>JAUMJM010000060.1:0-492251 GCA_033558235.1 Neomorphus geoffroyi | reverse complement strand
CCCCTCCCTCCCCTCCCCTCCCCCTCCTCCCCTCCCCTCCCCTCCCCTCCCCTCCCTCCCCTCCCCTCCCCCCTCCTCTCCTCTCCTCTCCTCTCCTCTCCTCTCCTCTCCTCTCCTCTCCTCTCCTCTCCTCTCCTCTCCCTCCTCTCCTCTCCTCTCCTCTCCTCTCCTCTCCTCTCCTCTCCTCTCCTCTCCTCTCCCCTCCTCTCCCCTCCTCTCCTCTCCTCCCCCCCTCTCCTCTCCCCCCCTCTCCTCTCCCCCCCTCTCCTCTCCCCCCCTCTCCTCTCACCCTCCCCTCCTCTCCCCTCCTCTCTCCTCTCCCCTCCTCTCCTCTCCTCTCCTCTCCCTTCCTCCTCTCCTCCTCTCCTCCTCTCCTCTCCTCTCCTCTCCTCTCCTCTCCTCTCCTCTCCGCCCATCCCCCCCCTCTCCTCTCCTCTCCTCCTCTCCTCTCCTCTCCTCTCCTCTCCTCTCCTCTCCTCTCCTCTCCTCTCCTCTCCTCTCCTCTCCTCTCCTCTCCTCTCCTCTCCTCTCCTCTCCCCTCCTCTCCTCTCCTCTCCCTCCTCTCCTATCTCCGAGGAGAGAAGAGGAGAGGAGAGGAGGAAAGGGGAGAGTGGAGTGGACGAGGGGAAGGGCTGAGAGTAGAGGAGGAGATGGAGAGGAAGGGAGGGGAAGGAGAGGAGAAGAGGGAGGGACCGTGGAGGAGGAGAGAGGAAAGGAGGGCATGGGAAGACAGAGGAGAGGAGAGCAGAGGAGAGGAGGGGAGGGGAGAGGGGAGGAGAGGGGAGGAGAGGGGAGGATGGGAGAGGAGAGGAGGGGAGGGGATGGGAGAGCGGAAAGGAGGGATGGAAGGAGAGGAGAGGAAAGGAGCCCCACGCATGCACATGGGGGGGGGGGGGCGGGGCGAGGTCTGTGTATGTACAGGGTGAGGCGGCTTCACAAGTACAGTTTGGGGCGGGGGCTCACATGCAATTTTGAGAGGGATGCTCTGCCCAAAAAGATGAGAGACTTGAAAATGGGCATAGAGACCTCTAAAACAGGTGCAGAATCTCCTAAAACGAAGGCCAGTGGCCCGAAAAATAGGGAGAGTGACACAAATAATAGGAAAAGAGCCCTAGAAAAACATGAAATGGGCTGTAAATTCTCAGCGGCGAAGGGCAGGGAGCCACGCACGCACAGTAGGCAGAGGAGGTCCACACGCATGCGTCGTGAGTGGGCCTCGCACGTGTGGTAGTGTGGTGGCCCCCGTGCATGTGCAGTGAGCGGGGGAGGGCTGTTCCTGCACAGAGAAGCCCAGAATGTTGTGAAAATGGGCTGCGCATGCAGTGCGTGGGAGGAGGCTGTTACCAAACAAGATCGCACACTCCAAAAATGGGCACAGAGACCTCGAAAATGGGTTCAGAAACCACAAAAACAAAGCCCAGAGACCCCCAAAAGTGGGCAGAGATCCCAGGACCAAAGTGAAAATGAGGGTGGGGAGGGGGGTGGGCAGCGCATGCGCAGTAGAGGGGACAGGTCACGAGTGCACTGTTGGAGGGGTTGCCCCATCCAAAAAAGACCACAGCCCAAAAAGAGGACAGAGAAACCCCAGAAACAGGTGCAGAGATGTCAAAAAATGGGCAAAGAGACCTCCAAAATGGGCACAGAAGCCACATACCCAAAGACCAGAGACCCAAAATGTGGGCACAGAAACACCAGAAATGCACGCAGAGACCTCCAAAATGGGCACAGCATCTAAAAAACAAAGCTGAGACACCCAAACGATGGGCAAAGAAACACAGCATAATATGAAAATGGGATGCAAATGCACAGTGAGAGGGGAGGCTGTGCCTGTAGGGAGGGCCAAGAATGCACAGTGGTGTGGAAAGCGTGCATCCTCAGGGGAGGGGCGAGGGTACACACATGCAGTGGAGGGGGGGTGTGCATGCACAGTGGCGAGGCGGGGGGAGCACATATTCACATTGTGAGGGGTTTGCCAGGGTTGGGGGGGGGGGGGGGGGAACATGTGGAGTGCATGTGGAGTGGCAGGAGGGCCGTGCATGCACATTGGGGGGGGCTATGAACAAGCAGTGAGGGGCGGTGGCCATCACCAAAAAAAGACCACAGACCCCAAAAGGTACAGAAACCCCATAAGAGGGCACAGAGACGTCAAAACGAGTGCAAAAACCACCAAAACAAAAGCCCAGGACCCTAAAAGTGGGCAAAAACCCCAGAACAACATGAAAATGGGATGTGCATGCGCAGTGGAGGGGAAGGGGGAGCACATACAGTTGGGGGGGGGGGCACGAATGCGCAGTGGGGAGGGGGGACAATGCATCCAGAGCATGAGCAGGGGCAAGACTGTGCAGTGGTGGTGGGTAGAACCACGAGAGGGAGACCAAGCATACGCAGTTGGGGGGGAGCCGTGCATTCACAGTGTGGGGGCACGGCTGCACATGCACGGGGGCGGGGGGCACCATGCATGTGCTGGGAGGGGGCAGGCCACACATGCCCACTGAGGGTGGCAGCTATGCATGCACAGTGAGAGAGTCCAGCCCCCAAAAAGAGCGCAGACCCCAAAAACAAAGCCCAGAGACCTGAAAAATGGGCAGAGAGACTCAAAAAAATGGACAAAGAACTCCCGAACAACATGAAAATGAGCTGCACATGCACAGTGGGGAAAGGCAGTAAAGAGGACTGTGTCCGTTTTGGGGGTCTTTGTATCCATTTTGCAGTTTCTGTGCCCATTTTTAATGTCTCTGGGCCATTTTGGGGGACTCTGTGCTTGGTTTTGTGGCTTCTTGTCACTTTTTTTTTTTTTTTGTGCCTTTTTGAGGTGTCTGTGCCCTTTTGGGGGGCGGGGAGGGGTGTTCTGTGTGCATTTTGAATTCTCCATGCCATTTGTGGCCCATTTGTGAGTACTTTGAAATTGTTTTGGGTGTCTCTGGGCCCACTTTTGTGGTCATTGGGCTCATTTTGGGAGAAGACACCAAAAAGGAAACAGACACCCAAAAAAAGACACAGGAACTCCCAAAATTGCAGATACTTGTGAAACAGGTACAGAAATAACACAACTATGCCAGAGACCCCCCCCCAAAGTTGGCCCACAGACCCAAAAAATGGACAAAGAAACCCGAAATGGTCAAAGAGATCTGATAAATGGGCACAGAGATGCGAAAACAAGCCATAAAATGTAAAAAAATGTGTTGAGACCAAATAATGGGCCCAGAGACCAAAATAACAAGCACAGAAAACCAAAAAAAAATGGGCACAAATAGCCCAAAAATAGGCTCAGAGACTCCCAAAAAAGGCACAGAAACTCCTAAAATACGCTCCCCCAAAAGCCCAGAAACACCCAAAATGGGCCCAGAGATGCCCAAAATGTACCCATATTCCAGGAAAATGGAGGCCAAAAAAGCACACAAAGACATCAAAATCCCACAAAAAGAACCAGGCAGAGACTACAATAGCAGGTACAGAGGCTAAAAAAATGGGCATAGAGCCAGCACAAATGGACACAGACATCCCTAAAAGAGGCACAGAAAGCCCCTTTCCAGCCTTTCCCCACTGCGCACTTGTGGCCTCCACGCACTGCGTACGCATCAAGCTCGTGCTCTCCCCACTGAGTGTTTGCAGACCCCCACCACCACTGCCCATGTACGTTGGCCCCCCCTTGTACATCCATGGAGCCCAGACATCTCCCCCATCTCTTGCACATGTGCAGCTGATTTTCACATTTTGGGGGGGTTCTGTGCACATTTTTAGGCTCTCTGACCTTAACTGAGCATCTCTGGGCCCAGTTTTGGGGTGTTTGTGCCCATTTTGAGTGTTTCTGTGTGTATTTTTGGATTATTCATGCCAAATTTTGTCATGCTTTGTCTTGTTCTGAGCATCTCTGGGAACATTTTTTGAGTTTCTGAGCCCTTATCTCTGCCCATTTTGGGGTCTCTGGGCTTCTTTTAGTAATCTCTGGGCCCTCAAGAATACTGGAGACCACGAAAAAGGGTATGAATACCCATAAATAGGCACCAAGATCCCAAAAATGGGTACTAGTGGTGTCCTCCAGGGATCAGTGTTGGGCCCACTGGTGACAGAACAAGAGGACGTGGTCTCAAGCTTTGCCAGGGGAAGCTTAGGCTCCGTATCAGGAAAAAATTCATCACTGAGAGGGTGCTTGGCCATTGGAATGCGCTGCCCGGGGAGGTGGTGGAGGCACCGTCCCTGGAGGTGTTTAAGGAGAGATTGGATGAGGCACTCGGTGCCGTGGTTTAGATGACGATTAGGTGTAGGTGTTGGGTCATAGGCTGCACTCGATGATCTCAAAGGTCTTTTCCAGCCTTGTGATACAGAATACCTGAAAATGGTCACAGAAACTACGACAAGCCCAGAGACCTGAAAAAACAGACAAAGACCCACAAAATGGACAAAGAGACCCCCGCAAAGAATTGTTAGAAAGGCCAAAACCAAGCCAAAAGACAGAAAAAAGGTATGCTGAGACTCCAGTAACAGACACAGAAACCCCCAAAAATGGCCACAGAGAACCCCTTTCCCATCTTTCCCCACTGCACACGCACGGCACCTCCACCATGGGCCCCCAAACTGAGCATTTGCAGCCCTCCCTCGCTGTGCATGTGCTGAGTAAGCCACCCCTTTCCAGCCCATACCTGGGCCCCCAAACCGGTGCATGTGTGCCCCCACTGCTCATGCGCAGATTTCCATCTTCCCTTTCTTGTGCATGCACAGCCCCTTCTCACATTTTGGGGGGCTTTCTGTGCCCTTTTTTGGATCTCTCTGCCTATTCTGCAAGTCTTTGGGTCCATTTTGGAGGTCTCTGTGCTCATTATTGCAGTCTTGAAGCACTTTTTGTGGTTTTCTGGCTTGTTTTTGATGTCTCTGTGCTCATTTTTGAGGTCTCTGGGTCAATTTGGGGGGGTCTCTGGGCTTGTTTTTGTGGTTTCTGTGCCCATTTTGCAGGTCTCTGTGCCCACACTGGGGGTCTCTGTGCCCATTTCTAGCGCCTCTATGCCCATTTTTTTCGATCTCTCTGCCCGTTATTGGGGGTTTGGCACATTTTTTTTTTGGTGGTCTTTTGGATTATTTTTGGTATCTCTGTGCCCATTTTCATCTCTCTTTGCTCACTATGGATGTCTCCAAGCTTGGTTTTGTGGTCTCTGAGCCTATTTTGAGGGTCTCTGGGCTCAATTTGGGGGTGTCTGTGCCCATATCTGGTGTTTCTCTGCCCTTTTTTGGGTGTCTTGACTTTTTGTGGTTTCTGCACCTGCTCTGCACCTGTTCCCATTTTTGGGGTCTCTGAAGCTATTTTGGGGGTCTCTGGGCCAATTTTGGGTGTTTGTGTGCCCTTTTTTCCACATCCTTGAATGTATTTGGGGGTTTCTATGCCCATTTTGGGAGACTATTGCCATTTTCTAGTGTGTCTGCCCGTTTGTTTTTTTTTTTATGCGCCCATTATTTGGGTCTTGATGCATTTTTTTACAATCTCTTGGCTTGTCTTCAGTGTATGCCCATTTTTCAGGTTCCTTTGCCCAGTTTGGGGGGGGTCTCTGTGCCCAGGGCTCATGGACGGTTTAGGATGGGGCTGGGCATATGCACTGGCATAGGGGGCACACATACATAGCAGGTGATGAGGTCCAATGCATTTTGGCGGGAGGGAGGCACTGACCACATGCAGCCCATTTTCACATGTTTTAGGAGTCTCTGTGCCCATTTCCAGTGTCTCCGTGCCCTTTTTTTTTTGTCTCTGTGCCCCTTATTTGGGTCTCTGCCCATTTTTTTTGTGGTCTTTTCATTTATTTTTGGCATTTCTGTGCCCAGTTTTTTTGCTCTCTTTGCCCACATTTTGGCCAATTTTAGACGGTGCCAGCACTTAAAGCTCCTGCCTATTAGGAGCTTCCCCTGCAAGACCTTCCACTGCTTCCAACGGAGCAGGAATCTGTGCTTACTTCCTTCAGTGCAGTACAGTCTTAAGTGTCTTGTTTATTCTTCTCTGAGCCCAGCTCTAAAATTATAAATGTCCAGGAATTTTTCCAAGAGGAAAGTTCTGGCACTGAAATCTGTTGCTTGCAGCACTTTCACAGCCACAGAAAAAAAAAAAACAGGGATCTGTGCTTGTTTCACTGAAGAACAGTAATTCCTGTCTTGTGCATTATCAGCAGAGCATGGCTCCAAAATTGCAGATTTGTGATGGTCCAGGGATTATTCCAAAAAGTAAGGTGCCAACACTGAAACCTGCTGCTTGTTAGGATATTCCTCTGGCACCACTTTCCCAGCTACATAAAAAATTTGGGATCTCTGCTCTCTTCGCTGAAGAATGGTGATTTGTGTTGGTTTATTCTCAGGCTTTCCCAGCTCAAAAATTGAAAATGTCCAGGGATTGTTGCCATAGGGGGGCCCAGAGACACCCCCAAAATGGGAGAGGGGCAGTTTTTCCATTCTCTGTTTCCATTATTGGGGTCTCTGTCTGTTTCTTGCCATCTTTTGGTTTGGTTTTGACATATCCGTGCCCATTTTTCAGAGCCTTTTAAACACCACCAGGGATGGTGACTGCACCACTTCTCTGGGCAACCTCTGCCAGGGCCCGAGAACCCTTTCAGTGAAGAAATTTTTCCTAACATCAAATCTGAACCTCCCGTGGTGCAACTTGAGGCCATTTCCTCTCATCCTCTCACTTGGGAGAAGAGACCAGCACCCACCTCACCACAACCTCCTTTGTAGACAGTGATAAGGCCTTCCCTCAGCCTCCTTTTCTCCAGGCTAAACAACCCTAGTTCCCTCAGCTACTCCGTGTAAGACTTGTTCTCCAGCCCCTCACCAGCTTCATTACCTTTCTCCGGATGTGCTCCAGCCCCTCAATAGCCTTCTTAGAGTGAGGGGTTCAAAATGGAATTTTGATTCGAGGTGTCACCTCACCAATGCCAGGTCCAGGGACACAATCACTGCCCTGCTCCCGCTGATCACCCTGTTTCTAACACAGGCCCAGATGCCATTGACCTTCTCTGCCACCTGGGCCACTGCTGGCTCATGTTCAGCTGCTGCTAACCAACACTCCCAGGTCCTGCTCTGCCAGGCAGCTCTCCAGCCACTCTTCTCCAAGCCTGAACCATTGCCTGGGGTTATTTTGTCCCAATTGCAGGATCTGGCACTTGGCCTTGTTGAACCTCATCCCGTTGGTCTCAGCCCATCGGTCCAGCCTGTCCAGATCCCTCTGCAGAGCCTCCCTTCCTTCAAGCAGATCAACAGTACCCCCCAGCTTAGTGGCATCTGCAACCTTGCTAAGGGTGCACTAAATCCCTTCTTCCAGATCATTGATGAAGATATTGAACAGGACTGGACCCAACACTGAGCCCTGAGGACACCACTTGTGACCAGCCTCCAAGTGGATTTAATTCCATTTACCACTAGTCTTTGGGCCCAGCCATCCAGCCAGGTTTTTACCGAGCACAGGGTGCACCTGTCCAGGCTGAGGGCAGCCAGTTTCTCAGGCAGAAGACTTTGAAAAACAGTGTCAAAGGCTTTACCAAGTCCAAGTACATCCACATCCTTCCCCTCATCCAATAAATATGTAACCACATTCTAGAAGGAAATCAGGTCAGTTTGGCAGGATCTGCCCTTCATAAACCCACATTGGCTGGACCTGGTCACCTGGTTTTCCTGTGCATGTTGTGTGATAGCACTCTAATATAGAGGGCTATCCCACTGCCTCTCCTTCCTTGACTGTCCCGTCTGAAGAGTATATAGCCAACCACGGCAGCATCGCAGTTATGCAAGTTGCCCACTGCATTTCTGTGATGGCAATTATATCACAGTTTTCTTGCTGTACCAGGACTTCTAGTTCATCCCGTTTGCTGTCCATGCTGTGTGCATTGGTGCAGATGCACTTCAGCCAGGCTATTGATCCCATCATGATCCTAAGTGGAACAGTTTTAACTCCTAAGAGACTTCTTGCTGTGATTTCTAATCCATCAATAACCTTCCTCCCTTTCCTCTGAGGTGGCAGACCAAAGGGCCTGGCTAGCACACCATCCCTCAGGCACTGGAGTGCCATTATCAGGCTTTTTGCTATCACGCCTGGGTTTCTACCCCCCTCGTCCTCCCTCCTATCTAGTCTAAAGCTCTATTGATGAGCCCTGCAAACTTCTTGGTAAGTACACTTTTGACCCTCGAGGACAGGAGTAACCCACCATTTGCCAGCAAGCCTGGTCTTGTGTAGGCCAACCCATTGTCAAAAAACCCAAAATCTTGCTCCTCACATCGGGTTCAGAGCCAGCCATTGAAGTCAACACAGGTCCATTGGAGTTGAAACAAGTCCATTTAAGTCAAAACTTGGCTTCACTTCCTATCCCTTGACCCAACTTCCCTTGACTTGACTTCCCTTGGTTTCTGTTGACTTGATGTGACTTGACTTCCCTTCCCTTGACATCTCTTCCCTGGTCTTCCCCTCCCATCACTTTCCTTCCTTTTCCTTGAATTCCCTTCCCTCGAATTCTCTTGACTTCCCAAGACTTCTACCATGGGTTCTTTGACTTCCGATGCTTTCCATGACATCCTTTTCCTTTCTGCTTCCCTTCCCCCTTTCTCTTCCTTTTCTATCCCAGCCCTTCCCCTCACCTTCGATTGGCACTTGCTCCACTATAAAACAGTCACCTGATTTTCTAACATTCTCAGCAGGGCCCTCTTCCACAATTACAAATATCCATGGATTGCTCCCAAACAGAGGGTTCCAGAACTGAAAGCTGTTGCCAGTTAGTAGTTTCCCTTGGCAGCTCCCCTTTCACAGCTCCCCCACTGTGGATTGCTGCTTGCTTCACCTCAGAACGATCACCTCACTCTCTCATATTCTTAAGCAGAGCCCTCTTCCAAATGTTCAGCGTTTGAGAGAAGCCCTGAGGAAAAGGACATGGGGGTGCTCGGAGATGAGAAGCTCAACATGAGTCAGCGAAGCGCACTTACAGTCAACTGTATCTTGGGCTGCATCCAAAGTAGTGGAACCAGCAAGGCAAGGGAGGAGATTCTACCCCTCCACTCTGCTCTCGAGACCTCACCTGGAGCCCTGTATTCAGTTCTGGAGTCCTCAGAAAGGAAGGACGTGGACCTGTTGGATCATTCCAGAGGAGGCCACAGAGATGATCTGAGGGCTGGAGCACCTCTCATATGAGGGTAAGCTGGGAGAGTTGGGGTTGTTCAGCTTGGAAAAGGGAAGGCTCCAGGGAGACCTTAGGGCAGCCTCCCAGTCTGAAAGGGTCTCCAGAAAAGCTGGGGAGCAGCTCTTGGTCAGGGAGTGCAGGGATAGGACAAGGGGGAATGGTTTTCAGCTGAAAGAGAGGAGATTGAGGTGAGATCTTAGGAAGAAATATTTTCTTGTGAGGTTAGGGAGGGCCTGTCCGAGGTTGCCCAGAGCAGCGGTGGCTGCCCCATCCCTGGAGGTGTTCAAGGCCAGGTTGGATGGGGCTTTGAGAACCTAATCTAGTGGGAGGTGTCCCTGTCCATGGCAGGAGAGTTGGAACTAGATGGGCTTTAAGGTGCCTTCCAACCTAAACCATTCCATGATTCTGTGATTCTTGAGAATGATCATTTCCATCTGAGGCACCCATGTGTCATCACAATTAACAAAACCTCTAATACGTTTAAGGATATTGAGAAGACTTTTGGAGTTTGCTCCTACACTTAAAGAATGCTGCCCATCTGTCTAGGGAGGTGTGAAGGTGAAGCACCATCTTCACCTTCATTTACACTAGGATGGCTGGACCTAGATCCTGAATGAAGACAGTCAGTCTCACTGTGTGCTGTTACAAGTGTCTGGAATTCAGATCATAAGCAGAAGTCTTCCCTCTCTCCTGTGGCACATAGAGCTTGGGAGTGCTCCAGCACTGTAAATCATTAATGCTTAAGATTTTCTGTGTAACAGATATTTGAATTTGGAATTCTTTTTCAAAATTTTTATTACACATTAAGTTGTCAACAGAAACCCAAGGCTCCATGTGATTTAATGCAGCAGGCAGCCAAACACCACACAGCTGCTCTCTCACCGTCCCCCCAGCCAGTGGGATGAAGGAAAGAATCAAGGGGGGAAAAAAAGGAGAAGTTGTGGGTTGACATAGGAACAGTTCAATAGGACAGCAAAGGAAAAGAATAATAATATTGGCAAAGGAGAAAATGTAACAAGCACTGCATAAAACAATTGCTCACCCCCTGCTGACCAATGCCCAGCCCAGCCCTGAGCAGCGATCCCTACCTTGGCCAAACCTCCCCCTCCCCAAGTTATATACTGCACAGACATCAGATGGTATGGAAGATTCCTTTGGCCAGTGTGGGTCAACTCTCCTGGCTGTGTTCCACCTCCCAGTTTCTTATGCCCTTGCTCACCACTCAAGTGTGGGAAGATGAAAAGTCCTGGACTAAGGATTACTCAGCAACAACTAAACCCACCGCTATATATCCTGGGGTCAGCTGGGACACAGTTGATTTTCTCCAGCTTCTCATCCTGACGCGCCAACAAGTGGGCAGGGCGTGCACAGAAAGCTGGGAGGGGACAAGGCCAGGACAGTCAACCCAGGCTGGCCAAGAGGATTTCCATACTAAGTTGTTCTGCTCGGGGTATAAACTGGGGGAGCTGGCTGGGAGGCAGGGAATTGCCACTTAGGAACAGGCTGGGCAAGCAGTTGCACGGTACATAGTTAAACCACAACAGTCATTTTTGGTGCCCAAATGGGGCTCAAAGTGTTGATTCAACAAATTTGACTAGAGCGTGTTTAAACAAATTTGTTCTATGCATATGCATATCAGCTGTTATACACACATACATATGAGTCTAACTGCTGGTCCCGATGTTGTATTATTTGTTTGCGCAGTTGTGTTACATTAATCTTTATCGCATGAGATATTCCCTGTGCTGCTGTTATCCCCTCTGGGAGAAGGAATTTTGCTGTGCTGTGTAATAGCAGCTTACGACTACAGCATTGGTGATGAGGTTAAGCTGGTATTTGTATGCGGTATTGCCATCATGCCCATGCCTTTAGGCACAATCGCTCGGAATTTGTTACTGATCACACCCGGTCTCCAGGGCAGATGCTTTCACCCCACACTTTCACCTCCCCCTTCCCTTTCAGGGAAGTTCCAACAGCTCTTGAGAATTTTTAATCTCCTTGGGGTTTTCAGGCCAGCAGGTTCCTATTGCTCTGTCTCCTGAATGCATCTCAGGTCTTGTTCAGGAAAACACAATTTCAAGAATGTCACCCAGACTGGACAGGCACAGGTGGCACAGCATGGAGGAGAATATGGGAAGGTATCCAGAAAACTCCCCTCAAATGTTGAACATCTGGTGGAAGGGGGCATTGACAAGGCAATGGGCAAAAAGACGCAAGCCCTCAGCCTCTTGCAGGTGATTTCTGTCAGGCATGGAGGAATGCTTCTCCTTCAAGGAAGATGTTACATGTCACCCAGGCTAGTGGACTACCATGGACAAAGGTATCCAGTATCTGAGGGAATCAGCCATGCTGGAGATGGTTTATGATGATCATCCAAATAATGAGCAGTTACCCATGGATTCAGATGAAGTCCAATGCACTTGACCCTGCGACAGAAGTTTCTATGGAGTGCACTGTCATTGTATGCCAGCTCACTGGGACTAGTGTCCTGGGAAGATGGCGAGGGACAGGCAGTGGAAGAACTGGCTGACCAGCCCTGGCAATATGAATAAAGCCTCTCTTCCTCCCTACAAGCCTGTGTCTTGGCTGTGGAGAAACTGCCAGCCACGCGGTCCAAGAAACTGCCCAGAGAGTCGCAGTGAGTCCAGGAGAAGTTTCATTCCTCACCTGTACAGATCAGTACCTCAGCTATAAGGAGTCAGTGATCCTGTGCTCAAGAGAGAGAATACAGGAGGGTACCCACCACGAGGCACCCTGTGCTTTTACCTGTATGACCACAAAGAGGACATGACGAAGTGGAACGGAAAACCCACATCAACCCTAGAGGCATGGGTATGGGAGTTACAAGGAAAAACAACAAAAAAGGGGAATTCTTCCAGGCAAGACATCACTCCAGGTTCCAGTGTGCAGTTCCCCCGGGAGAGCAAAAGGGCAGATCTCTCTTCTGATTCTCCTGAAGGGACTTCAGAGTCATATTTGCCAAAAGTGAGTAATGAATACTGTGACCAGGAATAGCGTGGCCCTGCCTCCAGTCAGGGGAAGAAAGTGACAACTGGGTCTACTGAACTGTGTGGATTCAATGGCCTGACACGTCAGACCCCCAGGAGTACAAGGCTGTAGTGGACCCTGGTCCACCATGTTCCCTAATGCCATCAAGCTCTGATGGGGCAGACCCTTCAGTATTGCTGGAGTGGCGGGGACAGAGTGACAGCAAATTGTATTGGAAGCATAATGGAATGAGAGGCAAACCCACCCCATTGTGACGGCACAAGGCCTCATGTATCCTTGGCACAGATCGCCTCAGGAGGAGGTATTCCAAGGATCTGAATGGTACCAGTGGGCTTTTGGTACAGCAGCCTTGGAGAGGGACAGAATGAAACAGCTGACGAACTTACCTGGTCTCTCTGAGGACTCTTCTATTTTGAGGTTGTTGAGAGGAAAAGAACAGCAGGAGCCCACTGCGAAGTGGTGCAGCAGCAGCAGTGTCACATGGGCCAAGACACCCTGATCCCCATCCGTACACTGACTGGTCAACTGAAGAACCAAGGATCAGCGAGACTCACTCACTCTGTAATCATCCCATAAGGCCAGTGTGAAAATCTGATGGAAGGAGGAGACTGATAGTGGACTATCACAGCCTCATTGAAGTCACACCACCTCCGAGTGCTGCCATGCCAGGGACATTAGATCTTCAATTACAAACTGGAGTCAAAGGCATCCAAGAGGTTGCCACAGCTGAGGTTGCTGGTGTGTTTTCTCAATCCCTTTGGCAGCAGAGTGAAGGCCCTGCTTTACTTTCACTTGGAGGAGCATCCAATACACCTAGAATCACCTACCCCAGGTCTGAGACACAACCCTCCCATTGCCATGGACAGATCCAGACTACACTGGAAGACGGTGAAGCCCTGGACAACCTGCAAGACATTGACGACATCATCATATGGGGCAACACAGCAGAAGGTTTTAAGGAAGGGAAGAAAGTAGTTCAAATCCTTCTGAACTTGTTTCAGCAACTGGCACCCAGCAGCT
This sequence comes from Neomorphus geoffroyi, assembly GCA_033558235.1. NCBI lineage: Eukaryota > Metazoa > Chordata > Aves > Cuculiformes > Neomorphidae > Neomorphus > Neomorphus geoffroyi. The sequence continues at coordinate 479,085 of JAUMJM010000060.1, read as the reverse complement.
TCCTCAGGATTGACAGCTTCAACCTGCAGACTGTGGGCATGGTCCATGCCAGATACACCAGCTGTGAACTCCAGATACAGCAGGCAGAAATCCAACCCCATGCACACTACCCCTCCTGCCCAGAAAGGCTGTTACAGCAGATGGAGCCCAAAGTCATAGATTAAGTGAATGGACATTGTAGAGGGATGGTCCACAGACTAAAAGAATGTTATCTATCTGTTGTGCATATACATACCAACAAAGGAAAAGTGGTGGCGAGTAATTGGAAAGCATAGGGTCTGGGCATGGCATGGATGGTACAGAGTAATGAGTTGGTACTGTCCTGGGGTCAGCTGTGACACAGTTTTTTTAATTCTGCTTCTCATCCTGGCCTGCCAACAAATGGGCAGGGCATGCACAGACAACTGAGAGAGGACATGGCTGGGACAGACAACCCAGGCTGACCAAGGGGGATTCCACACTTGGTTGTCCTACTCAGTGTATAAACTGGGGGAGCTGGCCGGGAGGCAGGGGATCACCGCTCAGGAGCAGGCTGGGCATCGGTTTCTGGGTGGTGAAGAACTGCACTGAGCATTACTCACTTTGTATATTCATTCACTATTATTGTTGTTCTTGTTATTATTTTTCTCTTTCTCTCCAGTTCTACTGGCCTGTCTTTATCTCAACCCATGAGTTCCACCTTTTTCTTTCCAATTTTCCTCCCCATCCCACCAGGAGGAGTAAGCAAGCAGCCACAAAGTGCTTAGTTGCCACATGGGGCTAAACCATGACAGTGTCATCAACACTATTCTCAACTAAATCCAAAACTGCACTATACCAGCTATTAAGGATAAAATAACTCCATCCTAGTCGAAACAAGGACAGTCCACTTCACTCGATGTTCCTGAAGGCGTGCACCTCTTGGTCGTGCTGCATTTCTTTAAAGCACCAGGCTGTAGAAGATTTCAGTTTTCTGAGCACCAAGTTCATGGAAATCTTGTCCTAGCAGACCTGAGCAGCAAGCCAGCCAGAGCATTCAAATCACGCCACTTTGGCCACAAGTGGTCTGCAAAGAGCTGCACTGCAGCCTCCAGCTGGGAGGACATGGGAAAGGCATCATCCTTGCTGCTGACCCAGGACCAGATGGGACTCGGTGATGCAGGGCTCCAAAGGCTCCAAATTCCAGCAGTCTAATGAAATTACCTGGAAGAGCAAGTTGATCAATGCAATGCCAACCTGACTGAGTGATAACAGAGCAGAGGGTCACTTTATTTTCAGCTGGTTGAGGAGTTCTTCTGCCATTGCAGTTACACCTCAGAAAAATCAGCAGCAAAAGTGTGCGATAAGGTGACTGCTAGAAAAGAATCCACATTTGAGTGTTCTCCCTGATCAGCCCAGGAGGCCATCCTCTTCTACAAGGATCCTCAGCCTCTGACTGTTAGCATGGTGACAACTCCACCTGCTTACGGAGACCTCTGATTCAGGAACCTCACAGGCAAGTGCAAATCTCCTACCCCCAACACACTCAAACCACCAAGATTCTGCCCCCTCCACTCACTCTTACAGAGGGACTGTAGCTCAAACTCCTCACTTGGCTTTTTCTAGTCCATGTTCAGTATAGTATCTTCAAAGTCTTAGTCCTGGCCTCTTCTTCCATAACCCAAGGCTTATTTTTAAGTTGCTGCGAGGTTTTTATTGAGACATCCTGCTAGGCAAGACGTTCTGGTCTGCCAGGTTCAGCATGTGAATATACCCCAACTGCGAAAAGGGTACTCACACTTTCACCTCACTATAACCACAGAACAACCCTCCCAGCACGTCAGGCACAGGTCCTATTTCTTTTAAAATAAATATTTATAAAAAGAAGACATTCAGAGAACTACAATGTTAAAAATCTTCCTCCCCAACTGTCTTTTTCAGGTAAAGTCACAAGAACAAGTTGTACATCAACACAAGGCAAGTACTGGCAAAAAACCCTGTCTCCTCATCAGCCACCACTGTCCTCCACGGCAGGAATCCACACCTTCCATCGCAGCAGCCAGTTCTTCTGCACTTTTCCAGGACTTGGACCGGGGCTCCTCAGTCTCCTTTTGTGATCAAGTCCTCGATATACGCATCCAGTTCATCGTCAGTATTGATATCAATGTCCTGAAACCAAAGGCACAAGACATACCGGTGAGAAGTGACTCTTGAAGACCAGTGCAAGCACAGAGAAGACAGAGCCACACAGCATCTGTCCTGAGCAGCCTTTATGCCCCAACTCCCAGCACTCTCCAGCTACTAAAATCTGTGAAACCACCAGCTTTCCTTGTTGGAGCCTGACAGACAGCACTTAGACACCAGTCAGCACTTGCTGCTCAAGCCATAGAGTTCCTATGTGATCTGGATCAAGTCGGTATTTTTTTTAGTTTTAACACACATTTTCCTAAAAAGGGCAACTGCACATGCTTTCAGCAGCTTTTTCATTGGAAGGTCTTAATTTTATTTAAAGTAGGCTTTTTTAATTTAAAGCTTATTTCAAGCTTTTATTTAGATATGTATTTGCAATTTAAATTTCATTTTAAATAGTATAATTATAAAAAGATTTCACCATAGTTTTTTTATATTAAGTATTATTTGTTTAAAGGCTTGCATTTCTATACATAAGGTTCAGAATCTCATATCATCTTTCTGCCCAAGAGACAGAAATTCCCTACAGAACACTGCCTAGGCACAGGGAAATTCTCCCCATGTTTCAGAGCAGAAAGCAGGAAACAAACAGAAGTTGTGCACCATGTACATGCCATGAAAAATCCATCTGTGAAGATTAACTCATCAGGACCACCAAGGCTTGGAACCCAAAGGTGGGCAGCAACAGCAGCCACACCCTCAGCTGCCTCTGATGGTCCAGGCCCAGGCTGCACCCAACTGAGAAAGGGCCCACACAAACGCTGGACTAAAACATATCAGTGCCTGGAGGGGTCTGGGGAAGGCTGCTGCTTGCAGGGCAGCTCTGGTTTCACATCCTGTCCTCTCCCACCTCCTGCACTTTCTGCAGAAGGGCCACAATGTTGGTCCTCAGCTTCTGCAGTTTCTCCTCCGTTTCTTTCAGCTTCCTCTCCAAACTGCGGAGGTTTTCCTCACAGGCTTTGGCCCGGGCATCAGCACGTGTCTGATAGGAACTGCACAGGTTCTGCAGACCAACCTCATACTGTTTGAAATATTCTTTCTGTAGAATACAAAACACAACAGATGACACATGAAGAAGCAGCAGCAAGCGTCAAGAAACCCCCAGCACTCAGCTTGTAGAGGAGTCCAGCTCCCAGAGTCCCATGACCAAGCACCCCCAGCCCAACGCCATGCCTCTGCATGCCCGGTCTGGGGCTGTTACCACACTCACATTTACATTTCTGATTTGCCTACTGCAGGCAGCAGGAAAATCACATGGATTTTCCCATTCCTCAAAGATTAGAACTGCAAAAAAAGCTGCCTGAGCTTAAAAGAAGGATGTGGTGTGTTTTAAAAAGCCTAAACCACAGTTATGCCATAGAGAGATCCGGCAGCCTCTGTACGCAGGGAGTTTCCTTAGTGTAGAACATCTGGACCACACAGCCTATTGCTGTGAGGCAGGAACATCTACACTCAGAAAACTCCAGACAAGCCCAACATGTCCTGCAGAAGCAGCAAGGCAGGTAACTCACACAGATGCCTGAATTACCGGAGAGAAAAAAGCAAGAGACACGAGAGATACACACTGAGTACGTGCACTGAGAGTGAGGGCCCTTTGAAGACTAACACATAAGCAGTGGCTTTTGTCCTTTAGTCATCTGGAGGTGGCTTTTGTCACACACAGGTACCTCTGGAAAAAGTCTCCCTCTGTGGTTCATCAGAGAAGACAGAGGTCAGAAAAGCTGGTACCATTCCTTCACCTTTCAACCTGCACTGGACCTTCCAGTACCACCCCATAGATACTGGTGCAGGCTCAGCCCCATCTGTTCCTCTCTCAGATACACAGGGGCCACATTAAAGTCATCAAATATACCGCTGGCCCACAGGCAGTTAGCCTGCTCCCCTGGAGAAGTGTCAGGGGCACTGAGCTGGCGTTCTCTCCCACTTTTAAGACTGCTTCCACCTAGGTTAGATTTATAAGGGCGGGGGCAAACCACCCAGGTAAGCCTACATCCTGTTTCTGCAGAACCCTAACCTGGCCTCTTGTTTTTAAAAGCTTAACATGAATGGACAAGAAGTGAGGATGGCAGCAGTCGAACAGCTCTCCCACAGATGTGTAGTCATTACAAAACTCCTCAGACGACGTCTAAGGCCCAACACACATTTCAGAGGCACTCATTCTTTTTCTCAGTTACATTATTCTGCTAAAGACCCAAATGACCTTCTGAAGAGTGCAACCTTGCACCAACAGGATGCACACTTGCTGTAACAATGGAATGTGTGTGGGGAAAACCTCAACCTTACTTTCTAGAGATACTGAACTCACCAATGGAAACGCCAACAATCCTTCTGAGCTCATGGAACTCAGCTCCGTCTTGGAGATCGGAAAATTTGGAGGTAAGAAGTACCGCAAACAATTTCTATACAGGAAAATAAAAAACAAAACCAGAATTGGGAGTTTAACAGACTAAAGCAATCAGACTGCAGCAGCTCACAAGAACTGCAGGGAACCCACCGAAGGATCTGGACGAGTAAGTCTACTGTTTCTTGGCTGCTGCTGGGACCAGTGGTGTCTGGCTCAATTCTGACACAGTCTGAGGTAGAAGGTTCAGTCACAACCACCTCCTCTTCTTGCTGTGTATCTGGAGCCTGGTACTCAGGAGAGGGAGGCTTCATCAACCTCACATCCTCACTGCCTTTCTCCACCCTGAAAAAAAAATATTAAGGGAACGTCAAGAGACATTTTCCTACATTGGCCATACCTGAAACACAGTGAACAGCCTCCACCAGAACCTGTACGCAGCTGACAACTATGAATAACACAACACTGTCCGCACAGGAACATCACTGTAGGGAGTCTGCCATGCACATTTCTCACGAAGCAGCTGACAGTCCTGAGCACACACATGCTGCCTGACATGATGACAACATACTTGTCTTCAGCATCTATGGAAGTAAAATGGGGTCCTTCCTCCTGAAAGCAAAACAAGTCTCCAAAATCCAGCAGCCAGAGATAGTTACCAGCGATCCCTTGGTGTGGTGTCTGTAGGAACATAATCAAACTTCACCTTCCAGCGTACTGCATGCTTGCCCACTTCCACAGCTGTGACACGGCCTGTGAACCACTCTTTGTTCACACGCACTTCCACATGTAGCCCTTTATCTGCAAGGACAACAGTAAGGATGTCTGCAAGCATTCAGATGCTGGCAAACACATTCTGTGTGAGCTTGATAGAAGACAGCCCCCTTTAGCTGGAGCAAACCTAAACCTGGGATAAGTCCTTCAAATGGTACATAAACCATAAAACCACTCAGGTCACACAGTTCAGCTCCTACCAAGAAACATGAGGATGCATTTTTAGATAGGCTTCTCCCGTACAGCAGGCTGTCTGGCATGGGCTTTCCAGGCTTGTGTTGGCCACGAGGACAATTTGCCACCTGTTCCCAGAGAGTCATTTTCCAGACAGCTCCTTGGAAACAAGCTGAAGAAATGCCCTCCTCTGGTAGAAGGTGCAATACCATCCTGGCTATGATCTTCCCTGGGAGTCTCTCAGCGCTTCTTTCACAGCAGCACAGCAGGTCTCGATATAGGCCTCAGCACTTCCCAGCTAACATATTCCACAATCAACTCAATTAGGAAGGGCAAGCACGTTATTAGCCTACACCACACAGCCAGGCATCACTCCTGTTAATGTGATGCAGCCCACAGATTACAGATCCTCCCACCACAATTACCTCTCGTCTAATCAAAGGGTTCCTGGCCAAAATGTTTCACACAAGTTAGTCACATCAGGGTTTAAGATCTAAATGTACGTTAGTTCTTCTTTTAAAAGGCTCACTAATGAAATCACACATCTCAACAGCAAGTCTAGTTCTGCAACAGTTCTTTTTCACTCTGTTCAATGCCAGAGGCAGCTTGAGGGCTCATTTCTCACCTTTCTGAGCATTCTCCAGTTCTGCCAGCTCTTCTTCCCCAGCGCTGTCTGTGAGCTGTGAGCAGACAGTGAGTGCACATTAGCTGTTTCTCAACAAAAGTATAAACACTTGACAACTTCTGCTGGCAACACCAGCGCACTCTCACCTCCACCACTACCTCACCAGAGCCCTTCTTCTCTTCTTCCGCTGCCACAAATTTGCCCCGTTTCATCTTCTCTTTCTTGTGCTCTCCAGTCTCCTCAGACGCATACTCTGTGCTGTTCAAGGTCCTCTTCCTAGTGGTGGAGCCCTGCAGGAAGCACACAAGCTCTACCTGTAACTCCTGCCTACTACCAACTAAAACCTTTCACAGCCAAATTTAAAAAAAAAGCTCAGCATCCCATGTTTCCTTTGCAGTTCACTGGCTCTTCCAGCAGGCATCAGCAGGTGCTGTGTGAGCATACAAATGCTCACTCTCTCATTCCATAGTTTTTTTCACGGGGAGTCTGGTCTAACAGGAAAGAGATGGAACAAGTCTTCATGAGGGGTGCAGGACAGCACCGTAACCCAAGAGCAAAGCAAAAGTTATCCTGTCCTGCACAGGGACTACAGTGCAAGCCCTGTGTGACAGAGCAAGACAAGCTACGCAGAGAAGCAGGGAAGGACTTGACAGCTTTTATTCCATCAAGTCTCACCTGTGGGCATATGACAGTTGCAGATTTCTTTAGCACTGGCACTTTCGCAGCTTTTGGAGCGGGTGTCTCACTTTTTGAGCTTTTGGGGTTGTGCAGGGCTGCAGACTGTGCTTTTGTTGATGAACCTGCTTTGGCAAGAGTTTTTAAAGCACTGTTAGACTTCCCAGCTGTTGCAGTGTGCTCGGGTGCCCTGGAAGTGCTGGCTGCCTCCTTGGAGAGCATGCTTGATGGTTTGCAAGTGCTGGCATTTGGCGAAGCGGAAGAGCTCTTTTTCGGCTGACTGATGGACTTGGGAAGAGGTGTAGATGATGGTGGTCTGCTGGGAGCATTCTTGATTACATCAGGTAATGGAGGAGATCGCGGGCGCTGGGGTCGGCTCTGTGACTGGAGATTCTGAAATAAATGAGCACACAGAGAGAACAGAAGAGTCAGGCACTACTGTTCTGAGCAGCCAAGGACAGCACAGAGAGCACAAAGCCTACACTGGTATCCTGTTTACCTCCCCCACAGGCCGTGTGGTCACTTCCAGTGGCAGTTTCTTTAAGTCAGCTTGAGATCGAACTCGAGTGGTTTTCTATTAAAAAAAAATATTAAAAATATCAGAAAGGGCATCTCTATAAACTGTCAGGGCCTGCCTGAATCCAGCCCAGCAAACAGTTTTCTAGTTAAAAATCAACAATTATAAAGTGTGTTCTGTGTCCTTTGAGACATGCCTTCATCCAAATGCCCGCAGTCACTCCTGTTTGCCAAGCAGAAAATTAAACACAAGCCGAGACACTTGTATGTTACCTCCACCCCATGAAGGAGCACAGGTGGCACTAGAGGCTGCAACAGATGTGACTTCATCAGCTCTTTGCACTAGGAAGGTCCCTCAAACATGCTGGGCTTCGCTAGAGACCTCCAGATTCACCTGCAGAGCTTCCAGCTTTTCCTGCTGCTGGCGGATTTTCTCTGTCAGCTGTTTCTGCTTCACCTCATGTGATTTCAAGTCTTTCTTCAGAGTTCCCAGCGGTACCTTCTGCTTCTGTTCTGCAGCTTCACAGCTGGCATGGAAGGAATACAGGACAACCTCAGCAATACCAGCAGAACCTGTCCTGTCTCACCCCATCCCAAAAGCAGCAGCAAAACCACCTCACTTTCCATCGCAACCACCATCTCAAAACCAGTAGTTTTCTTCTTGGCAACCACGTATACGATTTGAGGGCCAAAAGCAGAGCTGTTATAAACCAAGTCATTTGCACTAGGAATTACCAATTCTGAACACAGGAGCTGAGCACAGCTTAGGAATGGCTGCAGTGAGTTTTCTGTACTGTACTCTGACAGCAATTTTCCTTCCTATCTTCATCACAACTCCTCTTTTTACAAAGGAATGCTTATGACGAGTAACGCGCGAGTAAGATGCAGTTTACACAAGCCTTCCCACACAAGCTGCCCGTCGCCTCACAGGCTGAGGCCACAAAGCTTCCCTTTGAAATACGCCAGAACTATTTTGCCTTTCCCAGCCCATACACCTTGTGGCCTACAAAGCTGTGGTGAGGATCCCACTTCCACAGGTTCTCACAGATGCAGAACCCTGGAAGAGTGCTTAAGAGCGAAGGAAAATGCAAGGGGGAAACACATGAAACTGGACTGGCATCACCTTCAATCTTGTGGCTGAGCAGGTGACCAGGAGCACTGCCAGAGGAAAAGGGGACTGAGGAGTACCCAGGCTCATCTCCTGTCACAGGAATGAGTCACGGACAGACACACTGGAATCAACCCCTTCAGGACAAAGTCACACAGGGATGATGCGAGATAGGAAATCAGCAGCACCAACAGAACTTTCACACTACGCAAGAGATCCAACTGACTCCTACACTGTCTGGAAGCCATGCCACTAAAAACTTCATAGAATCATAAAATGATTTGGGCTGGAAGGGACCACAAAGCCCAACCAGTCCCACTCCCTGCCATGGGCAGGGACACCTCCCACTGGATCAGGGAGCTCCAAGCCCCATCCAACCTGGCCTTCAACACCTCCAGGGACGGGGCAGCCACCACTGCTCTGGGCAACCTGGGCCAGGGCCTCCCCACCCTCACAGCAAAACATTTCTCCCTAAGATCTCATCTCAATCTCCCCTCTTTCAGTTCAAAACCGTCCCCCTCATCCTATCCCTGCACTCCCTGATCAAGAGCCCCTCCCCAGCTTTCCTGGAGTCCCTTTCAGCACTGGGAGGCTGCTCTAAGGTCTCCCCACAGGCTTCTCTTCTCCAGGCTAGACAATCCCAACTCTCCCAGCCTGTCTTCGTACAGGAGGTGCTCCAGCCCTCGGATCATCTCTGTGGCCTCCTCTGGACTCGCTCCAACAGCTCCAAGTCCTTCCTGTGCTGAGGACTCCAGAACTGAATACAGAGCTCCAGGTGAGGTGTCACCAGGGCAGAGTAGAGGGGCAGAATCCCCTTCCCAGCCCTGCTGCTCCCACTGCTTTGGATGCAGCTCAGGACACCACTGGCTTTCTGGGCTACGAGTGCACTTTGCCAGCTCATGTTGAGCTTCTCATCCCCCATTACCTCAAGTCCTTCTCCTTAGGGCTGCTCCCAATTCATTCTGTGCCCAGCTTGAAATTGTGTAATTGTGCTTGGGACTGCCCCGATCCAGGTGCAGGACCTTGCCCTTGACCTTGCTGAACTTCATGATGAACTTCCCACAAGTATGAGTCTTACAGAGAACAGGAAGACCCACTCTCACTGCGAATCACAAAGTTCCATGAGGCTGACAAGAGATGACTTTATTACAGCCTCTGATCCTGAACCTGACAACCAATGAGATATCCCCTGGTCTGTGTGACACATGTGGTGATCAGCTCTGTCAGTAGAAAGGAGCAAAGCAGCAGTTTCTCCATCAGTCTCTTCTCAACTGCAGCATTGCAGGGGAGTCCTTCCCACAGCTACTATTTCCTTGGCTCAGAACGTATTGGTTATCACTGCAGAATGACTGCCTAAGGCCAAAGCTGCAATTTCCAAAGAGAAAGCTGAACAAGTGGCACCACATGCAAATTTCCCAGCAGAGAAATGAGAAACAGCAGTCTCCTGTGCCACTGCATGGACTGAGGCTGGAAACATTACAAAGCTGCATCTTACAGATCTCAAAGGTATGAAAGTGCCTGTTCTGCTGACAGGAAGAAATTAAAACTATGCACAACATTCAGAACCACAGACTGCATCACCAGAGGCAGCAGGACAGAAAAAAGGAATTGGCTTTTTAGTCAGAACAGTTTGCAGCTCAGCACCAAAGGAGCTCAAAGAGCTTTGAGCCAGGGCTATCTTCAGCTGGTGTTTAAGCCATGAGTCCAAACACCATTTAGGACACAGCGGGAATTTAGGTAGGAAGAGGGAGGAGAGTAAGCCTGACACTGACGTGTGACACAGACAGACCACATTCTCTGTCACAAAGTGAGCAGCAGTGCCACTTAGTGCTGACCCCAACACAGACCCTGGCATTGGAAGAGGCGGCTGCTTTATTGGCAGACATGAGAAGGGCATTCGGCTCCCGGGATTTGGAACAACATGCCACTGGCAGAACCGAGGGGTAGGTGAAAAACCAGAAGGGTGGAGTACAGCTAATTGTCAACAGCAGACACGATGAAGTCAGGCAATGTCAAGGCAGCCAAAACCACCACGTGAACTTCTAATGCCAGAAGAGTCTGAACATCAACTCGGGCAGTGCTTCCTCTTCTAGCTGGCTGGATGATTCTGCTCAGCCCCTGATGGTGCACAAGCTTGAGGCCCCAACCCATGGTGGCAACAGCAATGCTTCCCAAATCCTCAGTCCTCCCTCAGACAGTACAAATACCTGGAATGGAACAGCTAGAGTGCATGGTCAAGACACAAAGGTGAAGATGTCCAAACCCACAGCACAAAGACACAGTAGGAAACGTTGGGCAGCAGAGCTCTTGGCAGGGAAGTTCAGAAGCCCAGTGACTGCAAGGAAGCCCTGCTTTCTGCTGGCTCCAGCCAAGCCAGAGTAGGGCCACTGCAACTCCTGCAGAAGCCATTCTGCTTCCTGTAAAAGGACACAACTGCACCCACTGTTGGAAAATGCACAAGCCTACTCAATCCAAAAATACAAGTTAGTTATCCTGCCAGAGATCCCTTTTGAAGAAGCTGAAATGACCAGAGCTTTGGATCACCTCTACAAAGCACCTCACGAGCCATTCCCTACTTCCCTGTAAGGGGAACGCAGGCCAACTCCATGCGTGCACCCACTGCAGAGGCACTCTTAACTCGCTCCAATCAGCATCCCAACATGTTCCCACATGAAATACAGCCAACTCCTGCAAATTTGCAAGGTATTGCAAATACAAAATGTAAATACTTCCATTAATAAGTCAAGTTCCTGTTAGGTTACATGGTAAAAACACTTGTCTGCACGTATAAAAACAAGCACAAACACAGCAGCAGACGGGAGGAAACCTGAGTATCACCCTTCCCTAGCTACTTCCAGCCCATCCCAGGAGTCACCAGCCCATCCAGAGCCCATTTCCACAAGCCCAGAGGCCCAAAGGCAGCTCATGGAATGCAGATTAGGTACGTAGAGGAACATATACCCTGCCAGGTCTCCTGCCACAGCTGTCCCAGGGCAGCCTCAGCTCCAGTCTCCAGTCAATGGGAGCAACTCTCCAAAGCATTTGGACAGATGGGAGGAACCAGAAGTAGGCAGAAGGGACTGAGATGACTTGTGGAGGAACAAACACAACAAAACAGAAATAAAAGGCTAAAGGGGAAGTTGTACATAAACAGTGGGCTGGCCAGTACACGTACATGTCTTTGTACTACACTCTGTTCCTGGCTGTTTTCCTGGGCGAGGGGCTCTATTCTGTGAGTGCCTGTGGGGGTCTGAGTGCCAGCAGTGGAGTGGGACCACCACTCACAGGGGCCTGTGTGTCTGGGTGCCACCAGCTGCAGCGATTGCAAGCACACAGGAACGTGATTCACAGCAATCACAGCTGAGGAACCCGCAAGGAGAGGGGATGGGAGGAAGGCAAGGGGTGTCTGAGGGCAAGCACACAGGTGCCGACTCCTGGAGGGAGCGGGGAGTCCTACTCGCTGCTGGAGATAGGTATAAGGGAGAGCTGTAGGTGTGTATGGGCAGGAGCTACCTAGGAAGAGCAAGGATTCATATCCACTATGGGATGGAGAACACGCCCAAGGTGACACTACGTGTGTAGCGTGCACGTGTTATCTGTGTCCACATGAGGAGGTCGGTACCTCTCAGTCCTTGGGACTGCAGGCTCATCTAATCCAGTGCAAGCAACCAGAGGGACAAGATCCAGGGGCCAGATATGGATGTATTTCACTAGTGGTCCTTCACCCTGATTAGACCAGAGGGAAAAGAAAGAGGTTGCTGGTGTGGTTTGCCAAGTGCTGCGCAGGTCCAGCTATGCTGATCTGCGGGGCTGGAGGTGCATGTGTGTGGTCTGTGTGTGCATGGGAGTCTAGAAGCAACACATTCTCAGCCTCGCTATTCCTTCTACCTGGGGGCTGGAGGTGCTTGCTGATGAGGCCCTGTCCCAGCAGTTTTACTGGAGGACACCCTCAGCACAACCATGCTCTGTGTAGCTCCACACCAGGGCACAAATACATGGACCAAGAGGGAAGTCAGCATCAGCATTCTTCCCATGACAGGTACCAAAAGGAAGAAGCCAGAAAATAAATACTTCCCGAATATCAGCATCAACACTTCTTTGTATCCTTTTCAGCCAGAGATGTTAAAATTGGTATTCCAATTCAAAGTTACCTCCTGGATCCATTCTCTTTGTCTTTAAACATGGAGCCAAGGCACCTGAGTTACAGTTGAGCAGCTCCTCTCGTTATACAGCAGGCAAGGATCAGCTTATAGCAGTGTCTCTCTCTGCAGAGAAGCAGCAGTCCAGACCAATAGTTTTCCTATTTCAAATAAATGACCAGATTCTCCCTAAATGTTATAACTGCGAAGCACACCGCTTGTAAATGACTTGCTCCGTGAAGTGTGCACAATGTCGCTCCTGGGCTCACCGCACCTCAGAGGTGCTGCTGCAGTTTGCCTGCCTAACGGGTTGGAGCTATGGTAGCAGTACAGACAATCGCAGAGATCCCACCAAACACAAATTGCTCCCAGCCTGCGCTTACGACCATTCTGCAATTGCTCTTATGCTACCTTGATTAAAATTAACATAAGTAAACTAAGCCTACAATCATATTTCCAGTGGCAATGCAGAAAAACCATAAAGGAACTTAATGTCACCAAAACTCTGGCAGAGGCTGAAGGCAGCTCTGGGGTCCATCAGGTCCAAGCCACTGCTCAGGTAGGGCCACCCAGAGTCAGCTGACCAGGACCACGTCCTGGAGTATCTCCAACCACGGAAACTCCACAATTCCCCCAAGCAATCTGTGCCAGGGCTCAGTCACCCTAGCAGGGGCAAAGTCTTTCCTGATGTGCAGAGGGAACCTCCTGTGTTTCATTTTGTGTCCATAGCCTCTGCTCCTCCTACTGGGCACCAACAGGAAGAGCCCAGCTCTGTCCTTCCTGCGGCTCTACCTTCACTGCAGAGAAGTCTCTATATTAACTGGTTCTCACCTGTCTTGCTCAGGATCGGGGTTCATAGAGCACACCCAGTTGTCAGGGTAATTCTTCTCCACTGAGCTCAGCTGGAATGGGAGCGTCCGCCACTTCAGACACACATCTGTAAGATAAACATTGTGCCTATCAGAAACGTACAGGCTGAGTCATAAAACCGTTTCTTCCCATACTAGCACTTCTCAAATCCATTTAATGCTCTAGGATCATACCGATTGCGGAAGCTTATCCAATGCAATCAGACTAGTGTCAGACAGCCACAGGAAATACTGAGTTAGTTCTCACTTCATGCTCACAAAATGCTTGGCAGTAGACCTCACACCTTCTACATGGCACCCCTAACAAGGATCTGAGGAAGTCTGGCATCATCCAGTGCCACAGGATGATGCCACACCCCTGCAGTGCCAGCGCATGCAAAACATGCTGAACAGCTGGTCCTGAAATCACTGTTCATCACAGCAGTAAGACCGTCCCTTACTGATATTAACACAAAACAAATCTGAGATTTATCCACCAAAAAGAAGAGTTTGTAATACTCTAGTAAGCTTTAGATGAACAAGGAAGACAGATTTGGCTTCCAGAGCTCCGCTAGCCTGCCAGGAAATTCACAGCTTAAAAATAATTGAGTTTTGCCAAGAAAATGCAAACATTCTTAAATCAGGCTCTGGAAGGATGCCAAAAACAGAGGACAAGCAGGCTGACAGGAAAGCCCCTCCTCCACGGCCAGAACTTAGAAAGGACTGAGAAAACCATCAAGGCAGGAAAGCCTAACAAAATAATTCCGTTAGACTGGTCTCATATTCCTTGTTAAATCTTCATCCCCAAGTCCTCTGGGGAAACTGAGGTCAAGGGAGTCTGGTGTCCCTCTACCATGAGACAAAGTGATTGTGCTGACATCCCAGTAAGGGCTCAGCCAGAGCTGGTTAGCGATGCACGGAAGAGAACTTGCACAACATTTGAAAGCCGACTGTAAATGGTTCCTGCTCTCACACCCAGTTCCAATTAGCAGGCCAGCACATCAGAATACAAATTACTGGGCCACTTCCAGTTACTTATGGGGAAGTTTTAGATCTTATTCTGGTGTTGAGATGAGTGGCTTTGGCCTGTTCCCATTCATGACCTGTTCTCAGCACTGCCACTGGCCACAGCTGCCCCATTTCGTAATGGCACCTAAGAACATTACGGTTACAAACTGTGCAGGGAAGGAATCTCCTACCAGGACCGTCCAAGTGTGCATAAAGGTAACCCACAGAAGCAGACAAGCCCTAGAAGGGGACAGTGACAGCGAAACTCTTCTTAGATGTCCTCCCCACTCATCTGCTCCCCAGCTGCAGCCAGGAGTCCCCCCCTCCTTCCCCAGGACCAGCCTCATCACCACTGTTGGTTCAGACGCACCACACTGGATCGTGGTAGGGATCTCCATGGCTCTCCGGCGTTTGTAGCGTAGTTCACTAGATGGAGGCTGGTTCCAGTTTGCTGACAAATAACCAAATTCATCCCAGAACTTGATGATACCTCTCTGGGCTGGAAAACAAACAAACTCTTGCCTCAGTAGGGAGCTATTTCCACAAACATCCCCCACTGTGCTGCTAGCTGCCCTGCCCCTCAGCTGCCTTCAGCCACCAGAGCTTCTCCTTCCAGTCCCTGGTAACTGGGAAGCTTCATTACCTATAGCAACATCCTTCCAGTACTGAGTCAAATGCTCTCCCATAGCCTTCAGCAAGTGTCGATACTCTTTGGCATCAGCAAAGTCTTGTTTATTATGCGTTGGTTCCAGAACCAAATAGGGTACATCCACCACACCCACCACTCCACCACAGGCCCTGGAAGGAAGACACGGGGTCATAAACATCATTAAAATATCAGGCCACTGCTCACAGAGTTGCCCAGAGAAGCTGAGGCGGCCCCATGCCTGGGGCTGTTCAAGACCAGGTTGGACGGGGCCTTGAGCAGCCTGGTCTAGTGGGAGGTGTCCCTGCCCATAGCAGGGGGGTAGGAACTGGATGGACTTTGAGGTCCCTTCCAACTCAAACCATTCTGTGATACCAAAATCAGCAGGTCACATTCTCCCACCCACCCTCTCCTGCAGCAGCACCAGCTTTAGTTTATCAGCTTTCCAAGTCTTGAGTCAGCGAGCAAAAACTAAGCTGGGCTCAAATATTTGTATCTGCTTCAGGATTTATTCTCCCTGTCCCTGGAGTGACGCAGTATTGCTATCAGCATTCATCACCCCAAACACCAGCGCTGAGCACAAACACATCGCTCCAAAATCTATGCAAAAAACTCTAAGCAGAAACCAGGGAAACACAAGGTAATTTTAAATACAATTCACTTGTCAGAATCCAAACTAAAGGCTGACAAAATGAGTGAGCCTCACGCTGGTGAAGAATGATTAATGCAGAAGCAGATTATGGCACAGCCATTCATACATGAGAACGCGCCCAGCTTATGCAAAACGACTGCTGCAAGATCTGCAGGGACTCACATGCCGCCATCCAGCTGCGGGCCAACCTTCTCGTACATCTTTATCAGCCGGCTGCAGTTATAGATAAACATGCCATCTAGCTCGCGCTGCTCAATATTCACACCAAAGATGAAATTCAGTTCTTTAGGTTCCTTCAGTGCCCTGTAAGAGAACGGAACAGAGCCTCAGGGATGGTGATAATAAAACAAATTATTTGCTATCGTTCAACAAAGGGTGTGGAAATTCAGCACCTTTAGGCACTATGGTTTTACTGACACCTCTCCTGCAGTCTGCTGTTTCTCAAAACCATGAAGCATTTGTTGAATGTGCATTACAACTAAACAGGAACAAAATACAAGTGCTGTGTACAGACATCAATTTAGGCTGCACAAGATCTGTTCAGCTAATTTAATTATTCATTTGTGTGTGTTTTCTCCTTCACAAACGAATTCTGGTCATTATTTCAGATCTGCTTGTTCAAAACCAGTGAACTATTTTCTGACAGTACTGCTCAGAACAGACAGGTCCTGTCCAGCACTGTTTTGGTTTGCATTTTCCAGACATAGATCTTTACGCTGAATAAAGCATGGAAATTAAGATTTTGATATGAAACTGCACTCTTCATATTCAGACTCTAGGAAAGTTCTCATAAATACAAGATTTCCAGTGTGAAACTCCAGGTTCAAAAGCTGGAAGATCTAACACACAGCCTGAGCAGAGCTTTTGTTCTAGAAATGACAGGGTAGCAATCTGCATGGTTTCCACTTTCTCGACGCAGCTGGTGATTGCAACAACTGTTTGCCTCAAGTGTCTTTGTGTGCACATACAGATTTCTGAATATGAATCTTTGATTATCAGGAATTGCCTGTCCTGCAATGCAGAAAGCCTCAAGAGATCTTCATCTCTGCATTATGAATCAAACAAAATCCCTTTGTCTCACCAACAGAACTACTGCACTTTAACAGACTGAATTAAGAAGGTTCCATAGCTTCCACAAAATCCATGCTGAGGGCTCTTCACGATGAGGAACCTCAGTTCCAGGCTGAAGGCATCATCAGACCTAAGGTCCAGAATTTTAACTATTGCAAAGCACTGTCCTAGCCACCCCTCTCATTTTTGAACTCCCTTGTTTCCCCCTCTATGTCAAATTCTTAGCACTTCTTTGCTTTATCCCAGTGAAGAATGTGACTTCTTTTTATGTGGCCAGTTGAAGACAATGGAATTCCTTACAATGATCTGTTGACTGTCTGCTGGTATCAGAGATCAGAACCACCTGAACTGTGCATGCACGAGCACTGCACAATAACCTGCTGATCTGAGATGTCAGTCTGTAATAGTTAGGCATCCCAAAATAAGTCCCCGAAACAGATTCATTTCACGTTCATTTTCTGTTGAAAGCCACCCTCTCCCCAACATGATGTACAGGTACCTGTAACGCACTTTCCTTTGAAACAGATCACTCTAAAATAATTTACTAGGAAGACACTTAGAAGAGCAGCTTTCAGTGATTTTAACCCTAACCCTTGTTAGTGTTTTGAACACTGCCTTTGTGGTCTCAGCTTATCCAGGTGGACAACTGTGATTTGAGAGAACAAGTACGTGTGACCAAACACCTATCTCAGCAATTTACATGCTTTTTCTAACTTCTGGAAAAGGCTGCTGAGCCTTAAATTTCAAGTAAGAAAACGCACACACCTAAGGAATAGAAAGGGCATCTCACTTTTCACAGAGAGGAAAGTATGTCAAATTATCATCCAGACCATGGACAACGGACTGGTGAACCAAAAGCCCGGGATTTTATTATTAGGACTTCAGTATCTGTCAGATCCACTCAATTTACAGCCTGCCCTTACACGGGCTTTGGAAAGCAGGAAGTGTTTCTTGAATTGATGCACCCACATGATAGAAACAGCAGCAAACTACCCTGGCCACTATCTGGAATTCCAGAGTGTTCGGGGAGGCTGCTAAAACTGTTTCATACACACTTTTCAAGAATTTCTTCTGTTTTCTGGATAAAGTACAAGATGATGGGGGAAAGCCTGGCCCTCTGAACTGTCTGATCATCCATGACAAACGCAGGGACACAGAAAAAGCCATGGGCCTGCTCAGAGTGGCTGAACACCCAGCAGCTCTTGCCTCGGAGCACACACGGCTGAGTTCGGACAGAAAACTGAACAAAAGGTGTCCTCCTCTGCTGCTGGTCCTCTGTCAAACACATCAATGTTCCTCACCATCACACATCTGAATCCTGACTCAAGGCCACCCTTTGGTGTATCTACACCTGGAGCATTCTCCCAAACCAGCTGTTTTACATCTTATGGTCGACAAACCTTCACAGAATTCCAACTGAAAGAAATACTGCAGAACCCTTGGAATCTCTCATTTCCACGCAGTCAGTACAGGGCGGAGAGGAATTACTGTCAAACAAACTCCTGGTGTCCAAGTTCTCTGTTTGTTGTTCATCCTTTTAAAAGGAGAAAGAGTTCTGCCCACTGGCAGGAAGGGCAGCTGAGCTTTGAAAAAGCTTTTTTTTTGTGCACTTTGTGCACTGATGTCATCAAATCCAAGAATTAAAAGCCAGGCTGTACCTGGAAAAGCACATGGAAACTGCAGAAAACAGCTTCTCCCAAGAGTTTCTTCATTCCTCAGGCCAGAGCTATAGCTCTGAAACTGAAGCCGTACAGGCATACTGGGTTTCACTGAGCTTCACAAATACTGGGCTTTTCATACACTGAAGGTCTGTGGCAACCCCGTGCTGAGCGAGTCTATCAGCACCACATCTGCAGCAGCACGTGCTCACTTGGTGTCTAGGTCACATTCTGGTAACTCTCAAAATATTTCAAGCTTTGTCATTATTTTCATTACAACTCACTGTAGGCTCAGATGATGGTCAGCATCTTTCAATAATAAAGGTTTTTTTAATTAAGGTATGTACAGTGGTGTTTTAGACATAAAGCTGCTGCACACTTAACAGACCACATTTAAGCACAAACAGAAATGTTATGTGCACTAGGAAACCACAACAATACTGTGAGTTGCCTCATTGTGATATTCGCTTTATTGCAGCGGTCTGGAGCTGACCTTGCACTATCACCTGTACTCACTTTATTTACTTACAGTATCTCAGATGCATTCAATCTGTCTCTGGTTACAAGCCTGGAATAGTTCCGGCCCATGTTAACTAGCATGCAAAACAGCTACATGGAAACAGGGGCTTGGTAAATACTGACTTTCTCAGACTCAGCACTGGTTTCCGGTTACAGCTTCATTTATGAAATACCTGACGAATTTGCAGTAAACACTTGTGAGTAAAACAGGAGGTGAGCTGTTCGTGTGAGAACATCAACAGCGAAGTTAATGGCAGCCAGAACTCAGTGAAAACAGTGACTTTGGATTTCACAGTGCTGGCTGTAACAGTGAGGTTTACAATACAGCTCCTCAACTCCAAAAGCCATTTTGCTGGAGCTTGCTAACAGTTGTTTGCCTCCCTGAACCTTACCTCGAGGGGAAAAAGCAAACGAGTGAAAAAAAGCAGACGTGAAACCCAGGTAAACATCTGCAGAAAGAAGACAACTCCAAAGCTGTCTTTTCAAGTGACAGGGGAACAGAAGAAGCCACCAGAAAAATAACCCTGATCCCCTCGGTTTAACAGCACGGACACACAGAACACCCATGGAAATTTGGGCTTTGGCCTGAACTGCTTCCTCCAGCACACAGGCAAAGCAGGAGATATCGAAACACACGGAGTGAAGCATCTGGGGACAGGAGAGCTTTGAACCACTCTGCACTCACCGTTGCTTTGCATCTTTGATCCTTTTCTTGACATCAGCCTCCCGGCGCAGCGTTATTGCAGAGTTCTGGGCCTGACGCAGCATCACCTGCAAACAGGCATCACACAGTAAAAATGCTGCTGTGAAATCCTTGACATTAACTCACTTCTATGATTTTTTCCCCCTCCAAGAAGATCTCAGGAATGTTTTAAAGAATTCATGTGAAGAACTGTAAAGAACTCACAAATAGTGGAGGGTGACGATCCTCCTTTGCATTAGGCCAGTCTGAGTTCAGGCTTGGAAAGGAGTTACAAAGGGGAAAGGACTACTCTCAGAAATGCTTTTATCTTTGATAATTGCTAAACTTTGCCTGGAAAAAGACAAATCTGTGCTGCACACAAAACAAGACATGGTGTTCAAAAACCTCCTGCAATGCCTGATCTCCAGTTTTGCACTACGGCAGCACTGCCTGCACAGCTGCTTGGAAGAAAATGTCTAAATGTAATAAACAGCCGAGGTAACCAGAATCAGAGAGTATGGAGGCACAGGGAAATGGCCAGGGTTCTTGAATACTGCTGTTTCCACCAGATGCCAATAGGAAACGTAGCGCTTTTAAGCTGGTGTTCCTGACCCACCAGGCATCCCCAAAAGCCCTCCTCCCAAAGCTTCCTCCTGGGAAGGAAACAGCCCCTCTCCCAGAGCCCCTGTCCAAATGCCTCAGAAGCTGCACCGGCAGGGATGGGAAGAGTCAAAAAGCTCTGTCTTACTGCTGCTCAAATATCTCATGTTGCCCTGGCCCCTCCTGCAGAGGGGTTGCCTTCCCACTTGAGATATACCGGAGGTTGTGGGCAGGGGAATGTCAGCACGGGCTGACACATGGGCTGGAAACCACAGGTAGGTGTCGGAACATGTCCAATGGCAATGAGAGCAGAGCTGCCGGAATGCTGCAGGCAACCCACTGCTGACTGAGGTCATCAACCTACACACCTGGGGCTACCACTGGGCGCTGAGCGGCCAGCACCGCTCCACAGCCGGAGCTCTGAGCTGCCACTCGGTGCCTGACGCATGACGCGCTGCCAAAGCACAAGGCTCACCCTGGACTCCCGTGTGAGATCCCCTCCGAGGCGCAGCTCAAGGGCACGGGCTTTACTCTCTGCCTCATGAGCCTTCTCCTCCGCTGAAACAGACAGAGAAAAGGGTGCTGTCAGTCATTCAGTACAGACACACATCACAAGACGCTTACCTGAGAAGACCAGTTTCCATGCAGCCTTTGCTGGACTGGCACATACAGGGTAAAAAGGTCACACAGAAAGGTATGAGGTAAAACCTTACATATGACAGGGCATCACTGACATCACATCTGAAACCTGTTTAGAGACAGCAGGCACCACCAGCATGGGAACACGGCTGAACTTTGAAAAGCAGGCTTAAAGGAAGGATCCATGAGGAAGTCAGTGAGGAACTGGAAGGCGTGAAGATGCAGGCGGCCCTGCTTGTGCTGCCCAGAAGCACGAAGGTGGAGAAAAGCTCTCACAGAATAAAGTCTGAGTTCAGGCTTGAAAAGAAGTTACAAAGGGGTAATTTTCTTGCAGAGATGAAGGGAAAGGACTACTCTCAGAAATGGTTTTATCTTTAATAATTGCTAAACTTCGCCTAGAAAAAGACAAATCTGTGCTGCACACAAAACAAGATGCGGTGTTCAAAAACCTCCTGCAGTGCCTGATCTCCATACGCACAAAATTTACCACTAAAATGAAATTCTCTTTTACTTCTCTACCAGACCAGCACAAGTCTGACTGTCAGTAGGCTCGCATCACTCATATTGCTCAAGATTCATTCAGTAAATTTCATTCTCAGCACGGGGATCCCTTCCTAAAACTGAGATGTGGGATGCTTTGGTAAATGAGCACCTCTGCCCACTCTACACCAAAAAATACATTAGCTACAACCTTCTCACGTCCCCTTTCAGAGCAGGAGCCTGTTCTGCTCACAGCTGTACAAGAACCAGCTGAGTGAATCACCTCCCTCCATTCCACAGGATGTGAGGTCCATAGGGCTCAACATGGTCTGGTAAGTAACGTCCTGCAAGCACCACCTCGGGCAGACACACTGCGGCACTGCTCAACCACTGAAAGGGAATGTGGCGACACTGCAGCCATCCAGAGCTGTAGAGATCTCCAATAGAAATAGATCGGTACTAATAAAGCATGAATGAAAATCATAGAATCATAGAATGATCTGAGCTGGAAGGGACCCAAAAGGATCATCAAGTGCACTCACAACACTCACACCGTGTGGCTGAGGGCACTGTTCAAAAGCTTCTGGAATACTGGCAGACTCAGTGCCGTGACTGCTTCCCTAGGGAGCTGTTTCAGTGCTCCAACATCTGCTGGGTGAAGAACCTCTTCCTAATGTCCAATCTAACCCTCCTCTGGCACATTTCCCACATTCTCA
Source organism: Neomorphus geoffroyi (assembly GCA_033558235.1). Taxonomy (NCBI): domain Eukaryota; kingdom Metazoa; phylum Chordata; class Aves; order Cuculiformes; family Neomorphidae; genus Neomorphus; species Neomorphus geoffroyi. The sequence goes on along the minus strand of JAUMJM010000060.1, from coordinate 457,066 downwards.
CATTGCCATTACCTCTAGTCCTATCATAGTACCAAAGTACCACAAGGCTGGAAAAGACCTTTGAGATCATCGAGTGCAGCCTATGACCCAACACCTACAACTACTCGTCATCTAAACCACGGCACCGAGTGCCTCATCCAATCTCCCTTTAAACACCTCCAGGGACGGTGACTCCACAACCTCCCCGGGCCGCGCATTCCAATGGCCAATGACCCTCTCAGTGAAGAATTTTTTCCTAATATTGAGCCTAAGCTTCCCCTGGCAAAGCTTGAGACCACGTCCTCTTTCTTGTTCTGTCACCGGTCACCTGAGAGAAGAGACCAACCCCTGCCTGACTACAGCCTCCCTTTAGGCAGTTGTAGAGAGCAATAAGGTCTCCCCTGAGCCTCCTCTTCTCCAGGCTAAACAACCCCAGCTCCCTCAGTCGCTCCTCACAAGGCTTGTGCTCCAGCCCCTTCACCATCCTCGTCGCTCTCCTCTGGACACACTCCAGCATCTCAACATCTTTCTCAAACTGAGGGCCCAGAACTGGACACAGCACTCGAGGTGTGGCCTGACCAGTGCCGAGGAGAAGGGGATGATGACCTCCCTAGTCCTGCTGGCCACGCTATTCCTGATGCAGGTCAGGATACCATTGGCCTTCTTTGCCACTTGGGCACACTGCTGGCTCATGGTGAGTTACCTGTCATACGTCACAAGAGAGAAGAGATCAGCACCTGTTTACCTCCCTCCCTTGTGGGACGGCAGTGAAAAGGTATGAAATCCCCTCTTTGTTTCCATACAAGATGACCAGAAGAAACAACAAAGCACAGGTTAAGAGAGCAGCACCAACATGATTTGAGAAATAGAGCGGCTGACACACAGACAAGCAGGAGGCAGTGGTGCAGTGGCAGTATGCCCTGCAAGTCATCTCACTCCCTGCTCTCCCAACAGGGACAAACTGGGACTAAGACACCCAAACCAAGGAAACACAACACTAGAGGAGTGACCTTGCCTAAGATTTATGGAGGATGAGATAAACAATGACAGGATAGCAGTTGGCTCCAAGAGATTCCCAAGCACCTCTCCAAAAAGCATCACTCATCTGACAGCTAGAAGAAATCCAGATGTTGTAGCCAGTGTTTGATAGCCAATATCCACCCTCCTCTGTGCCACAGCCAGCAGTACCTGCAGAGATGCACGGTTTGAGGTGTGCAAGTACAGGAACACAAACAGGCACGTCAACTAAAGACCATTAGAACAAAAATCACCTTTCCTCTCTATATAGTGTGACATTGAGTTGTGTTCCACTAACTCTGCAGAAGCGCTGTCTGAAAACCACAGCAGCTTCCTCAGCAAGTTCCAGCAGAACTGTACCGTGTGACCAACTCCATCACTGAGAGCTCAACTCCATCAGCTTGGCTAAAGGTGAACACAGTGAAGTCTGGAAACTGCTTACAACACTCGGTCCATTGAAATCAAAGCTCGTAGGGTAGGAGCTGGTAGGTTAATGTAGCTGTGTCCAGGGGGAAGAACACAGTGGTGACTCATGAGGGCACAAGTCAAACTGGCCCTGCTGAAGCAAAGACAAAGGAGAAGGCACGGCTGCAGGGAACGACTGAGTTACAAGTCTGTTGTCTGAGGCTCCAATGGGCAAAAATGCAGATCCTGAGCACAATAAAGAGCATACAGCAGCCAGCGATGTGCGTTCCCGTCCTCCCAGGTACTGCAGACACAGCACACCCACAGCACTGCCAAGCAAGTTCCTGGACACACTAAAATACTCAGGACTAATACCCAGAGCAGAAGATAGCTGTTCTGGACTCTCAATATTGGACACCCAAGGAACTCCTGAACTTTCGTGTATATTTGCTTTTTAAGCTTTGCAAGAGGATGTCTTGAACTGGTTAAGAGCAATGCTGGGATGTCACGGGGTGGGACTCAGCCCTGGTTCAGGAATACACAGAAAGCAGCTGATTGTCTTCCACAGCTTCCTCACCCAGGAAGGACAATTTTTTCCCAGGTTCATCCACTCACTTAGGGATCTGGATGCAACAGCTTATGGCATTAGGCAGGAAGTCAGCTCCCAGGGGACAAAGAGTGGCTTTTCCTCATCTCCACTCCCAAGCCAATGCTCTTTATGGATACACCAAAGCCACGTCACCAACAGTTACACATTTCCCACACATTTCTTTTTCTCCTCCCCCCTCCTCCAGCTGTTTTTTGAATATCCTAAGTTTGGGTTCAACAAGCTCATAAGCCACTTTCAGAGACTCACTGATCCCTCAGAAGAGTTCGACAATACAATGGATTCCAACACATCCCCAGCAGGATGCCAGAGCACACAGCATCAGCCCCCCCTCAGCTCAGCCCCACACTGCTCACAGCGCAGCCACGGACCCACATTCCCTCAGCTCAGCCCCATACCACTCACAGTACAACCCTGGCTCTGAAAGGGAAAGCTGGAAGCCACTCCTTGCAGAAGATCCCTCCTGGGAGCAGGGGCATCCTCAAGAGCAAATTTACACTAGGGACGAAGAGCAATGAATCATTTCTCCCAACAAGAGATCTTAGCTGTTACAGATTAGACTTGTTTTCCTAATAGCATGGAAATTATGGCTACGCCACTGAAGTTTGAGGTTAATGCTACAAGAACAGCTTAGTCCTGGAGGCTTCACTTGATCCAGGCTTGGAGAAAGCAGTCTGAGCTCTGCTCTGCTGTGGGTTTTCACCACTGCATTCAAAGCCATTTGCTCAGCAACGACTTCACCAGCCGACGCACAAGGCTGGCTTTGGTAAGGATAATGAGTTTGCTTCCATGTCAGCAATATCTGTTTCTACCCCTGGGACACCAAGCAGCAGGGTTCAGCATCAGGACACAATGACTCGACAGGAATGCAGCCCCCCTAACGTCTGCATCTTCTGGAAGGCAATGTATGCAGGTGCTGAATACCCGCTTGGGCTATCGGACTCAACATAAAAAATAAATCCATCTATGAGGATAAAATCTGCTTAAACTTCATAGTTTCAAGTCCATCTTGTCAGGTTGTAGTTCATAAAGGAGAAATCAGAAACAGTAACTTAATTTTGCTGCTTTGCTTTGGGCACAATCAAAACCACACTGCCCTGATCAACTCCACAAGCTGAACACAGTCCCGTCCCTTGCGTGTCGGACCTGCACACACACATGCCCAGACCAGTTTTCACATGGGACGAGGACACGCGTCCCTGATTGACTGATGAAGCTGATCTATGAAACCTGCCAGAAGATACAGGTCAATTTGTCTTACAGCTTCCAAGACTCCTCTTTTCCTACAGCACTTGCCCATGAGGGGTGTGGGAGACTGCTTTGCATGTTACATTTGTGCACATTTAAGGAAGTTGTATGCTATACTTACATGCTTACACCATTTCTATAAGCAGAATATCCAAAAATGTCAAAGTGGGTTTCTCCTGAGGACTATAGGACTAATAGGAAAGGAAGACTGGAGAGACAAAAGGTATGACTTGAAGGGGGGAAAAAACCACAGGAAACAAACACAGATTCCCTTGTGCCCCCAAATCAATCACTGTTACATCGTGACTGAATAGAAAGCTGGTTTTAGAACAACTGCCTCAACAGGGAAGGAGCAGAAGGAGAACAGCACCAAAAGCTAATGATGTGCAAAAGGTGAAAGCAGAACTGTGGGTAACAGGCCAGCAGCTTTGGGCTCTCGATGAAGAGCTGTGACTCCCAAGGGTTACTGCATACATGGATTCCCCAGAGGAAGTGGGCTAAGGGAACAATGCGCATGCCTTTCCCTTGCATAGAAGTAAGGCTGTGTCATCTGTAGTCAATGATTTCCTGAGCAGCCACAATGATCACAGAAGCAAGCAATTTCAGGTTAGATACAACAAGACAGCCTCTTGGTCCTCTCCTTCGCTATGGAAAATTAGGATGCATGCATAGCCGAGAGACTCACCTATCCTCGCCATATGCTCTGCTTTCTTCACCTCTTGCTCTGCACGGGTCTTGAAACGGCTTGAAGTGTATTTGTACATCCTGTGACAATTAAAACTCATCAATCAGCAAATTCAGCAGTAAGGTGAAAGCAAGATTTCATCACTGTGAGAGAATGAGGTCTCTACTTGCCACTCTGCTTTTCCCAACAGATTCAATAAATGGAGGAGGTTTACATACCAAGAACTGGGCTTTTTCAGATGTACTTAGGCAAAAACTTCTAGTAGTAGCTGCAACCACAATACCCCCTTCTGCATTAGTGGGGCTAGGGGGGAATATATTCATATTCTTGGAGGAAATCCCAAGGTTTAGAGGAATAACTTCATCAGAAGCAGAAAGCAGGAGTGAATAAATATGGGAAGTTTCCCAAAAGCCTCCCATTACAAAACAATGCCCCCTCTTTCCTGCAAACAGCCATCCCCAGTGCAAGCTGTCAGTGTTCGTCTCCATGTAGGGCAGCTCAACGCGGCAGAGCTCTCTGCAGGGAGCTTCACCTTACAGGTCTGAGGTTTCAGGACATTTCTGTATGCTACACACCTGACTCACAACCCTGTGAACTGTACTTGAGTTGCAGTGGCTCATTTCCTCTTCCTTCTACCATAACACACCAATTACAGCTCATAACAAGACTGACTGCTGTGGAGGGAGGAGGCAAGCAGGTGCAAGAGGCAGATCTCATGAGTACAGGGGTATGGAATCAGGGATGGGGAGATGACACCAAGAAGTCTACAAGGACTCAAACCACCTTTAAGACACAGGATTTTGGATGTACCAACAGGGAAAGCCAATTCCAAATAACTTCCTATGAAAAACCAAACCTCTCCAGCCGTTAGGTCAAAGCAAAGCCCCTGGCAATGCCGTTGATGCAGAGAAAGACAGAAACACATACAGATGTAAGGCTTGATGAATCAGCTCATTGAGGTAGAAGGAACCACATTTAGGTCCCAGTGAGAAAGATAAGACCCCCTCCAAATGGCAGAGAATCAGGATTCATGAGAAATCACCTTGCACATATGAAAAAATTCATTTAGATATGCTTCTGTGGGTGAGCATACATGGATGTTGATGCTGATATCAGTCTCACAAACAGAAATCTCTTCTTCTCAAATCCAGAAAATTCACAAGCACAGCCCACTTGACTACATTTCTGCATTTACTGAATGAATTTTCTGCTGTTCCTAAGGATCTCCTCACTGGGGAAAAAGCAGAGAGGGGCTAACTCTTCCAGAAATCACCCAATAACCATGACAGGAGATGCAGGGTCAGGTTTTTGGTGGCAACATCTCAAACCTACTTAAGGGCAGTCGGAGCTCCCTGGGTCTGAGAAAGAGAACACATTTTGAAACCCAGATTGCTTTCAGCATCTTGGCAAAACTGAATGACCTCATCCGCATCCTGCCTGACTTTTCTGAGACAAAACACAAAGAGAAGAAGGTGAAGGTGAATGATCTCAACACGTGCAGCTCGCAAGACTGGGCAGCACCCAAGGGGCTCTCACAGCCAGCACCTCCTCTGCACAGGGTGCAGTGTGAGCCACTGCAAGGTGTCCAAGATTGGCACCATGAGCCACCACCTTGCCCACCCTCCTGTTGCACTTTCTTTTCTAACACCAAATTACTTCATTCACATTCAGGAAAGCCCCTATTCCAGCAGTCTAGGACAGTGTATCTAATGAAGACACAAGGAAATGGGTCAGACAGATAAGAGGTCTGCAGGACATGACAGTAAAACACACTTTCCTAGCTTCAAGATGTTCATTCCAACTGCCTCAGAGCACCCTTGTGAAGGGACAGCCTGGCACACATCCTGGATACTTATATCTGCATGGCTCATGCTGCTAAACAAGCTCCAACAGTCACTGCCAGAAGGACCAGATGGAAGTAAACCTTCGAGGGAGACACATCATGCCTAGGGAAGCTGGTTCTGCAAACATGGGTGAAGGATTCGCACAAAACCTGCCTGTCCCAGCCACTGGGACGTTACAGACTCAGAAAGGCGTGGAGAAGCCTCTGCCCATAGAAATACAGCTTCTGGAAAGTGCAGGTGACAAAGGAAGCCACGTGCCCTGCTCAGGAGATGAGCTGTTGTTCCTAATAAATCATAGAATCATCTGGTTGGAAAAGACTTCTGAGATCATCGAGTCCAACCATACCTGTCCCCTTACTAAACCACGTCTCTCAGAACCTCATCCATCCATCTTTTAAACACTTCCAGGGATGGGGACTCAGCCACCTCCCTGGGCAGCCTGTTCCAATGCCTAACACTGACAGCACAAAGAACAGTGCAACAACCATAAAACCTCAGTTTTCAGTAAAGGCACCTAACACCTCTGCACCAGATTTAATTCTTGGCTCTCCAGCAGCAACACATGGACCTGCAGCCAAGCCACTGTACAAGCCTCCCCTGCAGAGATGAAGGCACCCTGACTCACAGCCGTGCTGCAAGAGGGGACCTGCCCCTCTGGAAGGTAATCCCACTGAACAGATCCTGGGAGTAGCCTGGACAGAGAAAAGTCGAGGGTTGTATCAACCGATGCCCAAACTAAGACATGAAAGCATCACTTCAGATAGAAAGATGCCCGGCCCAGAATCCACTGCAGTCTGGAGTCACTTGTCAGCTCACCATCACACAATGTCTGCCCTTTGCACATCAAGCTGGTTCATCATGGATTTTCCTATAAAACCAAAAACATGGATGGCCCGAGGTGTCTCTATACTGGCAGACTGATGGTATTCCCTTACAGAAGTGCACTAGCCTTGAGGGGGCTGGAGAATAAACCCTGTGAGGAGAGACTGAGGGAACTGGGGCTGTTTAGCTCAGAGAAGAGGAGGCTGAGAGGAGACCTCATCACTGTCTGCAACTGCCTGAAAGGAGGCTGTGACGGGGTGGGTGCTTGGCCTTTTCCCGCAGGTGACATACGACAGGATGAGAGGAAATGGCCGCAATTTGCACCAAGGGAGATTTAGACTGGGCATTAAGAAGAATTTCTTCACTGAAAGGGTGGTCAGGGATCGGCACAGCTGCCCAGGGAGGGGGTGGAGTCACCATCTCTGGAGGTGTTTAAAAAACGGGGAGATGAGTTCCTTAGGGACATGGTTTAGTAGGGAGACAGGTACAGCTGGACTCAATGATCTCAGAGGTCTCTTCCAACCTTATGATTCCATGATTCTATGATTACCACTAGCTTTGGCTCAGGCACTGTGACACATCCCCAGGGATTAGCAAAGAGCTGTTTGGGATGCGCCGTACACTGCACACCATCAACATGTAGGACAGAGGAACTTCCACTGCCTGGTATCCATCCCTCTGTTGGACCAGGAACGTCCAACATGTACCAGCCTGGGCTGCAGAGGCACTGCTGAAGAGCTGAGCATCGCTGCCAAATCAACTGTCCCGTAAAGGAACACCGCAACAGCGGAACACTTCCCTACACATCCCCACACAAACTGGAGTCTCAATATGGGAAGAGGAGTGGAGTTCACCTACAGAGCATTTGAAGCCCAGGAGCTACACAATGATGGGGAGCTCTGACTCCACCTTTAAAGGGAAAATTCAGGATGTACGCAACCCTTTCCAGCCGGTTCAGGGAGAAAAAAAATCCCCTATAGCTGTAAAAGCACAGTAAGTCCACTCTCCAAAAGGACTGATTTACTGGTTTTCCCTCAGGAAGTGCAAACCAGGGCAGCCTAAGTTCTGCTCAGGTGTCTGAAGGGAGAAGATGGAGTTTCCAGGACAGAGTATGGTCCCCAACCGCAGAGCTATGGCAGCTCTCAGAATCCATGGTGAAGGCTTCAATGGCTTATACCAACAGCCACATAGCTTCCTGAAATCAGCATCATGACTCCGAGACCAGAAAGAACCAGTCTGGATGCTCTCCAGGAAGACCTGGTAAGGCTACAGTAATTCAGTAACTACCCCAAGCCCAGGATGATCCACAGTGTGCTCTGCAGGGAGGTCTCACTCACAGTCCTTACTGCCAGAGAGGGTATTCAAAATTCAAATAACTTTACAGAATTTGTATCACCCCACCACCACAAGCAGAACCACAAGGAGTCTGCAAGCACGGCACAAGCAGATCTGTTGGACACGTCTGCACCAGCACTGATGCCATAGAATCATAAGGTTGGAAGAGACCTCTGAGATCATTGAGTCCAACTGTGCCTGTCTCCCTACTAAACCCTGTCCCTAAGGAACTCATCTACCCGTCTTTTAAACACCTCCAGGGATGGTGACTCCACCACCTCCCTGGGCCATCCTTTCAGTAAAGAAATTCTTCCTAATGTCCAGTCTAAACCTCCCCTGGAGCAACTTGTGGCCATTTCCTCTTGTCCTATCATTTGTCACCTGCGGGAAAAGCCCAGCCCCCACCCCGTCACAGCCTCCTTTCAGGCAGTTGTAGACAGTGATGAGGTCTCCCCTCAGCCTCCTCTTCTCTGAGCTAAACAGCCCCAGGTCCCTCAGTCTCTCCTCACAGGGTTTATTCTACAGCCCCTCCCCAGCCTCGTCCCCTTCTCTGGATGCGCTCCAGCCCCTCAGTGTCCTTCTTGGAGTGAGGGGCCCAAAACTGACCCCAGCACTCGAGCTGCGGCCTCACCAGCGCTGAGCACAGGGGCACAGTCACCTCCCTGCTCCTGCTGCCCACGCTGGGTCTGACACAGGCCCAGATGCCATTGGCCCTCTTGGCCACCTGGGCCACTGCTGGCTCATGTTCAGTTACTGCCAACCAACACCCCCAGGTCCTTCTCTGCCAGGCAGCTCTCCAGCCACTCTTCCCCAAGCCTGGTGCTGCCTGGGGTTGTTGTGACCCAAATGGAGGACTCTGCCCTTGGCCTTGTTGAACCTCATCCCATTGGTCTCAGCCCATGGATCCAGCCTGTCCAGATCCCTCTGCAGAGCCTCCCTGCCTTCAAGCACATCCACACTTGCACCCAGCTTGGTGTCCTCTGCAAACTTGCTGAGGGTGCACTCGATGCCTTCATCAAGATCATTGATAGAGATGTTAAACAGGACTGGACCCAGCACTGAACCCTGGGGAACAGCGCTTGTGACCGGTTTCCAGCTGGATTTAATTCCATTTACCACAACTCTTTGGGCTCGGCCACCCAGCCAGTTTTTAACCCAGCAGAGGCTGTGCCTGTCCACGCCGATGGCAGCCAGTTTCTCCAGCAGGATACTGTGAGACACGGTGCCAAAGGCTTTACTGAAGTCCAACCCCACATGCACAGCCTTTCCATTAAACGGGTAACCTTGTCGTAGAAGATGAGATTGGTCTGGCAGGACCTGCCTTTGGTGAACCCATGTTGGCTGGGCCTGATCACCCAGTTGTCCCACGCATGCTCTATGATAGCACTCAAGACAATCTGCTCCTTGACCTTCCCCGGTACCGAGGTCAGACTGACAGGCCTGGAGTTCTCAGCAATCACCATTGCTGAGCAGTTACACCTTGAATTTCCCCTTCTCCAGCTGTGACTATTCCCCGAAACCAATGAGAAGCACGTTCAGAACTGCTGACAGGGATCCAGGAGTGTTGCTGTCTAAATTGTCTAAAAATGCAAATCTCTTTTCAGCAGAAAAGTCCTACAGCATTGAAACACAGCTCTCCCCTCCCTCACCGGACACCAGCTCCTGAGCGCTTATACAAGAAGATCCTGAGGCAGATGAGTATCCGGGGTGACCTGGTCCATGTCATGTTACCATGACAATGCCAGCACCATCCCATAGCAATGGCATCCTGTCTTTAATCTCTGATTAGACAGAAACCTGTGCCCTCCTCTGTCTGTTCTCCACAATGCTTCTGTTAGACCATGGCACAAAGGGCAGCAGCACAGATAGCTCTCATGTACGCAAAACACCATCAGAAACCTGGAGATTCTCTGCCCAGTGGATCAGGATTTACAGTGGCAAATCACACTGTGCCGACCGACTGCCCTCTGCAGTGGAACAACAGGCTGGGAACACAAGCGACAGCAGTGGGTGCCATCTCCCCTGACTCTGGGCAAGTTCCGGATACCATTTCACACATTTTCACTTAAGTAGCTGAGGAAGCCTGAGCTGGACAGACAGGCAGACAGACAGACTGGCCAACTGGTGCTCTGAGCAGAAAACTGGCCAGGCCTCAGGACAGCCAACTGGCGCAACACCGGATTGTGGTTGGTGAGGGCATTCAACAGTGGGCCCACAGCACTGAATCCCTACTGCAACCCCAAATTAAACCCACCTCTAAATACTCTAATCTCTTTCTACTATTATATGAAGACAAATCCCTTTAAGGTATCCAGAATGCAGCCGGTGCACTCCCAGGGATACAATAGCACCACTGCCTCAATCAGACACAAATACACCTTTTCCTTCCCACTCCCACCCTTCTAATATTTCCAAGCCCCTGTTAAGACAATTTCCAGCAAACTTACACTCACTGACAGATTTTTTTCTTGAACGGAATTTAAAAGGAAGATAAGGAAAAGTACTTCCCAATCTCTATGTAAATGTAAATCAGCTACCTAGAAAAGTGACTTTTCAAAGCAGCTGTTTCAAAGCGCTCAGTCTGGTTCTAATAAAGTAATCTTTCTAAAATCCACCACATGTATCTCCCTCTCCTACTTAAAAAAACCCAGTTACCCAACAGTTTTGTATGGACATGGCATCTTGAACAACCAGTACCTTTACTGGTTTGTTCTGAAAAGGAGACCAATTGCAGAAATTACTCCTCCAGTTTTCAAAGGCATTTCCACTCTCCATCTCTTTTTCCATGATGTCAATACCACATCCCATTCTTATGATCTGTGTCTGTGGCTTTAGCAAAGAATCATGCAGGGGACACTGGGAATGCTAAAACATTTCTGCAGGGAAACCTCAAAGGCCCCACACCCCTGCAGACTCTGGGCCCCGCACCCACCTTGGCTTGTACAGGCAGCACGACAGTCGCTTGGTTTGTACTTTGTGTCCGTTGATGAAGATCCTCATTCTGGGATCAATGTAAAGCACAGCAGTGTAGGCACGGAAGGAGCGGCGCTCGGGCTTCCTGCAACAGAGGGGACGCTTACAGAGACTGTCCAGTTTGTGTGGCGTTCCCTTGCAGGACTGCCAGCTGAGATTCTCCCAGTCTGGTCCACGCAGCCCAAGGCTGGCTCCATCAGTTCATCCCCTGAGCAATTAGCGTCTCTGTAGTCAGAGTGCTCATTGTGGAGTCTCCTTCAGGCTGTATTCTGATTCCTCCTCCCTTTCCAGGGTTTCCCCTTCATTCCCTCCAACCAAGAAGAGCCAGGACACACCACTGTCAGAAAGCCTCCTCCATCCAAACTAAGGAATAAGTTTCTCTATGGACAAAAGTTGTAAGATTCTCTTTTCCCAATGAACTGCCACACGGGAGCCAAGTGAGCACCAGAGCACCTCCCTGTGCTGCTGCTGATGTAGGTAAGCACCTCTGGCAGGTTTCACAACTCACGCAGCTGTAACCACTACCATCCCAGCTCACAGCCGTCTACCTCAAACACGGCAAAGAGATAACTTTCAGCAGGAAAGCCAAGCAAAAGAAAAGGCTTCTTTATTGCAATTACCATGCAGCTACACTAAGGGAGATTTCTTTTAATTTTTTTCTACCTAAGTTTTCCACAGAGATTTTCTATCAAGCTGTGCATTTTCAGTACAGTTACACAACACTGGCACACGCATTGCTGCAATGGGAAAAGAATGTTTTGAATACCACTGGACAATAACGGGACTACTCAATGCTGAGTGTTTGCCCCTCTTGCTAGTGCGCTCTCTCCTCCATTGGTCAGTCAGGAGCTCAAAAAGGAACTGCCCTAATCACCAGCAATGGAATCACAAGGCCAGGACGAAGCAACTCTTTCCTGTGAGCAGTGGTAATGGTGAAAGCGCACCAGCAGGTGTTAATGAACCTGAGCAGCACAGTAAACCCCTGAGGTCCCCAGGGAGTTTACTGCACTAGTGAGCTCGACGGCATCAAGCTGATACAGAAATAGTGAGTTTTGCAGTGTTTGGAAGTGTGTTCCTATCGGAAATTCAAGTACTTCAGGGAAGAAGTGTGTCATCTCATGGAAGAGGTGAAGCTTGCAAGGTGTACCCATGGAGCTCTGGGGTTTAATCCAGCACACAGCTCAGTTCAGCTCATTTTCCCTTTCAGATTATAAGTGAACAGCTCTGCAAACACTGAGCTCTCCCTGAACAGTTCCCTCTGCTCCTCCAGCCACCCTCAAGGCAAATCCACCTCCGCAGCAAAGGTCAGGAGCTGCCTCTGCTCCCAAAACATATTGTGGTGTGTGCCTGTACCCCCCGCAGCACCTGTCATGCTTCGGGGCTGACCTGTGTAGCACCTCACATTCTGCCAGGTTCGTTTAACCACAAAACTGAACCTCAGTCACACAAGGAGCACGGACTCACACCCACTGCTGTTCTGACAAAACCATCTTTGATGAGCATAGAAACCCAAACCCACAGCCTAGGGCTCCTTTGCATTAAGGTGCCTAACTGTGCGAGAGAAGCCCAGGCAGCGTTCACACCAAACACCCTAAGAACACCTGGAGGTCATGCACATAGCAACTCCAAAATGCTAAAGAATAAACAAAAGATCATCTGAATTCTTCAATTCACCACAGAAATAGCAGCTTTTTAAAACACAGAATACAGACAGCCTCTCCCCATCATTTATCAGAGCCCAAAGGCCCATACCACCCCTCACACTTACATTCCCTCAGAAGGTGTTCCTGCCATCTGAATGTCATGGGGGTCAGAAGTCACATCCAGCTCAGGTTCTCCATTATCCATTAGTTTGAGGTTAAAGATGATCACCAGGGTGCCTGAGCAAGGGACAACTCAATCAGGTGAATCCCAGCTAAATTCCAAACACCTTGCCTGTGGCCAGCACCATCCCTACTTACCTTTCTCACCGTGGATCTTATTAAACTGCTCCATCACTTCCTGTTCTGATTTGAACGGGGAATACTTGTAAATCAGCTCCGTCTCAATAGCAAACTTCTCCATGTTGTCAGTCACAGGCTTCCGACTACATGCGTTCCAGGTGGGCAGAGGAACAATGACCTGCAAATCGCATGGTGCCAAGAGCCACTCAGGCGGCCCCTGCTGCAGATCACAGCGAGCAACTTTACCCCTCCAACAGCCTCTATGCCACTGCAAAAGTCCCTCCTCGCTTGTCAGTGGCTTGCATGTCTGTCAAACACTTGAGGACTGCTCTTTGCCAGCCTGTGAGCTGCCTTCCTACTACACCTCCTCTCAGATCGAGCCATCCCCTGTAACCTATAGGGTAACAGCTGCTCACACACTCAGGGTCATTTTTCCCCTGCTCTTGTAAAAACTTTCAAAACACTAGCCAAAAATGTCAGCCTTTGGGCTTAAGTCCTCTCTTGATCCCTAATTCCCTTCACTCAAGTTTATCAGTCTCGCTCTTCACTATTCTCATAGGATTCTAATAAGGTTATCGGTGGTTTCTGTCCTTTAGAACAAAAATCTCAGAAGGCGTTACAGAGTGCAGCTGTCAATTGCAGACACTGAATTCCCTCCTCAGGTTAGAATTTCGTGCAAGCCAAAATCTCCAACTTCAGAGCTGGTATGAGAACTACATCCCTGTTCCCAGCTCACCTCAGTCAGCATTGGTCACCAGCAAGCACTCTCCCTCCCTGCTTCTCTTTAGAGCTCCCTCCACCATCACAGTGGAAAAGGCTTCCTTAGATACCATCCCAGAGCAAATTTAACACATTATCGACCTTGCCTGGAAAATATTTGGGCTTGAGCACAGATACTTCCACATTAGGAGTCTGGATACAGAACAATACTGCCTGAATTATCTATTCAGACACAGGAGTGTTCAAGGTAGAACCACACTAATTTGTTATTAAAAAAGATCTAAAAGAAGAAACATGTCCAGTGTTTGTGATCTTTAATTCTCTATAGAAAATCAAATCAGATCAATAAACTTAAATACATCTCAAACCAAAATTTTGTGGTAAAATGAAGATGCAAGAAGTCTGGGCACATCCTGAAATGAGCATCAGTGACTTTAAGTGCCTGAGACGAGCCCTTCAAACCTGCTACCGTTCAGAGAGGCCTCTCAAACAGAACTAAAACCCAAAGGAAAAAACACCTGATGACTTTGCAGAATCCTACACCTGTCTCATCAATGTAAAACCACACAAACCCAACCAGAGTGCCACCCATCCATGATACACACCCTTCTGTGGGAGCAGGGGAGCTCAGATGAGACAGTGTTCACCACGTAAACTCAGCACAACAAAGTACACACAAACCTCATCGATGCCTTCTTCCTCATGGAACGTTCGCGACAAAAGTAGGCAAGTCATGGTGTTGTCCTTCTTGGTGAACAGGATAAAATCCTTCCCAATCCGCATGGAGCCCCTGCAGACAGATTTCAGGATGCACACTACCCCTGACACACAGCACTGACTAGAACCCAGACCCCAAACATCAGGGCTCCTCCCATCACGTTCAATTATCACACATCAGAACCAGGGGATGCAGAAGAGAAGCTCAAACAGCCACCACCATTTCTCTCCAAACATCTCATTCCTTTCACCAGGCAACTCAACCTGGGCATTTCCATAACATTTCAAAACACCTAAAATCAGTCATAACTCCCAGATGTGGCAGCACAGCACGGCTCGCCAGGCGCAGCCTGCGTACAGCATGTTTTTTTTAATCTTAAGATGATGAAGGTGAGATGAGGTAACAGTCTGCACATGTATGTGCAGGAATGTAAGTGAGAAAGGGCTGCTGTACACAGAAGGAACAGCAGCAGGCAAGTTTCTGAAAGACAGACAAATTATTTCATGCCTAACTCACGTGACTCGCTGAATCGTAGAATCATCTGTTTGGAAAAGACCTTTGAGATCATCGAGTCCAACCGTACCTGTCCACTTACTAAACCAGATCCCTGACTACTCATCTTTTAAACACCTCCAGGGACGGCAACTCAATCACCTCCCTGGCAGCCTCTGTCAGTGCTTGAGAACACTTTCAGTGAAGAAATTTTTTCAAATGTCCAGTCTGAACCTCCCCTGGTGCCACTTGTGGCCATTTCCTCTCATCCCATCACTGGACACTTAGGAGAACAGACCAATACCCACCCCGTCACAGCCTCCTTTCAGGCAGTTGTAGACAGTGATGAGGTCTCCCCTCAGTCTTCTCTTCTAAACAACCCCAGGTCCCTCAGTTGCTCCTTGTAGAGCTTGCTCTCCAGCCCCCTCATCAGCCTCGTCCCCTTCTCTGGACGCGCTCAATGTCCTTCTTGGAGTGAGGGGC
Organism: Neomorphus geoffroyi; assembly: GCA_033558235.1. Taxonomy (NCBI): domain Eukaryota; kingdom Metazoa; phylum Chordata; class Aves; order Cuculiformes; family Neomorphidae; genus Neomorphus; species Neomorphus geoffroyi. The sequence goes on along the minus strand of JAUMJM010000060.1, from coordinate 441,795 downwards.
CCAAAACTGAACACAGGACTCAAGTTGCGGCCTCACCAGCGCTGAGCACAGGGGCACAATCACCTCTCTGCTCCTGCTGGCCACGCTGGGTCTGATACAGGCCAAGATGCCATTGGCCCTCTTGGCTCATGTTCAGCCACTGTCAACCAACACGCTCAGGCAGCTCTCCAGCTACTCTTCCCCAAGTCTCCAGCGCTGCCTGGCGTTGTTGTGTCCCAAGTGCACTTGGTCTTGTTGACCCTCATCCCGTTGGTCTCAGCCCATCAATCCAGTCTGGCCAGATCCCTCCACAGAGCCTCCCTTCTTTCAAGCAGATCAACACTACACTCAGCTTAGTGTCATCCGCAAACTCGCTAAGGGTGCTCAGCTGATGCAACTTCGCAGCTAGTTTTCCTCCCCAGTCTCCTATCTCCAGTGGTGCCATCTCCTCTTTTCCCCTCTTAACCAACTCAATCCATAAATCTCAACAGAGAAAAATCAGCGTTGCATCCAGAGAAGGATGAGTGTTCCGCCAGTGCCGTTCCCTATGAATTGGCTGAATGTGACACCAAAGCTCACCTTGCACATGGTTAGCCCTCAAGCTGCATTTCTCAGCTGAAATCTAGTGTGCCTCTTGCTCAAGGGTAGGAACAGCAAGTGCACAGGCAGGATCTGGGGGCAGGATCTGGGATCTGTCCTGCACTGTAGCTGGATCAACAGTGTCTCAAGATCCCTTACATCCCTTTTTTCTCTCTCCCTAGATTACAGAGTCCCACAGATTTCCCCAGTAGGATGCACAGAAATCACAGTATCACAGTATCATAAGGTTGGAAAAGACCTTTGAGATCACCAAGTCCAACCTATGACCCAACACCTACACCTACTCCTACTTGTCAACTACACCATGTCACTAAGCGCCTCATCCAAATTTTCTTTCAACACCTCCAGGTATAGTGACTCGACCACCTCCCTAGGCAGTGCATTCCAATGAACAATCACCCTCTCAGTGAAGAATTTCTTCCTAATGTCAATCCTAAACCTCCCCTGGCGAAGCTTGAGACCGTGTCCTCTCGTTCTGTCACCGGTCGCCTGAGAGAAGAGTCCAACTCCTGCCTCACCACAACCTCCCTTTAGGCAGTTGTAGAGAGCAATAAAGTCTCCCCTGAGCCTCCTCTTCTCCAGGCTAAACAACCCCAGCTCCCTCAGTCGCTCCTCACAGGGCTTGTGCTCCAGCCCCTTCCCCATCCTCGTTGCTCTCCTCTGGACGCACTCCAGCATCTCCACATCCTTCTTAAACTGAGGGGCCCAGAACTGGACACAGCACTCAAGGTGCGGCCTGACCAGTGCCGAGTATAAGGGGATGATGACCTCTCTAGTCCTGCTGGCCACACTGTTCCTGATGCAGGCCAAGATACCATTGGCCTTCTTTGCCACTTGAGCACACTGCTGGCTCATGGTGAGTTTCCTGTCCCCCAGCACTCCCAAGTCCCTTTCCGCCTGAATACTTTCCAGCCACTCTGCACCCAGCCCAGAGCTCTGCATGGGGTTGTTGTGTCCAAAGTGCAGGACCCGGCATTTGGACTTGTTAAACCTCATGCTATTGGAGCCAGCCCATCTCTCCAACCTGTCAAGGTCCCTCTGTAGGGCCCTCCTACCTTCTAGCAGATCGACACTTCCTCCCAGCTTGGTGTCATCTGCGAACTTGCTGATGAAGGACTCGATCCCCTTATCCAGATCATCAATAAAGATATTAAACAGGACCGGGCGCAGCACCGAACCTTGGGGGACCCCACTAGTGACCGGCCGCCAGCTGGATGGGACACCATTCACTACCACCCTTTGGGCTCGGCCATCCAACCAACTCCTAACCCAGCACAGTACATTTCCATCCATGCCACGGGCTGCCAGCTTGTCCAGTAGTCTAGTATGGGAGACAGTGTCAAAGGCCTTGCTGAAGTCCAGGTACACCACATCCACAGCCTTCCTCTCATCCACCAGGCGAGTCACACGGTTGTAAAAAGAAATCAGGTTGGTCAGGCAGGACCTGCCTCTCCTAAAACCGTGCTGGCTGGGCCTGATCTCTCCCTCATTCCTCAGGTGCCACATGATCACACCCAGGATTATCCGTTCCATAATTTTGCCTGTGACCGAGGTCAGGCTGACAGGTCTGTAGTTACCTGGATCATCCCTACGGCCCACTCTTGTGGATGGGCGTCACGTTGGCCAACTTCCAGTCTTCTGGGACCTCTCCAGTGAGCCAGGACTGCTGATAAATGATGGAAAGCGGCTTAGCAAGCTCGTCCGCCAGCTCTCTCTTCACCCTAGGATGGATCCCATCAGGCCCCAGAGACTTATGAGGATCCAAGTGGCTCAGCAGGTCTCTAACTTCTTCCTCCTGGATGACAGGGGGGCTCTATTGCACCCCGCCCCATCCACCACTTCAGTAGACCAGTTGTCCAGAGAACAATCTGCCTTACTGTTGAAAACCGAGGTGAAGAAGGCATGAAGCACCTCAGCTTTTTCCTCATCTTTAGTTACTATATTTCCCTCAGTGGTCGATAAGGATTGAAGGTTATCACCGCTCTTTGAAAAAACTCTTCTTGTTGTCCTTAACACAAGTGGCCAATTTGAGCTCCAGCTGGGCTTTTGCCTCCCTAATTTTCTTCCTACACGACTTGACAATATTTTTGAACGCAACCTGACTCACCTGCCCTTCTTTCAAAGGCGATCTACCCTCTTTTTTTCACTGAGCTCCTTCAGAAGCTCCTTACTCATCCAGGCCGGCCATCTGCCCCTGCGGCTCATCTTCGAGCACATCGGGATAGCCTGCCCCTGCGCCTTGAAGACTTCATTCTTAAAGTACGTCCAGCCTTCCTGGACCCCCTTGCTTTTAAGAACTATCTCCCAGGGTACTCTCCTTACTAGTTCCTTATATAACCAAGCCCCAGGGAACAGCACAAAGCGAAATGGCTGATCAGAGTGAGCTACTGTCCTGGTTCATCTAGGACAGAGTTAATTCTCTTCCCAGTAGCTGAAACAGTGTTGTGTTTTAGATTCAGTATAAGAACCATGTTGATAACACACTAACGATGCAGTTGCTGCTAAGGGATGCTTACACTACGGACTTCTCAGCTTCCCACATCCTGCAGTGAGGAGGCTGGAGGTACACAGGACATGGGGAGGGGCACGGCCAGGAGAGCAGAACCATGGGATATTTCACACCAGTGACATCATGTTCAGCACGTGCACTGGAGAGGTGGCCGTACAACTGTTGCTCAGGGCTGGGCTGCAGCACTGGTTGTGTTTGCTCTGTTATCAGTATCATCATTATAGTTACATTCTCTTCCTTTGCTGTCCTATTGAACTGTCTTTATCCCAGTGTGAGAGTTTTGACTTGTTTTCCCAGATCCCTTCCCACCCCACAGGGTAGGCGTGTGAGCAGATAGGTGCGTGCTGCCTTGCCACCGGAGGGAGCCATGAAAGCCCAAAGACATCAGATTACCACAGCAAACTCCCTTCCCTTTCTTAGCAAATCCCCTCCAACCCTTCCGACCTCTGCTCCTCTGTGATTTTATCCCATTCCTCCTCTCACCCCTTCCATTATTCCCCTCTTCTCTGTGCATTTGTTTAAGAAAAAACAAAACAGTACCTCTGACTGGCCCCAGACAACTTTCCCGGTGAGAGGCTGCAGCGCTGTTTTGCTACAACTTTGCTGCCTGCCACAGCGTTTGTTATGGATTTGTTTCCTGCTCTTTCACTGTTTTCCCCAGCTCTGATCTCTACCCTCGGCACCGTGCAAACACAACAGCAATTGGTACCATCAGCTCTGGACAGATGTCTCTGCCACAGTGGATGTTCAGAGGTCCTGCCTATCACACCATGGCATTCATATTTAGATTGCATCTGCTTTTCTCCTTTTTTTTCCTGGAAAAAAGCTATACACCTCTGAGCAAAACCACAGAAACTGTGTGCCCTCTGACCTCTGCAGGCCCAGGAGGCCAGCTCTTGTTATACCTACGATTTTAAGCCGTTCCCATACTGCCCAATCTGAGTTGACTCCGGTGACTGTTTGGCTGATTTCCCAAACTGAATAACGCTGGCAGCTTCACCTGGGAAGAGACCAAGAACAAACAAAGCTTATTTTAATATACAGACACCATTTAAATACAAGTTATTCAGTGTTGTAAGTACTGCAGAAAGACAATCGCACAGAAGAAGTCAAGAGTCCAAGCTGAAGTCTCATCCTGGAGCACCACCATCCCACCCTCCTAGTCCCGAGCTGCTCGCCGGCACCGACGTTATTGAAGCTTTGTACAGATGCCACCATGCTGACAACGTTTTGAGTTCAAACCAGGCCAGTGCCTCAGCTGAAGGCACAAAGACATCTCCTTTTACAAAAACAGTCTACCAGACAAACTGTTGTGTCCCCCACAATTAGCAACACACCCACAACCAATCCACAACAAGGGCCGCTGTGGCTCTGTCAGCACCACAGACCCAACCCAGCTGGGACAGAGCAGGGGTCAGTACTGTAAAAAAGGCCTTCAGTTCAGATAAACACTGCTTCTTCTCCAGGGTATTGAGTTGAACACCACGACTAATGAACGCCCTGGTAAGAACAGAGCTGATTCCCACAGGGAATTGCAGGTACCGCAACAATTAAATAGGATTTCATTAGCACAGGACAAAAGGAAAGGATATGATGGCTTCACAGCTGAAAGGGCTTGTCATTTTCAGTCCAGGCATTTCCATTGTTCAAGCCTTTTCGTATCACCCACAAGACAGAACAATTTCTTCCCCCAGGAGATTGCAATCATTTCACCAGAGAGGCTACTTTGAGAAATGAAACACAATTCCAGAGACAAGGAACACAAAGTACTTTACCAGGAAGGCTAAAGACAATCACAGCCCTCGAACACACACACACCAGTCAGTGATGTGGACACGCCGGATGGAATCCCATGGGAGACTGCCCTAGGCCCACTGGCATCAAAAGGGAGCTGTTCCAGCAGGGTGTTCACTACCAGCTCTACCAGTCTCACACAGAATGACAGAGCTGGGAGTCAGAATGCCTTTGTCATGGAAATTAAATTCAGATTTAAAGCCAAAAATTACAAGGTGAAACTACACAAGAACAGTGCGGGCACCCACTGCCTCAGTTTGGGATGTTCATAGCAGAGGCCACAGCTGTTTCCTGCCAGCACCCGACCGGATGGGTGCTTCCTCCTGCTCCAGCCCACGGAAGCATTGTCCAGCTTAGCACACAAACATCGGGTTATCTCAGATTCAAGATCCGGGTAAGGACCCTGGTGGTGATGATGTTATCATTCTCACTGTTATTACCTTGACTGTGTTAGTTTTACAGCCTGCTCAGAGAAGGGGACACAGACACTTGGGAAGAGGCTCTGGAGCCCTTTTTTTGCTATACAAAAGCTCATATCAACAACTACTTTTAACAGCACTTGGAGAAGCCTAAAAAGGGTAAAGGGGAACCGTCCGAAGCATTTCCTCTCTCAGAAAATGTACCCATGTGGTTTATCACTCAGTGCCGGGTGCTCAAACCCACCCCACAGAGATTCCTCAATCTGGGCAGGGGGTGAGTGCGATGCTGAGCAGAGGGGATCACACAGGAGCCCAGGCTTGCTGTCTCCAGGAGAGACTTCACCTTTGTGCAGACACTGAGGCACAAAGCAGGTTTACTTCAGCATTCCTGAGCCCTGGCTCTGCAGGCAGTGTCTCTGCAGGCTATTCCAGTCCCACTGTGTTCATTTTGTCCTCTCACACAGTTACTGGAGTTAAAAAAACCCCAAACTTCCTGGCAACAGGAAGAAGGTGATGGGATCTCTGCCAGACAAACGAGAGGAAAAACAACCCGAAGGGATTCACTCAGGATGGCAGAGATCTTCAGAGTCCCAGAACATGAATCAAGGGCACAGATAAAAAGTTTCCTAACAAGAAACCTCAGCCGCCTGGGATGAGAAGTGAGGGACGGAGCTGTTTATCCTTGACTGCTGGTGCTCCCAGATGGCAGCAACACACTCTGAGCGAGCACCAACACCAAACCACCCACAGCACAGCCCAACATCCCACCAGGCAGCTCCTGCGCCCCCGCTACGGGTCACAGCCATCCCTCCCTGCTGTGGGTCACTACAGCAGCCACGGCAGTCAGATCTGGCTTCCCACTTTGAGGAGCGCTCTCCCGCATTTCCAGGTTCTCTGGTTGGAAATACACTACAGGTCCTGATCTGAGCACAGAGACTGTCCTTTCTGCCTCCTCTATGAAACAAACCACTGTGTTTGCATTGGGTACAGCACTTGCAGAGGGCTTGACAGCATCCTCAAAAACCATCCTGGATCCAAAGTATCCCATTTATTACCTGGGGCAAACAGTCTAATCCAAGGTTACTTCCAGCCAAGCTCTCCCCAGGACACAGGAACTGGGGAGGAGCTCTGAAGAGACCCTGGCTACCGCAGGTCCTGGATGAACGCAGTTGCAACTGACAGCTGTCGGACAGACCTTCCTGGAATTGATGGCAAAAACCTGGTACCCGATACAGAACAGCAAGAAGCTACGCAGTTCAAGAGATATTCTTCTCTGAGAAATACAGGATCATGGAATCACGAATGGTTTGAGTTGGAAGGGACTTCAAAGCTCACACAGTCCCATGCCTCTGCCGTGGGCCATGGCGACCACTCCCCGACCTTCACTGCCCACGCATAAGAGCCTGTACACACATTTTAAAACCAATACTGGAACCTCTGCTTCACATCACCATTGCTCCTTGCTGCTGTGAGCCTTGGATAAAGAGCATTTGAAAATACAAGTTCTAACAAAGTTAACTAAGACATCAGTGCTTCGTTAACTGCATCCAGTTGGACGACTCTTTTTTTGAGCTTCCACATTTCAAAAATACAGTTTAAAGGAGCAAAACCTGATAGATTTACTGGCATCCCTGGGAAAGCAATGGAATGAGTCCTCTTAAAAAGCATCTTAAGCCACACAGAACAGGTGATTGGGATAAGCCAGTGTGGATTCACCAAAGGCAAGTCAGGCCTGGCCGACCCACCCATCTCTGCAAGGCAGCACTTTCCATCCACACATACAGAGTGGTGGACACTGTTTAGCTGAGCATTAGCGAAGTGCTGGACATGGTTTCCCACAGCCTTGTCCTGTACAACTTGGTGAGACACAGACCAGATGGTAGGGCTGCATGATGGGTCAGGAACTGGCTCACAGGTCGCACTTAGAAGGCAATCACCAATGGTTCCCACTGTGGCCAGGGATCAATGCTACAGTCTGCACTGTTCAGCATTTCCATCAGGGATTGGGATAGTGGATCGAAGGCAGCCTCGCAGGTTGCTGATGGTGGTGAGCTGGGCACATCAGAAGGGAGAACAACGTCAGAGAAACACCTGGAAAGGCTGGAAGAGCAGGCAGGCACAAAGTGCTTGATGTTCATGTGAAGGGCAAGGTCCCACCCCTGGAATGAGATAAACAAAGCGCCCAGGACAGACTGGGGTCCGTGCAGCCGGGGAGCAGCCTAGTCGAAAGGGACCTGGGGTTCCTTCTGGACAAACTGCTGAACATCAGGCAGCAGCATGCCGCTGCAGCAACGGAGGCAAAGAGGATCCTGGGCTGCATCCACAGGAGCATGACTACAGAGATTGAGATGGGATCATCCCACTCCACTCAGTGCCTGTCAGGTCCCACCCAGAGCGTGGTGTCCAGTTCTGGTCTCCTCAACTCAAGAGGGACACAGACCGACTGAAGAGGCTCCAAAGGAGCAGGTGATCCAAGGGCTGGAGAGCCTGTCCTGTAAGAAAAGCCTAAAGGAGTTGGATCTCCTCTTCCTGAAAAAGAGAGGGTACAGGTGGAATCTTATCGCAGTATTGCAGCACGGAAAGGGCAGCTATAGGAGGACGAGAGCTCTCTTTACAAGAAGTCACATGGAAAAGATGAGGGGCAATGGGTACAGGTTATACTGGGAGAGATTTCATCTCAATGTAAGTTTTGTGGAGTAAGGACAATCACTGGAACAACCTCCCTAAGGATGCGATGGAGTCCTCAGTGCTGGAGGGTTTCAAGACAAGACAGGACAGGACAGGGTGTAAAATCACCTCATTCAGGCTCTCTTTCCCACAAAAGGCTGGATCAGATGGTCTTTGAGGTCCCTTCTGACCTCAGCTGCTTTATGATTCTGTGATTCCAAAATACAAGTTAACACAGGTTTTTTCAGTGTTTTCAGAATACAATTCCAGATCACTTCCTACATTACTTCATACATTTGCAGTCTACAAGTTGATTCATTGAATCGTTCCACCTACATTTGGATTTATTAAATTCATGCTGCACCCTCAGAGCCCAAACAGCAGGCAAAATTCTGAAGTCCAAGCATCCTCAGCAGTGTCACCACTGGCAGTACGGGAAACAATGACCTAAGATGTGCAAAACGAGATACAGTGTTTGGTTTTCTCACTGACTCCTGTTGACTCCCTTGTGAAGAAGTTAAACTCTTGGGCCAGCGCCATTATACTAACATCTCCCTGTGGCAACCCTATTTTAGTAAGGCTCTCTCTGTACTAGAGCACCATTGAATCCTCAGATCCGCTGACAACCTGTGACACTACAGCACAAGACATTCCAGCTCAAGTACAGCTATACTTTGATCTCAGACCACAAAATATCCTTTGATAATTAACAGAGCCAATGCCCAAGGTCTGAATGCAAATGCAGGAGTCACTTGACAACACATCAAGTTTTCAGAAATGCTGATCTCTTACTCCCACTAATTTTAGTTGTGGAGCTGTCACCTGGTTTGACAATTCGGGGCTCTCGGACAGAGCACTCAAACTTGGCCCGCTGTACCTTTCTCTCACCAGAGAGATCCAGAGCTGTCCAACACAGAACGAGAGCAGTGAGACTGGAGAGCAGCAGGACAGAATAGCACAGAGAATGTGCTAACAGAGTTGTTCAGCTCTTCCATCTGAGTGCAAGTGCCCAGACATACCTGGGTTCAACCATCCATCCATCCATCCTCCCAGACAATGCCACATCCCACTCTCTAAGCTGTCCTTCCAACACGCTCAGGGATCACATGCTGGAGTGGTCTCCAGCAGCACCTCAGCACCACACACAGTTGTTCTGTTACATACAATAAAAATAATCCTTAACTAAAATTATCATGGGGAAAACTAAACCACTCCCAAGCTCCACGATTCCTGCAAAAGGAAGGTCTGTATGGATGTCGATGGTATTTTCAAAAGAAGAAGAGAGAAAAGTCCAGTGCCAGGATTTCTGACATCTCCCAAAATCAGCTCTCAGAGAGCTTCAAGATGTTTTTCGAACTGGTAGATCCTGCACTATGAGTAATCAAAATTCAAACCCCTATATCCAGGGATGGAAACAGACAGAGGCCCACGTAGGGAGCTGGAACGACACACTCGACCACCGTTTTCCACGCTGACAGGCAAAAGGGGAGCTCCTGCCTGGCTACCCTTGGCCAAGGGACTTCCAAAGTCCACCAACGTTTCTATGGTCACCCAGTGCTGGTGTCACGAGGGTGTGATCGCCAGAGCCAGGCTGCATCAAAACAATATTCCTCAGACTATGGAAAACTAAGGACTTTCTTTGAAAGAGCTGAACAAAGTTGCATCCTGATTTTATATCCTGAGAAGCAACATCCTGACAAGCGGCAGAGGTGACTCCATAACGGGTTTCAAATAAAAACAAAAATGAGCCAGAATGAGCCAGACTTGAAAGCAAACCCTGAGACAGCCAAAGCACACTGTTAACGCGGCACTTCCAGTATGGGATGTCCAGCGCTGCAGCCCACAGCACCTGTCAGTGGCCTTTACTGATACCCCAGACAGCCAAAGCCAGGATAAAACACCTCCAGACATAGCAGAAAGATCAGTCCAAAGAAGCAACTGATGCATAAATCCCACTTTATCATAAACTCAGCCCTATGGGAGCAATAATGCTGTGAACCCTGCTCTCAGACTACGCAGCATCAGAACAGACACTGTGACTTGCTGCTCTCGATCCAGAGACAAACACACCATTTTCCAGACCTGAAGAAAGGTCACGTTTCTGCGCTTCTTCCCTCGGATCCAAACGCTTGCTAGAAGTTCACAGCTCTCTCTCTCTGAACCTGTGTTACTGATGGGGTTTAGTCGCTTCCCTCCATTGCACTGGTGACAATAAAGCACTCTCAGCAGACCTATTCACCATCCTTAATTACATTCCACAAAACACAAAGAAGGTACCCAGGGTTCACATTGAACTCCTTCAGGTGGGTCACAAATCCATGTATCAGAGATGTTGACGTATAAGCATTAACAAATGGACCTAAATGCTTCCCATCACCAGAGGGCATCAAAACACTGAGGGACCAGAACAAAATTGTTGTTTGATGCTTGTTTATCCATCTCCCCTGCCTTCCCCAAAACCTTCCCATTCAAGCCAACTTTCCTGCCCAGCAGAGCTCCTTGTGGGAAGATTTACCCATCTCCGGGACACAAAGGTGATGTGGGTGGACAGTGCTGTTCGCTGATGCTACAGCAAAGCAAGGCTTTTCTCCTCCCAGACACAACAGCACTGTACAACAAATCTTACAGCGAGGCAGAAGCACAGGCAGAAGCACGTGTTACAACATTCTTCTCATACTCCTACGATTGCCAATTGCTGATCCCCATCACAATGCTGATGATGGAATGACGGTGAAACACGTCCAAAGCCAAGCCTTCCACTTCTGCCATGGCGCATGTCCTGATTACCACTGACTGCTTGGCAGCTTCTCATGGGAAAGGGCTTATTACATTCATCAAAGCTTTCGCTTGTTCCCTTTTCTGGCCGTAGTATTCCCATGCAGCCCCAAGGCCAACTTTGGTGTGCTGGAAAACGACCGGCCAGGCAGACTCAGCTCTATTATGCAGCAAAACAACTTTCTTTTGGTGAGATCATTTTTCTGCAACTGAAGAGGCAAACGGTTTGATAAATGATACGGTGCAAAAGAGGCTGTGAAGAGGTGGGAACATGGATACAGGCACAGAACACGCCCTTTCAACTGAACCAAGCCATTAATTCAGCTTAAGTCATAACATGAAACCTCAGCAAGTGTAACCTCCTGTCACTTACTTGGATTCATTCCTGTTCCATCATCCAAAAAGCACAGCATGAATCCACCTCGTAGGTCTTCCCATTGCTCTGCAAGAGAAGAGTCATTCACTGCTCCTACCAAACAAAGGTTACAATTTCCATCCATAGAATTCATGTTCACAACAGCAGTAACACAAAACACAGGCCTTCCACCGTTCCAACATGGCTGATCTGTATGGAAGAGCATTGGATTTGTGTCACACGGTAACTAGAATTTCTCCCGCATTTTAATGTACTGTAAACACGCTACAGGAGTTCGCTGTATGAGCAGGTTCCTGATGCACTCAGGACAAACAGCTCCTCCTTCCCCAGCTGAGGGTTGATCCAAGTGCTCACCAGAGCTATCTGTACAGGTTCTGCTTTCTGAAAGGCAACAGGCACCGGGGCATAGGAAAAACAGTGGAATCACAGAATCCCACAACTATTTAGGTTGGAAAAGATCATTGAGTCCAACCATATACCTCACACTGTCAAGTCCACCACTAAACCCTGATCCTATGCACCATATCCTGTTCCCTGCTGATGAACTGCTGACAGGTGAGGGAGCAGCAGGAGTGACTTACCAGAATAAATGTCTATTCTTGTGGCATCTGCGTCTCTACAAAGCAACAAACACACAATCAGTATTCTACTATCAAACAGAAATGAAGCTCAAACCCAGGCATGTGCAATAATTTCTGAAATTAACTGGCTGCACAGGTCAAAGCCCACAGAGGCCCCACAGTCAGCACCAGCAGAAATGAGAAAAAGAGACATTGTTCCACTTTGTGCCTGTTTGAGCCCAAACTCCAGCACAAGACCTCGCTGCCACACAACTAAACCAGGTATGGTATCACTGGCATTTTAACAATGGTCGGGTTGGGTGAGGAGATCAAACAAGCCCACACTGCTGGGCTCCTTCCTGTACCAAACAAATACAATGTCCTTGTTTTCTGCCAACTTGCCTGTGAGAAGTTTAGCAACTCCACATAAAAATGTGTGCACATACATTCAAGGCTGTTAGAGGAAACACTCATCACAAAATCATTTCAGTGAAGGCCCTCATACACTGTGTGTCCTCCCCTGTACCTGGAAGAGGAGAGCACACAGCACCTCTGCCCTCCTCCCAGCACTCACATCTCATTTCTTTTCATGTTGCCCATCACACCACACGTTCGCTGAGAACACCCAGCTGTTGTGCTGTAATGAACGTCACTTACCAACTGCCCCAGGTACACTGTGCTGTCCTTGATTCCCCTGCCAAGCATGGCCACCTCCTCCTGGGTGGCCAAACTCTCTCCTGCCAGACAGGGAACTGAGAGGGTGAATGGAAATCACCCCAAACCCCAGAGATGTGACAGTTAACTGTGTTGTAGCAGAAAGGACCACACCAGTGCACAAACACAGCTGATTCCCGCACGGGATGTTTCCTGCACAGTGACGTCCCAGTTCCAGCTCCTTGCATTAGGAACTGCAAAGTGTGACAGCTCACACTTGACAGAAAATGATCACAGCCACGTAGGAATATTTTGGTAAGCTCAGAGATCAGTATGCAATGCGTGGGACACAGCGAGAGCCGAGATTCCCTAATGCAAAGATGAGAAACATAGCTTCACACCTGCAACTCCCAACCACTGCGTCTCTTCTCAACTGTTAAAACTGCTCCACCTGCTCTTACTCCATCATCCAGCATCCCACTTCTGATTTCATTTTCAGTCTGTCACCATGCCTGACACTAAGAATCACCTGAAGATTCCCAGCTCTAGCAATTACCATTTCACTGATTTCTTTAAACAAAAAGGCAGAGTTATGTTCCCTAAATTTCTCTCCTGTCTTTTAACAATCTCCCTCCCAGTCCAAGTTGTTCCATGATCCATTCACACTTATCTCATCAGGAAGAACGTACTTTTTCTTTTCAAGGGGTGGCAGTATGAGAGGACCAAGTGTGACATTGACACTGAACTACAGTAAAGGCTTCTAGTCTGTATTTTTTGTACAGGGTACTGTTAGTGAAAATTGCTCCACACCAACAGATGGGCTAAGTAAATCTGAACCAGTCACTCTGGGAATCAGGCACTCTCAGGTACATACCTGGCGTTATCCACAAGCTCAGCAAGGGCACCAAACAGGAACTCATGGGTAGTTCTGCAATGATACACAGAGCCAGCAAGGTTACACAGACACTCACAACCACATACAGCCTAGCCCAAGGAGCCTGATTCAACAAACTGCGGCTCCGTGTGCCCTAAAAACCACCAGAGCCACATCAGAGAAAACCAGTGACCTAATGAACCTTCCTGTGAACCACTCAGCAATTCACATGAACTCTTCATTAATCACCACGTTGACAGGTCTCTGTACAGCAAACAAACACTGCCCATGCAGTAAAACATCAACAGATGGAGATTATGCATGAGGTCCACCTCCCAGTGCACACATTCACTTTGCAGGAGTTATTCCTGATAGGGAAGAAGCTTCCAGATCCTGGAAGTCTTCCCATAGCTGCAACTGCTCCTCACACAGAGTAGGACAGTCTTCAGCCACTACCGGACCACACCGCTTCCCAAGCTCAGCACTAAATCATCTCATCAGGTGCCATTTCAGCACTGAGGATTCTGAAGAACAGACACACCCCAAACAGGAAATACAGAGCTGTCTGTGATGCTAATAATCACAGAATGGACATTTGTATCCTTCTTCAGTGTCAGGACACCTAACACATCAGTGTAGCACCAGAAATAAAAACACTTCAGCTTTCAAATTTGTCACTAGTACCACTAGCCACCATCTGTCCAGACAGAGACAGAAAACAGCAGGGAATGGTGTTCGGAAGGCTGTCTTCCCACCAGAAAGTTTCCACAGAAGCTCAAACCTGGAGTTCTCTTTGAGCAGGATTTCCTGTGCACAGATTTCAAGTGCTCCCTCGAGTTCAGGAGCACTCATCCAGCTCTGCAAACCAACATCCCAAAAGTTTACTTAGGAAGCAGCCCTTCCCAGGACAAACCAATAAGCAGGCCAGAACAGAAAATATTGACAGGAAGAGACAGCAGAGCTCAGCACGATGTTGGTCCACTGCTCAGACATTTCGTAGTCTCTTATTGAGTGACCTTCTCCACTCCAGCTGCATTCAATGGTACAAATTCCATCACAGAAACCCAAGTTCAACCACAAGCTAAACACTACCTACTATTAGGAGACAATTTCAGCTCTTCAACATTTAAAAAACTCCTTCAATTTTGCTTTACTAATACTCACAATATGGGAAACCAGGCTGGTTGGGCTCCCGTATGGTTTAGTGATCATCTCTGTGAACAGCTGTGGAAGTATCTTAAAGCAAATTAATTTTAAAGGAAAACCAATGGGAAAGCAAGCAGGGGTCTCCGGGAGTTAAGGACAACACTCAGGCAATTTCCGCACTCTTACACAATGATTTTCATTCTAGCACCTAGAAGAACTGTCACATACAACCACAGGGTGGTTTGGGTTGGAAGGGACCTCTAAAGCCCATCCAGTCCAACCTCCCACAGAAGCAGGGACATCTTCAACTCAACCAGGTTGCCTGGAGCCCCATCCAACCTAATTTTGAATGTTTCCAGGGATGGGGCCTCCACCACCTGCCTGGGCAACCTGTGCCAATGCCTCACCTCCCTCAACGCAAACAATTCTTATTTATATCTAGTCTAAATCTCCCCCCTGTCCTACTACCACAGGCCCTGCTAAAAAGTCTGCCCTCACTCAACTATTTGTCCAGAAAAGCACTGGGAAAGCTTGGCACAGTGGTGTTTTTACTAAAAAATATGGCAATGGAAGTGGTTGAGGTATGTGCTGTGAGATTTGCCTTCAGACATGGGAGCATAAGCTTCGAACAGATCTGCTGCAAGCCCTCCAGCTCAGGGACCAATAACCTGGCTGCTGTGGAGTGTCAGCCTAAGCCCTCTGCACTAGACGAACTGAGACTGTTCCTAAAGAAAGTCTTTAAAAAGGATAAAAAACATGCCATGATTTTCTCCTGCCCCTCACCAGCCAGATGGCTCATTTCTAACCGCCATTTAAAGAACTACTACTTCCACAGCTATGAAAACATTCTTAGCACTGAAAAGATTGTCTGAGCTGACAGGGTTTCCTCAGCAGAAGAGCAGCCCAAATGACAAGGCTCCCTTATCAGCAGCCTCACGCTGTTCCCAGGCTGCTCTGGGCACAGGCCTTGCTTAGTTTTCCCTTGGAGTAGGGCGGTTGTTATTTTGTCATGGATTAGTTTGGGGTTGCTTTTACTTATAAAAATGATTTTCAGTGTTTCCATTCCCACTCTTAGGGAAATGCAGTGATTCCCATGATCTCACACAGCTCTTCAGTCATGATGGACGGAAAGCCCTTGCTTTGCCTTATTCACACGCACCAGCCTTCAGCTCCTCCCAGTTCTGTCGGTATTCACACACAGCAGACATGCAAGTGCACCGGGACTAGATGAGCAGTGTGAGCAGAATACGGAGTACGGTGACAACATGAAGCAGTTTTAATATTGAACACTACAGGGCAGCCACAACACAGCATCCTTCCTGCAGCGCAGACATCTTCTTACGCAGTTAGCTGGAGCTCTGGTGCTTGGCAGCAAACCCTAGCTGCTGAAGGAGCTCTGCCATGGGGTCTTCCAATTCGTACAAACATTTGGGTTTTTGCAATTGGACATTAGAATTTCACAGATCAGCAACAGCACCATGAACGTGACTCAGCATTGTCCCTCATTTGCAGGCACCAGACTGCTCGCTCCGCATGTGGCTGCTCCCAGACCAGCCAGAGCCAAGACACATGACACGGACAGGAGGGCAACACCAGCCTGTTACCAGGTCCTTCTGTGCAAAACCTCTTACTTCCCCGATCTTTAAAAGAAATGGCTGATAATGCTGTTGGCACACACGAGATTTGTCTTAGTTGCTCTTGCAGACGTTACCTTGTGTTAACAACAAAACCAGCCCAATCGACTCTGAAATCAAGCTGCCTGTGTTTCCATGCACCTGAAGTCTCCACTGCAGCCCCATGTTAAACGTTGCCTTCGCACACCAACAAGTGAAAGGGAGAAGATACGCCTTCATTTCATTTGTTCTTCTGTTGACAGCAACAGTAAGAATCAACTCCCCCACAAAACATGAGAAGACAACCTTAGGCCGGTGAGCATCTGAACAGAATGAAGAAATGCCAAAAGTGGTTCCCATCGTTCTTCCAGGGCAGTCAGACTAGAACCAGTTCTTTCTTTAAACTCTTCCACAAGCAGCACTGTAGGCATAGGTGCAACACACATGGCTCATATGGATGCTCAACCCTGCCAAACACCATTCCCTTGTGTCACCACCCATTCTCCAGATGGTACCCCTGTTGAAGAAGAACTTTGTCTCTTCTCAGCAGTTTTTATTTGGGGTAGATTTATCAGTGGTTCCAGCTGCAAAAAATTCTCTTCCCAGTAGGTGCTACAGTGCCATGTTTTGGATTTAGGATGAGAATCATGTTGATAAAACACTGACAGTGCAGTTGCTGTTAAGTCTAGGACTTTCCAGCTTTCCACATTCCGCAACAAGGATGCTGGAAGTGCGCAGGACATGAGGGAGGAGGGGGCCTGGCCGGGAGACTAGACCCACGGGATTTCCACACCTGTGATACAGTGCTCAGCACATGGACTGGGGAGGTGGCTGGGGGTGCAACTTCTGCACAGAGCTGGGCATCAGTCAGCAGACGCGCAGCACTGGTTATGTTTCCTTTGTTAACAATATTATATTCCCTAATAGATTTGGTGGCCTACAACAGGGTCACAACATTGGTGAATGAGGGAAGAGTAACTGACATCATGTAACTGGACTTGTGCAAAGCATTCGACAATGTTCCACACAACATCCTTACCTCTAACTTGGAGAGACGGGGATTTGACAGATGGGTCCAGATGAATAAGGAATTGGCTGGATGTCCACATTCAAAGACTTGTGGTCAATGGCTCAATGTCCAAGTGGAGAATAGTGATGAGTGGTGTTCCCCAGGGGTAAAGATCTGGATTACTCTTGTTTAACATCTGAGGGCACCTTCAGCAATTTGCCAATGGCACCAAGCTGTGTGGCATGGTTGACATGCTGGAAGGAAGGGATGCCATCCAGAGGGACCTGGACAGGCTGAATAGGTGGGACTGTGCAAACCTCATGGAGCTCAGCAAGGCCAAGTGTGAGGTCCTGCAGCTGCATCGGGCCAATCCCAAGCACAAATCCAGGCTGGGCAGAGGATGGATTGGGAGCAGCCCTGAGAAGAAGGACTTGGGGTGATGGGGGTTGAGAAGCACAACATGACCCAGGAAAGTGCACTCGCAGTCCAGAAACCACGCGTGTCCTGGGCCGCACCCACAGCAGTGGGAGCAGCAGGGCAGGGAGGGGATTCTGCCCCTCTGCTCCGTTGTGGTGAGACCCCACCTGGAGCCCTGGGTCAGTTCTGGAGTCCTCAGCACAGGAAGGACATGGAGCTGTCGCAGCGAGTCCAGAGGAGGACACTGAGATGATCCGAGGGCTGGAGCACCTCCTGTATGAGGACAGGCTGGGAGAGTTGGGGTTGTTCAGCCTGGAGAGGAGAAGGCTCTGGGGAGACCTTAGAGCAGCTCCCAGTACTGAAAGGGGCTCCAGGAAAGCTGGGGAGGGGCTCTTGATCAGGGAGTGTCAGGATAGGATGAGGGGAAAAAGTTTTCAGCTGAGAGAGGGGAGATTGAGATGAGATCTTAAGGAGAAATGTTTTGCTGTGAGGGTGGGGAGGCCCTGTCCCAGATTGCCCAGAGCAGCGGTGGCTGCCCCATCCCTGGAGGTGTTCCAGGCCAGGCTGGATGGGGCTTAGAGCCCCCTGTGCCAGTGAGAGGTGGAGTTGGATGGGCTTTGAGGTCCCTTCCAGCCCAAACCCATTCCATGGTTTCAGGGTTGTTGCTGCCCCTCCCTCCTCTGCCGCTATCCCGACCCGCGAGCTGTGCCTGCCCTGTCCCCACCGGGAGCGCGGAGCTCCGCGCCTGGGAGAGGCGGCGCAGGGCTTTCCCGCTGCACGAAGCCGGTCAAGCCCCCCGTTACTCACGAGTTGGTGTGCAGGTACTCGAAGGTGAGCTGCGCACGGCTCAGCGCACTGTAGTTACCCAGGGCCATGGCGGCCTCCGCGCCCCCGCCCCGACCCCGCCCGCAGCTGCCGCCGCGCTCCAGGGGCGGGGCCAAGCTACCCGCCACTCATTGGCCGCGCCGCGTCACGTGATGCGGGAGCCGTTGCGCGGTCTGTCCTCGGCCGCGTGCGGCGCGCGCAGGCTCCGGCCCACCTCGCGGGCTCCCCCCTCCCCTCATCCCCCTCTCCCCTCCTTCCCTCATCCTCCCCTCCCCTCCTCCCCGGCCGGCGGGGGGAAGGCCATGGAGGTTCTGCGGGGAGGGAATGTCAGAAGGAATGTAAATCATTGGACCTTAAGGGAGGAAGCCGGACTCCTTTCCTGATGCTGAAGAGGCCGACAGCAGCAATGGCATCACTGAATCACAGAACGTCCTGAGGGATCCACAAGGACCATCGAGTCCAACTCCTGTCCCTGCACAGGACACCCCAACATTCACCCCGTGGGGCTGAGGGACTTGGCCAAAGGCTTCTGGAATATTGTCAGGCTGTGCCTGCTTCCCTGGGGAGCTGTTCTGGTGCTCCACCACCCTCTGGGGGAAGAAGGTGCTCCTCACGCCCAACCCAACCCTCCCCTGGCATCTTCCTGCCATTCCCTCGGGTCCAGAGAGAAGAGCTCAGTGCCCCCTCCTCCTCCTCCCCATGTGAGGAACCTGCAGAGCGAGATGAGTTCTCCCCTCAGTCTCCTCCGGACCCCGTGACTTCAGCCGGTCTTCACACACTTCCCCTCTAAACCCTTTCCCAGCCTCGTGCCCTCCTCTGGACACTCTCCAGTAGCTTTGTCTTGTGGTGCCCAAAACTGCATCCAGTGCTCCCAGTCGATATTGCAGCACTCAGGAGCACAGCTCTCGGTACGTTGTCAGTCCCAGGCAGGAAATTTCTCAGTTCCACCTCACCATTTGCTGCTGTTGAATTCCATGTCTTTTTCATTTCCTTTACAGAAGTGTAATGCAAATTTAGCTCTTGCCGTTTGAAGTAGGTTTCAGCTGTGTCCTTGACGTCTGCTCATTGCTCTCTCTTGCCGAAGTCTGGAAAGATTCTGTCATTGTTCACTAGCCCCTGAGCTGCCTGACGTTGTGCCTGGGAGTAATTGCATGAATTTACCTCTTGCAAAGCAGCGTTTGGTCCCAGCACAACTCTGTGTGGTTCTTGGTGGGAGCCTGTCAGATGGAGCCACAATTAACTCTGTTTGTCTGTACGCCACTGCTGCAGGCAGCTGGGTTCCTCTGTGTTTGAGGTGAAAGGCTTCCCACTGCAAATTCACATCGCTCCTCTTTTGGGGCACCTGGTTTATCTGGGACTCTGCCTCCAGACTTTGATTGACAGTTCTAGGTCTCTGTTACACTGATTGTCACAGACAACTTCTTTTTCCATCTGCTCCCAGCACCATTTCCCTGAGCTCCTGTTCCACTCCGGGGTACCTGAAGCATCACACGTGAACAGGCAAACCAGGCCATCTCTCACCCTGGAGGGCTTTTGGTGCAGCAGGGAGCAGCCTTTGCTCTGGCCCACACAACTTCCCTGGGCAGTGACTTGTGGGCTGGCAGTTTATCTAGCATGGACATGTGTAGCCTTAGGCAAATTGCACTGCTTTTTAACCCATGGCTTGATTTCTTACTCTGGAATAATCTCCCATGCCCTTCTGAATCCAGTCTTTTGGTTCCACGCTCATCAGATGTGTTTCCAGGCTGGGAAGGGAGGGTTCCCGCAGCCCAGTGAGGTGGTGGCTGGGGCCTCAGTCTGGCAGAGAGTCTTCCCAAGCTTCTCTCCACTGGAATCTGGGCCATACCCTGGAACCATGGAATGGTTTATTTTTGTGGCCTTTGTTCTGAGAACTGGAGAAAAACAGTTCTAACATGTGAGGGCCATGAATCAACAGTTGCTGTTTCTCTTCCCTAATGTTTAAGAAACCAGGTTTCCAAGCCAGTGCTCCATGAGCGAGTCACGGTGGCAGTAAGCACCATGTTCTGTGAGGTTTCCCCAGTTACCTGTTAGTGGCTTTATTCTGTGTTTGTGCAGATGTCGAAATGTGAACCTTTGCATTGTGTAAATGAGGTTCCAACTGTCAGAGTGAAATAATCCCTGCAGGCACTGGAAAATAAACCTGGGAACATCACCAGTAATCCTCAGGGTCTTAATGGTCCTTCCTGTATCCTTCCTTTTTCTGGAAACTAAAACCAGCACCCAGCACTAGCCCTGGGTATGAGCTCCTCTGTGTGTGCTGTGAGAGCTGCTGCTGAAGTTCTGGCTCTGTGCTGTTTTCCTGCTGAGCATTCCCCTTCAAGATGGGTCTCTTAGAAGGTGTGGTTGCAGTTACAGCTCCCAGTAACCTAAGTTGCCTGGATCTGTTTTCCATTGCCCTGGATTTACAGAAGAAGTTTCAGAGTGCCTTCCCTTAATGGGCTGCCAGATCTTTGTGTTGGCTTGCTGCATTTTGGTTCATTCCTTCACATTGTGCCCCATGCTGACTCTGTTGCATGATCCACTTGGATTATCTCCCTGTACAGAATGGAAACTTCCTGCCATGGAATACAAGACTCCCTCAAAACAGCACAAGGCATTCCTCAAGTGGAGCGTGCCTGTTTCACCAGGATCTGCGTTAACTCATCAAAACATTCAGCCTTTTCTTGGGCATGACCTGAATCTAAAGGTTGACTCAACACAAGAATAGAAGCCATGAAGTCAAGGATTTAAGAGAATGAAGTGATTCCCTTCTGGCTTTTCGTGATGAGGAGCTCTGTCTCAGATGACCTGGACAGCCCTGTTCCTTGTGTTCACAACCACGTCTGTCCACCTCACAGCATTTGTGTCACACAGCGAAGCCATTGCTGACTAAGCACAGAGGCCTTTCTGTCTCCTGTGTTGGGAGGGCTTAACGCCTGCCTTTCTACCCTCTGGAATGCTCTGTGAGCAGTTGGTGGGTCAATCCTTAACGACAGGCAGGCCAGGATGTTCCAGTGCTGACCAAGGTGTTCCAATTCAAGTCCCTGAATGTGTGTGAAAGGCATTGGCATCAAAGCTCCAAGACCTTTCTCTGAGTGCCATGCGTCAGCTCTTCACTGCTTTCTCTTCAGAGAACGTCCCATTGTTTCAGTCTAGGAGCCATACTCAGTGTGGCAGTGACTTGGTGAGTTTGCCAGGAGAATGGAAAGGGGAAGGATAGACAGTAGCAGGGAGACGTCTTGAAGTGAGAATTGGGAAGTGGCCAGCGGAGTGGCAGATGGAGAGGATCCTGCCAGGCTCCCTCTGTCCCAAGCCCAGCTTTGATGGACAAACTGAGCAAAGCATGAAATTACCAGACATGAAGAAAATCCATATCGTGTTACTGTACCCTCAGGCCTAAGACAGAAAACACTTGCTGTTTTTGTAAGAACGCATGGGAGATCCCACACCAGGGGAGCCAGAAGAAGAGCAGCAATGGTAGCATCTTAAAAGAATTTAGCTGAAAATTGTGGAAGAGTTGCGAATGGCATGAACCAATCATTAGTCAGAGGTTTATGGTCTGGCTGAGACTGGATGGCTTCCCATGGGGATAGGGCAAAGGGCCCGAGCCTGGAGGCTCCCTTCTTCCTGGGCTGTTGTTGCAAGGCATTTCCAGTGGCCCTACCAAACAAGAGGAGCTGCACAGGCTGCTTAACAAGATGACTGACAAGCAGAATTTGTATTTTTCGTGAGTAAATAGCTTTCTCTGTCTCATTATTGGAAAAGTGAGGACCTGTGGGCTTTGTTCAGAGTCATTGTTACACCAGCTGAGTGGATGCACCTTACATAGGCAGCTCAAGCCAGACCAGTCTGGCAAACCTGCAAGCACCTGAAAACACAATCTTGTAGTGAAGAGCTCATGGCAATCTCATGTGCAGGTGCCTCTTAGAGGTAGCATCCAAGCAGATGGAGCTGTGCTGCAAATGAAGAGCTGAGCAGCCAGATGACCACAATGATACAAAGGACACCAGGGGAGGGAGCAAGTCTCTTCAGACTCTTCCCACTACAACAGCTCTATGTAATGACTGACAGCAGAGAGCTGCTCCTGTGCACTGTGAGCACTACCACGTGTTAAACATCTTCTGTCATCTCCAAAGGTGTTCACCTCCCCTAACCAGATCAGGACAGGTACAAGGTGCACCAGGACCCCAGGCTGCCCAATCTGTATTAGGTGAAGGTGACATCAGAGAAGACAGTGCGGCTGCAGTGGTGGGAGAGAGTGAAGGGAACTTAGAGCCGCACAGCATGTCCTCTATCGTGTGATGGTTCACAAGAGCCGGACAGTCTGATAACTGCACACATGAAGGCTGGAGGTGGTGTGAGGAGCAGACTACTGCAGCTGTCCCAAACCGGAGTAGGGGCTGTTGGAAAGCCTGGAGGTTCTTAGGAGGCAAAACCAAAGAAGCTGTGAGGTAATGGCATTTTTTTTCAGCAACTTCACTCTGAAGTTATTTGTTCTTGTTGCTCAGATCCATCATCCAGACATGATTGTTTTCATTAAGCGAAAGCAACTCAGGAAAGGTTTTGTCAACATAGTTGGATCATCAGTGTGATGGTGTGATCAGCCCTTAGCAATGCTGCAATCCCTCCAGTGTCCAACATGGAGGACATGTGCAGGGGTGACAGCCAGGGCTTCTGAGAATGGAGAGGCAAAAGGAAGGGAATCCAGCACCATGGCTGAGAAAATGGAGCAAGGAACACCAGACAAAGGGCTGGAAGGCGGTATCAGACCAGCCCTAGCTGCAGAGTGCCTGCAGGCAGCGCTGCCCAGCTAGGATCGGGCACCAGGGCTGCAATTACTGAGCAAGGGTGCAAAGTTGGAAAAACTTGAATGTGCAGGGGAACAGGTGAGAGGGTAAGAACTAGGGGTGGGTTGATGGTATGGCAGGGGAAAATGAGGCAAAACAGAAGGCAAAGCAAAGCCTGTGGCTGTGGCTCTTCACAGCCGAGGTCAGGAGCAGGACAATAAATCTGCTGTGGCCTTGCTGGTGGGTTTGTCTCACTTCTGCAATGGGGAGCAGTATGTAGCCCCCAGCACATCTGAACAAGTGCCCTGATGATGTCTGCAGGAAGTATGGCTCCAATTAGCATCTCCATCTGAATCTCAGAAAAGATTACCTGTCTCATTGTGTCCACATCCATCTGCAGAGTCTTCCATACAAAACAACTGGAGGAGGGAGGAATGTCACAGAACACTCCCTGCTCCTGCCCACAGGCCCTGTCCCAGCTGAGGCTGCAGCGTCTGAACTGAATACCCCAGACCAGGTGTAGCTCTGCAACGCTCCCCAGCATCTGGCTCATACTGTGGGTGACTCTTGCCAGGAGGAGCTCCGCCATTCCCAGACAGCAGGGCCCTGTGCCACCAGACTGGCAGGCAGGACACCTTGCTGCCCCTGGGAGCTATCCCATTTCCAGGCCCTACATGGAGAAACTGCCTGAGACAGTAGGAAAAGCTTGTGCATCAGGAGTGACTCGGACTGGTATACTGCATTCCCAAATATTTATTTCAGTGTTCTTATAAATGTTTTCTTTGAAGAAAAATATTGTATTTGGCCAATATTCCACAGAAACTAAATATTTTGCTCTGAGACAGTACTTTCCCCACTCAGAGATTTGATTCTTTGCTGATGACACAATCCGAGCTCTGGGCATATTGAGGGATCTCCTCCCCTCTGCCAACTGTTCCCATGGGACTCAGGCCCCAATCCAACCACTGCCATAGCCAAGGGGAGGCAGGACAATTTATCCATTGGTAATCTTGTGAAACAGCTTTTCATCTGACAGACTGTTCCATAGAGGAGGAGGATGAGAGTGCACATGGGAAGAGGACGGGGCAACTTGGGGGAAAAAACGAGCCTCCTTGTCCCACTGGTGCTGGCAGTGCCGGGAATGAGGGGCCCTTGCAGGACAGAGTGGGGAGCGGGCAGTGGGCTGTGTGCTGCTGTGAGGTCCTCGAGGCTCTGTGGAGCCCGAAGGCCTCAGAGGTTTGGCAAAGGGGTGTCCGGTTTATAGTGCTACAAGAAGTTCAGGCACTGCATAAGGCTCCTGCTGCGGAGAAGTGTCCTGCCCTGCAGCCAGGCTCTGCTGGGCACTTGTTTCATGGTTTGGAGATCAGGCAGAGGGGTGCAAGCCTGTGCCAGGGACACTAAGGGCTATGCCGGTGCAGGATGCCCACTGGCCCTGCTCCCTGCGTTCCCAGGCTCATGGCAGAGCTGGGTCCAGCTGCCAGGGTGTGGCTGTTGAGATGAGCAGGCTCTGCATCCTGTTGCCAGGATGCAGACCAGTAGAGGACAGCTCACTGTCTGGATTGCCAAGAACCCAGGATCTGGACGCCTTGTGAGCCACCACTTCCTCGAAACAAGGAGAAAGATACCAGGACAAGTGGCCAGATGACTCAGGGATCAGAGCACTGGTGTGCAGTGTTGGTGCAACCTCTTCCCAGTGTGGAACAGCACACTCAGCAGGGCCCACCACCCCAGCCTGGTTTGGCTGCAGCTGATGAGTTTGGGATCAGGTGGAGATCTCTGCATCAAGAGACTGTCCCCCACACAGGGTCACCAGGCTGGGCATGGTATGTGGAGGTTATGGGGTCCTGAAGCAATAGTATCCTTAATCACGTGTGGTAGCTGACGGGACGTGCAGCCTGCTGTCCTTGCTTCCAGCAGGACCCCAAGTACGGGGCAGCATGTGGTTCCTACTAAGTGTCGTGGGGAAGTGCCCACCAGCTCTACATGGAGACAGGAAAGTCGATAGTGTGAGCATCTTGAGAATTGTGAGGGGGCTTTGCAACACCAGCTGGAGACACTGATCCATTGCGTTTTGCCAGTGACTGTCCTACCAGGCTCTCTGTAGCACATGCGCCTGGGCCAAGAGACAGCAGGGACTGGGAGAAGAGAAAGGCACTTGCAACAACAGCTGATACTTTCAGGAGTGAAAGGGAAACCCTGAACAGCAGTCAGGAGCTCCACATTGTCATGATTGGTTCTATGTCCTGTATCGGCTGCTGGAGCGGGGACAAACACAGCACATCCTGGGGGGCTGGCAATGCAGCTTCCCCAAGGAGTGGGCACAGCATGGGGGAGCAGGCACAGCACAGGGGAGCAGGCACAGCATGGGGGAGCAGGCACAGCACAGGGGACTGGGCACAGCACAGGGGACTGGGAACAGCACGCTGGAGCGGACACAGCACAGGGGCCTCTGAATGCAGGCACCATTTGTGAGCAATGTCAGTGTTTTGTGGAGGTGGTTGCCAGGTTTATCTGTGTGCTGTCATACCGACAAGCAGGGAGAAGCAGCTGTGAAGGCAGGCAACAGCCATCAGTCTGTATTTCCAGTGGGGCTGTATGATGTATTCTTCTGTGAGACACTGCTGGTGCTAAGGAGGTGGCAGTGGAAACGTCCGGGCAGCAAAATGCCTCAGGAGAGAGCAAACTGCAGCAGTTAGAACTGTGACCATAAATTCCCCAGTTAGTTTTTACAGTGGAACTGGAAATAGGCCTGGGTAAAGTCCACCAGCCATGGAGGATGCCACGAGGCATCAGATGCCAGGAAGGCTGCCGTTCCGCAGGGAGGTTCCTGCTCCTCTGCCCAGTTCAGGGAACCATTCCTGCTTCTCAGCTTTACATGGGAGACAATTACCTCCAAGTCACCAGCAGTACCTTCTTTAGGGCAGGGCTGTGGTGTCACAGTTACCAGCCTCTCCCCTCAGTAGGACTCCCCAGTGTTGGGGCTTGGGAGGTGATGGTGGCAGCAGTGGAAGCCAGAGATGGTACAGAGCTCCACATGCAGAAAGCAGCTGCTCTTCTGTCCCCATGGCATGGGGAAAAGCGGTGAAGGAATGGAACCCTCTGGGCAGAGCCTGTGTTCCAAAAGTGAGCAAAGAGCCCTTGCAACACAGCAAACACTGGTGCAAAAGCAGGACAGCCCGAGGTCGGCCAGGACAGAGACTCAGGCCACGGAACACAGCCAGGGCCCGTAAGTGCACTCTGCAGCCAGTGTCCATCCGTGTCTTTGGCTCAGCCGGAGGGCACACGGTGGTGGCTGTGCCAGGGGTGGTGCCAGTGGAGAATGTGAGTGCTCATCTGCATTTGGGTAACTGGAACTGGACAGTCGCTTAAGCGCAGGATCTGCTGTTGGACTGGAGTGGAACGCTCAGCTGTAATGGATCATAAGGAGCACATAACTGGGTTGAGACTACCACATGCACTGGAGCTGCAGATGACCCTAACTTAGTGACTGAAGTTGGGATTTGCAAGAATGATCTCCAGAAAAGGAAAGGAAAGGAAACCACAGAGAGTCAGCAGAGCAACACTGGTGCTGGCGGGAGCGTTTGCTGTTGGACAAGGACCTGTTTGTATTGGCTTTGCAGTGGGTAAATTCATCTGCCATCTCCAAAGGAAATTTGAAGCCACGTATGAAATGCTGAATGGTGTGCTAGCAGTGCTTTTGTGTGTGGACACAGCATTTTAACGCAGTACAGTTCAGCCTGCCTGCAGCAGACTGGACGTGTCAGATTGAGTGCAGTGCAAGACTTTGCAGAGTCACAGCCAGGCAGGGACAACTCCTGACCAGGCAGCTGTTCGATGCTTTCTTTTATAAACTGCCTAAGACCAGATAAGAAGAAATGAAGCCAGCCTTGGCATGAGACCATTGCTCCCCATGCAGCTTTCCTATTTGAGCTTATGCAAAGCAAGGAGGGGGACAGAAGAAGGATGTTGGTATTCAGGCCAGCCAGCATGAGAGAAAAGTCTGTGAACAACTATAAAAATCATGGAAAAGAACATTAAGCAGTGAAATTTATTACAGCTAGGGAAAGCTTTGATGTTTTGCACACAGAAGGGACAGCATTGCCAAGCAATGCCTCCTCACAGTGAGCCCCTGCGACTCAGGCAGTGCAGGGGGACACAGCACAGAGTGGTGGGAGAGGGCAAGGGTGGTCCTGGGGAGCAGCAGCCCTGCAGAACATGCACACACTCAGAGATGTTTCACCGAGTTTCCTTAATTCCTTGTGACTGTCACAGTGGAGAATCAAGTGAATATAAGAAGAAAGTATGGTCAGGAAATATACTGGTCTTCAAACAGTTCACCTGGCGAGTGAGATAGAAGGGCTGTGACTGGGGCAGGAGCTGAGGCCAAAAGAGCTGTCACCAGAGAGCAGCAGAGCAAGGCTCATCCTCTGGGTTCGTAGGGACATGAGTCCTGGAGCGTGGGGCAACCATCACCCACACACTGTGGGTGGAAGAAGCTAAGGATGTGAGACACAGCCAAGATTTGCATCGTGTGGCAGGACACAATCCACTGGGTGCAGCACATGACAGCTCCTTGTCAGCATGTGGTTTGTCTGATGAGTAAACACTAGGACTTGTCTCCTGCAGGTTTTCCATAACGTTACAGCTTCCAGTGTTTTTGAACAGTGTGGCTGTGCCTGCAATGCTGGCTCCACGCTGCCTGGGGCCCACAGAAGAGCAGGCACTGAGCGCCGAGAGGCCTGGCCAGGGCTTCATGCCTGCCTGTAGACCCTCAGGCCTTGTTTGCAGGAGCAGGTTTGTCCCCAGCTCCTGGTACAGCAGTAGAAGCCATGCCCCTTCGCTGGAGCTGCATGCGAGAGGGGACTGTGCAGGACCCCAAAACAGCTCTGGCCTTGGCACTAGATCGTCCTCTGCACAGCACTCCTTCTGTGCTGGGATAAGCGATTAGTTTGCCTTGGCACAAGGCTGCAGAGAGGACTTGGAGAGCCCAGTGGGGTTGGCCACCTCTGCCCAGGACTGTTTGGCCTTGCTTGTGGCACAGTGGTGCCACTTTTGTGTCTCTCCTCTGGTTCCAGTGACCCTGCAGACTTTCTTCAAATCCGTCCTTGCATGAAGAGTTGTTCTGTTCTCAACACATGGCTTGTGAACCAAGCCACTTCTTAGGGCAGCCGGAAAAACAGAAACATAGAATCATGGAATAGTTTGGGTCAGAAGGGGCCTCCAAGTTCCAGTCCCCTGCCAGGGACAGGGACACCTCCCACTGGATCGGGGGATCTAAGCCCTATCCAACCTAGCCTTGAACACCTCCAGGGATGGGGCAGCCACCACTGCTCTGGGCAACCTGGGACAGGGCCTCCCCACCCTCACAGCAAAACATTTCTGCCTAAGATCTCATCTCAATCGCCCCTCTTTCAGCTGAAAACCCTTCCCCCTCATCCCATCCCTGCACTTCCTTATCAAGAGCCCCTCCCCAGCTGTCCTGGAGCCCCTTTCAGCACTGGGAGCTGCTCTAAGGTCTCCCCAGAGCCTTCTCTTCTCCAGGCTGAACAACCCCAGCTCTCCCAGGATGTCCTCAGCTCCCCCTCCATATCCTGATGGCCAAATCCCCTAAAGAACAGGCAAGGTTCTCGGGATGTAGGTGGCTGTGGTGGGGTCTGGCAGGGCTGGCATGTCTAGTGGTGTCTGAAGCCTAGGATTTAGGGGTAAGTTACCAGGAGTGGCATCTTTACTGACCCTGCATCCTTTTTCCTTTCTTGGCCACGGCAGATCTCAGCATTGTGATTTATTGGCTCTAAAGGTGCCCCAAAAAAGGAAAAAATAGCTGTGTTCCCTCAGTGTGACAAAGAAATTGGAAAAGCAAGGCTGAGGGTGAGGGGGGAGTGGTGTACTGGGGAGGGACAGGTCACCTCTTAGGAATGTCCTGCCTGTGGAAATACTGGAGCAGCCTCTATCCATGTCCCACACAGCCAGAGCTTGGTGCAAGTTTCCAGCACTGAGGCTGAGCTGTAGCCTCCCGTGGTCTGAAAGCACCGAGGGTTTTCTCCCCAGCTCCAAGCAGGTCTGTTGAGCTGCCCAGGAACTGTAGTCTCCTGGGCCCTGGTTCTCACAGCCACTCTGGGTGCAAAGAACTGCAAGGGTCGCTGCCTGTGCGTCGCTGCCCCCATAGTTTATGAGGTTTGCAGTCCCTTGGAGGAAGGCAAAAATGCACACAAGTGACATCTGTGGGCCTGTGCAGGCAGGAGGAGGGACTCTGCAGCCCAGCAGACCTGGCTGTGCAAGGTCCCAGCTCCAAGGCAGGCTCAGATGCCAGCGCTGTGGGGAGAAAGGTCACAGGGCACCTCTGCAGGCACCCAGGACAGGGAGTGGGTGCTCAACCTGGGCGCACGTGTTGCACCAGGCAGAGGCATCTGGAAATGTCAGCGTGTGGCAGGGAAAGGAGATGGCCACTCTTCCTCATAGCTGGCAGCCCTGTGGGCACTGGGGGTGCAGACACCAAAGCCCTGACCGTTCTCACACACTCCAGTGCCAGGGAGGGGGCTGCAGCCTCAGGGCCTGGAGCAGATGCCAGCTCCAGGACAGCCTCTGCCTCTGAACTCCCTCTGCTCCTGGTGGACTCCGTGTCCTGCTGCAGCCACATCCTGCACTGTGGGCTGTTCTGCATGCATGGTCCAGATCTCTGGGCTGTTGTGCTCCTGCAGTGCTGGCCACTGACAGTGGTTCCCTCTCCTCTCCTTCCTAGGGACATAGGCAAGGTGGATTCATGGCCAAGAGGTCCCCAGGGAGGACCAGGCAGTGTTGCAAGCACTGCAGCAGAAGCAGATCCAGGCTCCCATGGTGGACGTGGTACCACAGGACAGGCCATGGTAGAAGGGGAAGCACAGTCCCGCTGGGCCCTTTGCCGGCTCCTCTGGCAGGACGAGGAGCCGGACAGGCTGAGCTGCTTCACATGATCCCCGGAGGATGCTCAGGTCAGGGGCCAGGGTGAGCAGAGGGAAAATTCCAGGCTATGGATCCATTCATCTGAGGTTTAACTCCTGCAGTGCAGGGGCAGGGCAGAAGCTCAGCGCCCTGGTGCTGCAGCCCCTGCAGTAACACATGGCACATAGAGATGCTGCATGTGCCAACCTGGAGTCCTCAGTGCCTGCAGCCGTGTGGAACCCCAGGAGTGGGACCTTCCCTGTCACATGGCTCTTTCCCATCCTGGGTGGTGCAGCACCCCCAGGGTAGGCAGGACACTGTTGGTGCCTGTGTGAGCAAGGGGATGTAAGGAATCCACCACACCTGATCCTGCCCTGGCTCCCAGGTATGTGAGTCATACCTGGAAAATGGGGACAAGTGCTTAGGCGTGAGTGCACTTTCCTGAGAAAATGACACCAGTTCCGTGCAGGCAGATGGTCCCTATGGCTTGTCTGGCAACAGCAAAACTGCTGGACCGCTGCCTTTCCCTACTTCCATCTGTGCTGCTGGTCCACTGCTCCACGGACACTGTCCCATGCATCACCCTGGCCACCAGCCCTGCCTTGCCCAGCCTCCATCCTCACCCCAGGGCAGAGCATGGGGAGAGCTCCTCACTCATCCCTCATCCTGCCTATTCTCGATGGGCTGTCCCGCTGCTTGGGCCTCTCCTCATGCTGCTCTCAGAACTGACTGAGCAACATGGGGCCAGGGACTGGCTGTCCAGGAAGGTCTTGGCTCATCCTCAGCCCATGGGTGCAATCTCCAGGAGGAAGCAGAGGAAGACGAGGAGGCAGAAAGAGCCCTGCTGCTCCCACAGAGGCCCGGAGCTGGAGGAGCTTCTCCCCTGTCCAGGGGGCTGGCACTGCCAAGGCCCTCTGTTGTGGGGTGCCCAAGCAAACAAGTCTGAGAGCCCCAAAACTCAGCCAAAGTGACCTCACCGAGTATAATAGCAGGGTGCTGCAGAGGAGCTGCCCTGCTGCCAGCACACAGAGGAGTGGTAGCGTCAGGCTGAACACGTGCTTGCCATGGGCAAACAGCGCAGTGCAGTGCAGAGAAGCCACAAGCTATCCTCCTCCTCTTTCCTCTGCTCCCTCTCCTCCCTGAGCTCATCCACCTGCTTTCATCAGCCCCAGGGTGGGGGGAGCCTGGCCCAAGCATCCCCTGGGGTGCTGGGTACCCCCTTCAGGGCTTCCTCTGGGAGATGGGACCGACCAGGTCCAGCTGATTTGTGACCCTGGGAGTCAAAAGAAAGCATTTGGTGTGAAGAGAGCAGGAGCAACACTGATCTGTGGGTGCTGGGTGTTCCCAGAGGAGGAGGGAAGAGGCTGGGAAAGCTCCTACTGCTGCTGAAGCCACAGAAGGGAGGAGAGAGGGATGCCAGGACCCTTCTCTTCCCACTGCCAGGGCTCTGGCAGCCTTTGCAGCCCTGCACTGCCTGCAGGTCTCTGCTGCCAGGGCAGCACTGGCAGAACAGCGAGGCACCACCTGCCCCTGTGCTCCCTTGGCTGCCACGCCCTGGGGGAAAGGACATGCACAGGTGTCATTCCACAGGGGTCGGTGTTTGGATCAGTGCTGTTTAGCATCTTTGTCACAGACATGGACAGCGGGACTTAGGGCACCTGCAGCAAGTTTGCTGATTACACCAAGCTGTGGCGCAGTCAACACACTGGAGGGAAGGGATGGCATCTAGAGGGACCTGAACAGGCTGGAAAGGCGAGACTGTGTGAACCTCATGAAGGTCAACAAGGCCAAATGCAAGGCCCTGCTCCTGGGTCAGGCCAATCCCAGGCTGAGCGGAGAATGGAATGGGAGCAACACTGAGGAGGACTTGGGATGCTGGGGGATGAGAAGCTCAACATGAGCCGGCAACGTGTGCTTGCAGCCCAAAAAGCCAAACTATGTCCTGGGCTGCATCCAAAGCAGCAGGACCAGCAGAGCCAGGGAGGAGATTCTGCCCCTCTGCTCTGCTCTGGTGAGACCGCACCCGGAGCCCTGCATTCAGCTCTGGAATCCTCAGCACAGGAAGGACCCGGAGCAGTTGGAGTGAGTCCAGAGGAGGCCACAGAGATGATCCGAGGGCTGGAGCACCTGCCATGGGAGGATAGGCTTCAAGAGTTGGGGTTGTTCAGCCTGAAGAAGAGAAGGTTCCAGGGAGACTTTAGAGCAGCCTCCCACTACTGAAAGGAGGTCCAGGAAAACTGGGCAGAGGCTCTTGATCAGGAAGTGTAGGGATAGGATGAGGGGGAAAGGTTTTGAGCTGAAAGAGGGGAGATTGAGATGAGATCTTAGGGAGAAATGTTATGCTGTGAGGCTGGGGAGGCCCTGGCCCAGGTTGCCCAGAGAAGTGGTGGCAGCCCCATCCCTGGAGATATTCAAAGCCAGGCTGGATGGGCCTTGGAACCCCCTGATCCAGTGGGAGGTGTCTCTGCCCATGGCAGGGGATTGGAACCAAATGGGCTTTAAAGTCTCTTCCAACCCAAACTGTTCCAGGATTCTATGTACTCTCCTTGCTTGGGACTGCAGTCAGGTCTCTACTCTGGCCTGCATCGTCCCACCCCGGAGTCAGCAGGGGTCTGCAGTCACAGGCACATGCTGGTATAATAAAATTCTATCACTGCTATTTGAGATTACATTTAGTACCTACAAATGGAACCAAAGGCCTCCTGACCTGCCTCCTGCACTCCTTCCCTGGCTGGAGGAGCCCCAAGGACTGCTCACCCTGTGTCTGCCTGGGACCTGGTCCATGCTGTGGAACTGTCCCATGTGCCAGGTACCCTCTCTGCCCGCGGTGGCACATGGCAGCCGCCTGGCAGTTCGTGCAAGTGGGCGAGATCACCCCTTCACCTGGCCAGTGCCCACCATCCCTCCTCTCCCCATAGCCCCCATGCTCCCTGAGGGGGTTGTAAATCTTGGCTCCACTTCAGGGAACAAGGAGGTCTGCTACTCAGCGCTCTGGGTGGGAGGGTGAATGCTGTGTGGGACAGCGCAGGGCTGGGGCTCCCTGCTGCTGCAGCCCTTTGCCCTGGGTCTGCAAGGACGTGGCTGGGTGAATGGAACCAAGAGAGGTGCAGATCTGCAGGCACAGAGGCGGGATAAACACTGCTTAGAGCTGTGCATCCAAGGCTGCTGTATCAGCATAGCTCAGTGTGCTCCTGCAGCTGGATGCTCTGTGCAGGAAGCCCAGAATTGATGCTGCCAGCCATGTACTAGTGTCCAGTGCTACTGCCCCAGTGCTGCTGCTGGCAGTGGGGCTAGGGAAGAAACCAGTTGTGCCCCCATCAGCTCAAGGTTACCAGCAGGGTCCCTCACATTCCCCAAAGATGAGAGCTGCTGCCAGCTGTGCGGCAAACCAGCTCAGAACTGAGTGTCCTCCTGGCACCTGCTCCTCAGGTGCAACTGCAGCCAAGGGGCGGTGCAGTGGGCAGACCTGCAGGCTGTAGAGTCCCTGTTGCACATGTGGCAGCCCAGTAGCACAGGGCTCACCCAGCAAGTGCAGACCATGTCACCTTCTGAGGCTGGCAGAGAGATAGGAAGGAAGGACCTTTTGCCATAGTGTTTAGGGGGGCTGGCTTTAGCAGAGACACTTGGGAAGGGGCCCTCATACAGGGGCTGCAGCCTCACAGGTGGGGAGTTTGGGATCTCTCATGGGATCCTCCCTCCACAGTGACGCCTGGAACTGTTTGTCCTGGCAAGCCATTGGGGATGGGATGGGAACCTGGGAGAACCCCTCCCAAACCCCCTGTATCCCCATTGCTCCCACCTCTGTCTAGGAGTGGGCTCCTCTGTAAGCAGCAGTGTTCATACCTCAGCATGGGAGGGGTGTGTGCCAAAGCTGTTTCCCATGGGAACGTGCAGGGCCAGGAAGGGCTGAGAACACCACAAGCAGCTCCTGAGTGCAAGCACGGGAGGGTACATAGCCCCCTGGGAGCCCTTGGGAGGGCTCCGGCAGCAGGGTGAGGAAGAGCTCAACGGAACCCCACAGGTGTCCCCACAACGGGATCCCCCAGCTGGGTTGGGGAGAGGGCCCCGTGCTGGGGGTGCAACCCTTTCCCTACGGGCCTGGACCAGCTGAGGACTGGGGGAGCTGGCCTGGGCTGCAGGCTCGGCGGGGCCGGGATCTCCTCTCCCCCCTGCACCGGTAGGACAGGATGGGCCGGGATGGGGCGGGATGGGGCTAGGGCAGGGAATCACAGAATCATAGAATAGAACTATAGAATCATCCAGTTGGAAAAGACCTCTGAGATCATTGAGTCCAAACGTACCTGTTCACTAGTAAACCACGTCCCTCAGAAACTCATCTTCCCATCTTTTAAACACCTCCACGGACGGGGACTCCACCGCTTCCCAGGGCGGCCATTGCAGTGCCTGAGAACCCTGTCAGTGAAGAAATGTTTCCTAATGTTTAGTCTGAACCTGCTCTGGTGCCACTTGCGGCTATTTCCTCTCGTCCCATCACTTGTCACTTGCGAGAAGAGACCAGCGCCCACCCCGCCACAACCTCCTTTCAGGCAGTTGTAGCGCGGCCCTCCAGGGGCCGGCGAAGCGGGCAGAGGAAGGGGAGGGGGCTGGCGGAGGGGCTCGGGGCGGGACTAGTCCCTCCCACCGGGCCCGCGGAGCCAATAGCGAGCGGCGCTGCCGGGAGGGGCGGAGCCAATGCCGGGCGGGGCGGGGCCGATCTCTGCCGCCGGTCGTGGAGCCAATGGCGCCGCCGGGTGGGGCGGGCGGAGTTGTTGAGCGCGCGGGGCAGCGCGGGGGAGCGGAGCCAGCTCGGCCACTCTTAAGCTGTCCCGGCCGGTGCCGAGCACCGAGAGGCAGCAGCGAGCGCGGCCCCGGCCCCGGCCCCGGCGGCGCGATGTCCCAGGAGAACCTGCTCGGCATGGGCGAGGCGGCGCTGCGCAGGCTGGTGAGTGCTCGGGCCCCTCTGCGCCTCCCCGGGGCTCTGGCGGTGCCGACTCGGAACCCCCGCCCCGCGCCGGGGTTTCTGCTCGGGGCTTCGCCCCCTGCCTCGCACGGGCCGGCGGGCGCAGGGGCCGCACCCGCGCCCCCTCCGTGCTGAAGCAACGGCTGAATCGCTTCCCTGCTCCCTTTGTTCCCCTGGGAGCGAAACCTGAATTCGAACCCCGGGCGCGCGGGGTGGGGCTCTGGGGCGCTGGGGCTCTGGGCCTCTGAGCGCTGGGCCTCTGGCTGCTGGAGTCAGGCCAGGGCACTGGGCTTGGGGTGCTAGGCTCTTGGTCACATTTCTGGGCACAGGGCTTAGGGTGCTGGGGTCAGGGCTTAGGACTTTAAATACTGAAGCTCTGAGTGCTGCAGTACTGGGCTCGGGTCCCAGGGCAGTGCTGCCATGGCAGCCCCACATCCCACCATGGGTGCCTCAGGAGCACGATTGCTGTGTGCGCCCGGGCCAAGCACGAGTGGCCCGGGAACGGTTTCTGCAGGAACCTGAGTCAGCCGAGAAGGCTGCAGGAACAGGAAAGACCGGGTGTGGA
The DNA here is from genome assembly GCA_033558235.1 of Neomorphus geoffroyi. Lineage (NCBI taxonomy): Eukaryota > Metazoa > Chordata > Aves > Cuculiformes > Neomorphidae > Neomorphus > Neomorphus geoffroyi. The sequence goes on along the minus strand of JAUMJM010000060.1, from coordinate 406,348 downwards.
GCAGGGGCTCTGGGCGCCTGGGCGCCCTGCGGTGCCTCCTGCCACACTTGGCCTACGCCGGGGCACAACAAGCAGGCTTGTTCGTGGGCTGAGGAGCCCACTGAGTGATGTGGGGTCCAACGCCACTCTGGAGGTGTGTGGGTGGGTGCTCTGGGTGCCTCCCTGTCCTGCCAGTTCTCCTGCTCTGCCACATCCCAGTTGTGGTCTCTGATGGAGTGGCGATGGGGCTGGTGTAGGGGCTGTGGTGTGACTCCAGGCAGCCCAGGGCCGTGGATCCTGTGCATGCAGCAAGCACCGCTTCCCCCTGGGGCTCCGTCTTTGACCCACTGGCCTCTGCATCCCCAGAGCACCCTGCTTGTGGCTTGGGTCTCGCTGTGTCTGTGCAGCGCGGGCTGGGGAAAGCCTGCTCGAGCTGAAATGAGGCGGGGAAGAAAGTAATTTCTTTCTGGTTAGGTTTTGGCTCCACTCAGCTGGAAGATTAGCCCATATAAGGGAAAACTGCCTCTCCCACCACATCCTCCCTGCTCCTCTACTTTCCCCCAGTCGTCGGCTCTGGGCTGTTTCTCGTCCTCTTCCTTTCTCCCAGAGTTACCAGTGTGTGATGTCCCTGGGAGTCCCAGAAGGAGTCTGGGGGAGGTGAGCAGGCCTCGCCAGCCCCCTTGCAGGGACTGTTGCTCTTTCTGGCTGAGCTGGGAGCTGCAACGAGCACCCACGCCCCCCCAGTCTCCCTCCTATGGGCACCCACATGGCTCCCTCCCCAGGTGGCTGCTGGTACCCTAGTCCTGGGGCATCCAGTTGGGATGAGCCTGTGATGCAGCATGAAGGTGACCAAGGGCTTGGAGGAGCCTGGGGAGAGAGCTGCGGGGCATGAGATGGGTACTGTTGCAGGGTGGCCCTTATCTGGTTGTCTGGAAACAGGGTGTTATTTGGGTGCTTGGGGCTGTGCTGAGCTCCTGGCTGTGGTCTTCTGACCCTGGGCAGTGGAGTACCCCCTCTCCTGGCCTCTCTGGATCTCAGTCTGGTTAATTAGACAGGCAGAGTGCAAATCCCATTGAAGGCAGATGTAGGGAAGGCTTGATCTCGGCAAGTCACAGCCATGAGGTTCCCTTCTTGTTATACCTGGTGGCCTTTGGGAAGTGACCCTACTGCATCCTGGCCATGTGCTCCTCACCCAGCTGTCCTTCTCGCTTCCCTCTGCCTGGGAGGCAGCCACACTCTTCAGAGCTCCTTCCAAAGGTGACAGTGAAGCCTGCGGCAGTAAGAGGTGCTTAGTGTGCCTGGCTCCTTCCCCAGAGCAGCTTCCCTGTGACTAGGCTTCAGCTTCCCACATGCCCTGTGCTCAGCTACTCCGGGGAGCCGGATGGATGCAGGGCTTAATTACAACTATCCCTGCACGCTGCTGTGCTTGGGCATCATTGGGAGAGCAGCCCATGGGGGCCTTGCCAGCACCCTTTTCACAAAGCCACTTTGTGAGTGTGCTGAGGTGGGCGTTTGCTCATAACCATTAATTTGTTGTGGGTTGGGTAGGGCTGGCGGGGCCCTGGTGTGTGCTGATCGCTGCCCATGCTGGCAGGGCTGGGCCACTTGGCCCCTTCCCACCACCAGCTCCAGCTGTGGTTTCTGACGCACTGTCTCTCTGTCGGCCACGAAGCCTCCAAAGCCATTCATTTGCCTCATCCTGGTGCCCTGATGATGTGGGCTTGGGACAAGGCTCCTTCTCCTGCGCTGCTGCTGTTTCTCCCAGGGGAGAAGCCTTCAAGGACACGGATGCAGGTTAGGTCCCAGCTGGAGCCTCCTGGGTAGGGCAGACCGTGGATCTCAAGGGTGGGTGTCACAGAGCACGCAGGTGCCAGGATGTCCCCTGTTCTGAGGGCTGCGGGGCTGCTGTTCTCTCACGTCCCCTGTTTCCCAGCACTCCCAATTGCTGCTCCCTGTTGTCCTGACCCAGCTGCTCCGGTCGAGCCGTGTGCTGCCAGCAGCTTCTCTGGGGAAGGGTAGGGTGGAGGCCTCAGCCTATCAGAGTGCAGCGGAGCGCTGGGGTTATGTCCCCGAGGCCTTTGCAAGGCTGCGGGGAGAGCTGTGCTTGCCATGGGGCCTCCAGCCCCTGGCTCTGAGCTGGGCCGAGCTGTGCTGCTCCCCAGCTCCGTGTGCAGCAGAGCTGGGCTGCCCAACAGCCATAGCGGCTGCTGTCTCTGCTGGAGCAGAGCAGGAAAGGCCCCATCTTGGTGCCTTTGTCCTGGCAGGCCAGTGTTCCCACCTGGGGACAGGCAACTGGAGGGCAGGTAGGAACTGGAAAGCCTGTGGGGACAGAGGGGTTGGATTCCTCACCCACATCCCTCTACATTGGCAATGCAGTGGCTCCTGGTCTTCCCAGCCCTTGAGTCAGCAGAAGTGCTGGCCCTTGATAAGAGCTTGGGCGGCAGGGGTGTGTGAGCCCCAGCTCCAGTCAGGCAGAGGCTGGAACCGCTGTGGGATGCAGCGTGCTGGGAGAGATGACTCTGTCCACTGGCGTGGCGGTGGCTGCCGGGGATGGGGAGGGAGCACCCCGGCTTAAGCAGCTGTCCTGGAGGTTTCCTGTGTACTCAGTGCCCAGCTGAGCTGTCCTGGGGGTCGATCTTTCTGGCTGTCCAGCATCCTGCTGGCATCTCTAGGCAGGTGCCCTGGCTGGAGAAGAGAAGTCTGTGAGGAGACTTTAGAGCAGCCTGCCAGTGCTGAAAGGGGCTCCAGGAAAGCTGGGGAGGGGCTCTTGATCAGGGAGTGCAGGGATGGGATGAGGAGGAAGGTTTTCAGCTGAGAGAGGGGAGATTGAGATGAGATCTTGGGAAGAAATGTTTTGCTGTGAGGGTGGGGAGGCCCTGGCCCAGGTTGCCCAGAGCAGTGGTGGCTGCCCTATTCCTGGAGGTGTTGAAGGCCAGGTTGGATGGGCCTTTGAGCCCCCTGATCCAGTGAGAGTTGTCCCTGCCCATGGCAGGGGCTGGAACTGGATGGGCTTTGAGGTCCGTTCCAACCCAAACCATTCTATGATCTTCCCCAGCTGGGCAAGGAGAATGCTCCTGGCTGGGTCTTGAGGCTGACAGGGACTGGAGTACGACAGTTTTGTCTGCCACTGGGGTTGCACATCGCAGGTCTGCGCCTACTGGCTTTGCTGGGTTAGGAATATCCTCCTGCGGTCCCCAACTCCTGAGCAGGGGGAGGTGAAGGGCAAAGGCTTTGCGAGGGGCTCTGTACAGGGGAGTTCTGCCTGCAGGCGGTGGGTTGGGGCCTTGATGCTGCCCAGCCTGGGTCCAGCTGAGGAACCAGTTCTGGATTCCCACTGCAGTGGAACCTACAGAGCCTGCAGTGGAACTGGAGGGAGGAGACTGCTGTTCTTGTCCCAGTGTGCCAAGGCTTGCTGCTGACAGCAGCTGGTGTGGGTCAGGGGGTTTATTTTTAACAAGCTCCATGGGAAATGGCTTCCTGGGTTCCCAGCACCAGGTCAGTCCTGATGTCCTGTGGGAGGACAGTGGGGTTCCTAGGTGACCTTTCCCCATGGATCTGGTTGCCGTCTGTCCTGCTTTCAGTGCAGAGGAACCTGTGCATGGCTCCTTTGGAGCACTTGGGCCAGTGGCAGGGCTGGGGCTGCAGAACTGACCTGGAAGAGGGGAAGCAGCTTTGGGTGCTGGTGCAAGGTCCTGACGGTGGCCCTGGGTGGCTGAGGAGCACCCATGGGATGGTACAGACTGTTGGGGGAGGGTAGTGGCCATGCTTCCCACATACAGAGGAACTTGCATTTAGGACAGATCCCACTTACGGATTTGGCTCTGAGCTGTCCACCATCCCCTCACACTGAATGAGGGTGGGGAGGGGGATCAGGGTCGCCCTCTTTGATGGGATGCTAAGACCCTCCCAACCAACACATCCTGCTGCTGGAGGGGCTGGCATGGGTGGGAGAGCCCGTCCCCATGGTATTGGGGGGGCAGGGCTGCAGAGGACCAACCCCAGGGGCTGCATGGACACCATCAGGCACTCGCACCATCTGCCCCTGTCTCCTTGCCCCTCATGGGCCTGAAGGTCTCAGTTGCCACTGTGGCAGCCCCCCCTCACCATGGCTGGTGCCAGCATCCTGTCCCTGCGGGGGCATGCCTGCTGCCCGTGGGGCCAAGCAGTGCCAGGCAGCATGCGCCATGCGGGTGGACCCCACCAGACACACAGCCCCATTGTCTGGCGTGTGGGCAGCCGGGTGGAGAGTGGCAGCAGCACCAAGCTACAAGTGGCCGGAGCCAGCGCTGAGCCCTGCCCTGTCACACCCAGCTGGAGGCAACGCTGGACTTGGCTGAGCGGCGCCACATCCGCTCGGCCATCAGGGAACTGCAGCGGCAGGAGCTGGAGCGGGACGAGGAGGCGCTGGCATCCAAGCGCTTCCGCCCAGAGCGTGGGAGCCACCGACAAGACGACAAGGAGAACTGGCCACGGTGAGTCTGGGCTTGGGCCAAGGTTCCACTCGCACCCTGCCTACACCCCGGGCAATGGTGGCTTTGATGCCTGACCCCGCTATGTCTTGGGCAGGCTTAAGTGGCACAAGAGTGGGAGCAGCCTGGCAGCAAAGGGCTTGGCATGTCCAGGGGGTGAAATTGTGGGAATTTGCCAGCTGCCCAGGAGGCAACTTTGCTCCTGAGCACCCATGGCAGCTCCTGGCTGCTCTCGCACCTGCACAGGTCCCGGCACCTGGAAGAGGAACAGGAGGCGACCCTGGCTGCCTTATCCCAGCAGCTCGAAGCCATCACTGATGTGGAGGAGCTGACAAAACTGGTGAGCGGCTGCATGCCGAGGCCAGCTGCATGCAGAGCCAGCTGTATGCTGGAGTAAGAATCCTCTCCTGGGTCTTTTCTCCTTGCAGCTGCGAGCGGCGGGCGAGTATGAGGAGCGCAAGCTGATCCGAGCTGCCATCCGCAAGCTGCGGGCTGAGGAGATCGAAGGTGAGGCCCCATCTGTGTACCCTGTGGCAGTTACCCTGTACAGCCTGGGATGTGCATGGGCAGCTCCATTCTAAACTCCTAAACTTCCTTTCTTTGCTCCCATCCAGCTGCAGCACTGGCTGGGAATGTGCAGCGCAGCCACAGGGATGGTGGTGAGCCCTGCACTGTGCCTGGGGATGCAAAAAGCAGCTGGAGGGACGACACTGAAACGCCAGCCCTGGCTGGGAGCAGGATGAGCAGCCGGAGGGATAACACTGAGCCACCAACCCTGGCCAGGAGTGGGGAGAGCCATAGTGAGGGCAGTGCCGAGGCTCTGGCCACAGTCAGGAGTGCAGAGAGCAGCCAGAAGAATGATGCCAAGCAGCCAGCACTGGCTGGGCTGGAGGAGAGGGGCCATGCTGGGTCTGTGCCCCCTGCTCAGGAGCCCCAACAGTCAGTGGTGAGTGCCCAGGGTGCTGCTTGGGGGTACAGGATCAGTGAAGACCTTGCCCTTCCTGGCCTCCTATGATATCCTGCCCTGTGGCACAACCTCCCCCAGTGACACAAACCCACATGTATGCCAAGCCTGCTCACCTGAGGGAACCAGGGCAGGTGGAGCTGCAGTCTCTGTGGACCAGGGGGATGTGGCTGTGCTGTACCTGTGTGGCCCCAGCAGTGGAAACCCCTCGGTGTGCTTGGTGCACCCCTCCCTGCTGCAGATCAGGGCAAGGAGCCTTTTGGGGCAACAGCTGCTCATTCTGCCTGCATCTGTCCCCTTGCACAGGCAGAAACCTGCATTCCCCTGTCTTTTCCTACACTGGTTGTTCTTGCTGGTCCTCAGGGGCTGGGCTCCCTCTGGAGCAGGGCTGGTGCCAACAGCTGGGGCAGGGAGGGGATTGCCTGGGGGAGGGAGAAGCTGAGGGGCAGGAATGTGCATCAGCAGTGACTCCGCAGGGGACTGTGGCTTTCATGTAGGTAGGAGTTTCCTGCAGATACCATGCAGGGTTGCCCGTGGGTGGGAAGGGAGAAGTGGTAGTTATAACTGCAGCCGAACAGGAAGGTGTGGGTCCCCACATCCACCTCTGTTCAGCCCACCTTCCCTCTCCTGGTGTCTGCTCTGGCCAGTGACACCAGGACATCTTGGCCCTGCTCAGTGTGCGTCAGGGATGCTCCTGACACCTGTGTGTGGTCCTGTGCCCAAAGCATCCCATCATTTCCTGAGCAGAGCTGCCTGTGCTATGGGCAGGGACAGAGAGATGCGAAATGGTGCTCTGTGCCTCTTGGAGCCCTGGGGGCAGGAGGAGATGGGGGCGCTGGGTTTTGTCTGTCCTCCCAGCTCCTGGCATTCGTGCTGGATGAGGCTAGTGTACTTATGGCAGAGGACACAGAGGGACCCAAGAGCCAGCTCCTTGCTGTGTGTCTTGGTGCTTAGCCCCAAGCAGAGGAGCCCCAGCAGCCACAGGGGTACGCAGGGTTTGGGGCCCTACTTCAGCTGTGGGGACATGATCCCTGCCAGCCTCCAGCAGTGACCCCTGTGCAGGGGTGGCTTGTCTATCCCTGGCAGCGTGCAGGCAGGGACCTGTGTGGCATGGGAAGGGGCCACAGCCCCACAGCATGTCCCTGTCTGGATGGCACGGAGGGGACAGGGTGATCTAGTCAGAAACCTGAGCAGGGCTGGTCATATTTTCAACCCCTGCTCTCCCGAGGCCCACAAGCAAGATGACACAGTGGAGCAAGAGTGTGGCCCAGCTGGGATGCAGGAGCTACGTAGCCAGCAGGCAGGAGACCCCCAGCAACCCAGTGCCCAGGGTGAGTACCCATGAATGCCAGCGGCAAAGCCCTGCCTGGGCATGTGCCCAGTGCTGGAGCAGCACCGGGGCCAGCAGACAGGGCCAAGGGCGTGGAGTGGGCAGTGTGGCATCTCCCAAACATGCGGACAGGGAAGCCGGGTGCCTGCTGGGGCTGTGGGAGCAGGGATGCTCTGCAGGCAGCCTGGGCTTCCCCCATGTAAAAGCCCCTTCTCTCTCCCACAGACAGAGTTTCAGGGACCCTTGTGCTCCTGGAGCTGCAGCCAGCCCTGGAGCCCAGCCCACAGCCTGAAGATAGTGAGGAGCTGGAGCAGGGCCAGCCGTGCTCCCTGGATGCTACCCAGCCCAAGGGGCAGCACGAGGCAGCCTGCAAGGAAGGGAGCCCTGCCAGCCCCGCTGCTGCCACAGAACCCAGTGTGGGGCAAAGCCAGGCAGAGCAGCCCCCTCTGGAGCAGCCCAGCATGGCCAGGCAGGGCAGCCAGGTATGGAACTGGTGGGGTGGCTGGGGCTGCCACTGCCCTCCTCACTGGGGCAAGGCAGCTTGATCGCATGGGCAGAGGTGTATGGGGACCCCGTAGCTGACTGCTTTGTACCTTTCCCTCCCTGCAGCTTGGTATCCGGGTGCTGCGGCCAGCAGGAAGGTGCGGGGAGCTGCCAGCAGGTAAGTGCCACCCCATGGGGGGGGGCAGTGCTGGCAGTGTGTTCCCCCACTGCTGAGCAGTGCTGTGCCCTCCTGCTGGGCACTGCTGCCCCAGGAGCCCCCCTGCCCTGGAGCAGGTGCATCCCAGCAGCATGGGATGGGCGTCAGCCCTGATGATGTGACTGAAGCCTGTGCAGGCTGGGACTGAAATGTGAGGGCAAGATGTGGCCAGGCCAAGGGCCATCCCCGGCCAGTGACTTCTTGCCGCCCAGCCGTGTGGTGTCAGTACTGCCCAAGCCAGATGGTGGGCGAGTGGGGTGCCAGCCAGGCTGTTTACCAGTTTCTCAGCTCCAGGCCAGGCAGCAGCAGGGCCATGAAAGGGAATCGGTGCTGGCAGCAAACCCTGGCCTTTTGCATTCTTTGTCCCAATAAGGCCAGAAGCTGTGTGCCTCCTGGCCCCGACCCCACCAGGGCCAAGCTTGCTGGCCCAGCCGGGGCCCCGCACCCTCTGAGTCCTCCGTGCAGCCCTGAGCAATTGTGGTGGCCCCCAGCTGCCCTTATCCTTCTGCTGGGAACAACATCCCTGCAGCTGTGCCAGGAGGAGATGGGGGCAAGGGAAGGAACAGAGGGCAGCTCTCAGCCCCCAAGGTCAGAGCTCCCACTCAAAGCTCCCCTTGCAGAGAGGACCTGTCCCGCCAAGGACCCTCGGGGAGCTCCTGGGGTGTGGGGCTGCAGCGTGCACAGTGCTGGGTAAGAGGGAAGTGAGCAGGGCGTGACTGCCCTCACCTCACCCTGGGGCTCCAGACGCTGATGCTGAACTTGGGCATCCTTTTTTTGAGCCCCAGGCCAGGGCGCTGTCCCTTGGGTTCCTGCCTGAACCCTGGGGGAGGGCTCAGCCATGCGTTCTCCTCCAGAGGCAATGCCACAGGGCCTGGCAGCTGCAGGGGCAATCCCAGTCTTTTGGCAGAAACCCCCAGGTACCACTCAGTGCCCAGCTGGGGTGCGGAGAACCTAGTCTCTGCCTTGCCCTATCTTCACCATTGTTTGGTGCTGCAGGGGCAGCATCCAGGTGCTGGTTGGGTTTTGGCACTGAGCTCTGGGGAGCCTGGGGTGACAGGGTGGGGACCCCAGAGTGATGGAGGGGGGCAGGGATTGCAGCAGCACTCTGTACTCTACTCGCCCTGTGCTCCATTTGTCCTGTTCCTTGCATATCTGGCCTGTCCCTTCCCAAGTGGCAGTGCCCACCCAGGATGTGACAGGGACCCTGGCTGGCCGGAACACTCACCAGTGGGAGCAGGCGTCCTCCTCCACGCACCCGGCTGGCCGCACGGGTAAGGGCCCAGCGGCAGCTGCTACTGTTCTCTCTGCTTCCTCGTGGCAGAGCCTGGGCAGGCGCAGGGTGGTGGGATGCTGTGGGATGCTGCTGGCTGCCTGCTGGCCTCCTTGTGCAGCGCCCATCCCTGTTCGCCTGTGCGCACGAGCAGCCAGCCCTGGGCGGGAGCAGGGAAAGAGGAGCTTGGATGGGCTGTGAGCACCCGGGAGGTGTCAGGGCATCCTGGGGGAGGTGGCACGGGTGTTGTGAGAGCATCGTGGGGGGAGTCTGTGGGCATTGTGAGGGCATCCTGGGGTGGGGAGGGGCACCGCGAGTGTTTGTGCACGGCTGGGACAGGAGGTGCAGCATGCATGGCAGTGACCCTAGGGGTGCCTGCAGCCCTGGCAATGCTGTTCCCATCCCCCCCCAGTGACGCAGTCACCCCTGTCACCCCGCTGCCCTGATGACCCTGTCCTGCCTGTCCCCTGCAGCCCCGCTGGCCCCATCCCCCAGTGACCCGTTCCCCACCTCCCACCGCAGCCCCGGTGGCCCCATCCCTCCCATCCCCAGCAGCCGCAGTGATCATGTTTCCTCTCTGTCCCACCCGTCCCCCCACAGCCCCAATGGCCTGATCCCCGTTGTCTGCCCGCAGCGCTGGTGACCTTGTCCCACCTGTCCCCTGTAGCCCCGTCCCCCGGTGACCTGATCCCCTCCTTGACCCCCCACAACCCCGCTGATCCTGTCCCCCCTGTTTCCCATAGCCCCAGTAATCATGTGCCTCCCTTTCTTCCCTGCAACCCTAGTGACCCTTATGCCCTCCTTGTCCCCCGGTGGCCCTGGATGATCCTGTTCCCTCTTGCCCCCCGCGGCCCCGATGACTCTATCCTCTCTGTCCCCCGTAGCCCCGTCTCCCCCGCCCGCCGGCGCCGCCTCGGTGCGGGAGCGCGCGCAGCGGTTCGGCCCGGCGGGGGCGGGCGGTGCGGGGGGGCGGGCCGGGCCCGGCCAATGGCAGCGGGGGCCCCGCACGGCTCCGCCAGGACCCGCTCAAAACGCGGCGCGGCGCCCGCACCCGGCTCCGCTCCCCACTCGCGGCCTCGACGCTATGAAGACCTGCTTCACCATCGAGATCAAGGATGGGCGCCTGCAGCCCCGCGGCCCCGCGCCTGGCACCCAGCGTGCAGGTGGGCACTGCGGGCACCCATTGGCGGCACCGCGAGCAAGGCATGGGTGGGCACTGTTCGGCAGGAGCCTGGACAGAGAGACCGGGCAGCATGGCTGCTGGGCACCATGGGGATGATGGGCATGGGTGGGCATTGCTTGGGGATGCAGACCATGGGGATGATGGGCATGGGTGGGCATTGCTTAAGGCAGTGGGGCTGGAAGCAGTGGGCATCAGAGAATCACTGAATGGTTTAGGTTGGAAGGGACCTCAAAGCTCATCCAGTTCCACCCCCCGCCGTGGGCAGGGACACCTCCCATTAGACCAGGCTGCTCAAAGGTCTCATCGTTGGGCAATGGGTACCAGCAGGCAGATGGGCAGTGGGCAAGGGTAACTATTGATGAGGTGGCATGAGGAACGTGCATAGCACAGTCAGGTGTTATCTGTCTCATCGTGATACTGGGCAGGGAGTATGGGCAGTGGGGCAGCTGGGCACCATCAGGATGATGAGTACTAGTGGGTATTGCTCAGGGATGCAGGGCTGGGAAGGGTGGAGTGTGGCTGGGCACCATCAGGGTGATGGCCATGAGTGGGTATCACTCAGGAATATGGAGCTGGGAAGGATGGAGGAGTGGCTGGGCACCATCAGAGTAGTGGGTACTGATGAACAGGTGGAAACCAGCAGTAGTGGGCAGGGGTTGGTGCTGGGCCAAGCAGGCACTGATGAGATACACCAGCAGCAGTGGGTGCTGGTGGCCCTAAGGCCGAGCATGGGCACTGCCAGCAGAGCAGAGACCATGGGCAGGAACATGCCTGGCAGCCCACACTGTTTGGCAAGGATGTTCAGCTTGCTCATGGCATCCTGGTGCTGGGAGGCTGTCTGGCCCTGCAGCCTGACTCCATCCCCACTGTCCTGCCAAACTGTGCCCAGGGCCCTTCCCCAGCTCCCTGTCCCATTCTCTGTCCTCCACTGACCTGCTGGTCTTGGGGAGTCCCTGCTGTCCTGCTCTGTCCCATCCCCACTGCTGCACAGTGTGTGACCCAGCCCTGCCTGCCTGGGGACATTGCTGGCTCAGGATACTCCTGGGCAATCCCTCACACCAAGGGGGTCTTGGCTCCAGCTGGAGTGCTGAGGAAATTGCTCTTCCCTGGGGAGGAGGATTAGCCAGGGTGGCAAGGAGGGCACCCCTTGGCTGCCCCAGAGCCTACCCCTGTGCCAGAGCTCAGTGCCCCCTGCTGAGGCAGTGTGCATGCAGCAGCCAGGCAGCCTGGCCAGAGTCGCTGCCCAGGTGTGGTGCTGAGCCTGCCAGGCTGGGGCTGGGGCAAACCCTGTGTGATTCTTGCTCTCATTGTAGAGGTAACCCTGGGGCTGCAGAGCGCCCCCATCCGCATCACCACCATCCCCAGTACCGTCAGCAGCATCACCACTATCCCCAGCACTCCCATCCGCATCACCACTATCCCCAGCACCGTCAGCAGCATCACTACTGTCCCCAGCACCCCTATCCGCATCACCACAGTCTCTACCACCATCCCCAGCACCGTCAGCAACAATGTCACCAAGGTGAGTGCCCCCAAGGACTGATGCCATGAGGCCATTCCCTGCTTGGGCATCGCCTGGGGGCTTCTTTATATGGGATGGTGAGCAGTGACCAAGGTGGGCAGGTTGGTGGTGGTAACGTGGTCCAGAGGTTCTGACTGGTTGGTTTTCACAAAGAGCCCCTGGAGTCTGAACTTCTTGTGCCCTGAGCTACCGTATATGGAGACGCTCCGGGGGCAGGGGAGGAGGTGGACTGGGAGCCTTTTGGGGGTTTCCCTCTGTTTTAAGCACCTTTTAGGGTGGCAGCAGCTCAGGAAAAACCCATTGCCATCCACCCCTCTGTTTTCCCTCTTGGGAGTGGACACTGGCTGTGGTGCTGGGCAACCTGCTTAGGGGTGATCCCTGAGGGTCCTTGACCCACTCTGCAGCCCTGGGTTGGGGTCCTGTCTCCTCCCACTTTGCAGTCCCAAGCTGTTGGTGGAGCAGCAGCCCTAGCTGCCTGGCCCAGGAAGGATTCTTGGGTGTGACTTGCAGGGGGGAGGAAATTATCCCTCTGTTCTGTGTTAGGGGAGTGTGGGACGTAGCCCCCTGGACACTGCGGGCAGCAGGGCTGGCTCCACACATGCAGCCCTTCAAGTGCGTTTATCTGCTCGTGGCCATCTAGGGTAATGTGAGACGCTCATGCGCCTGGCCTTGGCAGGATCTGGGATGTTGAGTGCAGTGCTGCCTTGCTCACGGCCATGCACCCACCTGGCTGCCTCTGCCGGTGGCCATGGCACCACTGGTGGCTGTGGTACCACTGGCTTGTTCCATCTTTGGCTCTACTCTCGCCAGCAGACAGTGGCCGCAGCCAGACAGGGCTGTCCTTCAGTGCTGCCTGGGACTGCTGCCCCGGACAGTGCTGCCTGCAGAGGGGTGGCTTTCCCCGCTAATGCGCTTCGGCAGGCTTGGCCTGAGCAGCCTGTCAGCTCGCATTAAGGTATTAGCAGCACTGCCCAGCACGGTTGGGGTCTTGGGACCCATCTACTGCCAGCTGGAGACGCGGCCTCCAGGTGTGCTTTCAGTGGACAGGAAGGAGGCAGCAGCAGTGCGGCAGCCCTGCCAGGTAGGGCTTGGTCAGAGGGATTGATGGGATGTGAGGGTCTGGGGACAGTGGCTGCTGCAACGTGTCCTCCCACTGGTGGGGTGCTGGTGGAGCCCATTGTGCAGGGAACAGCTCCTACTGGGGCATTTGTTGGGCAGCACAGGGGACAGGGGCCCCAGAAATCAGCTGAGGCTCTCACAGCAGCAGAGGCCAGTGCTGGAGGTGTCTATGTGGTGTTGAGTGAGGGCACTGTGGTGGAAGGGTGCATTGCATGGTCCCCAGCCCTGGAGCATACTCAGCACAGGCATGATCTGGGGCTGATCCTGGGGTGAGGGGCTCTGCCCCACCTGTTGTGCCCCACAGGATGGTGTTGAGGACAGGGGGAGCTGCTTGGCAGGGTTCCCCCATGTTGAGCTACCTGGTCCTGGGGCTGAAAATGCTGTTGAGTGTTGGTGTCTGCCTCACCACCCATGTCTGACACCCCCGGCCATGGTGACAGGAATAGCCCAGAAGATGCAGAGCCAGGTGAGCCTCCAGCCAGAGGAGGTGCCTCTGTGCCACTATAAAGGGCAGCAGCAGAGGGCTCGCCTTGGCTGGCACTGCTGCCATGCCAGGGATTGGCCCCGAGGGGCTAGTGCAGATAGGGCAGCCGAGCTGGCAGAGCTGTGGTGGGAGCTGGGGGCTTTCCAGGGCGAGCTGGAGGGGCAGTTGGAGCAGGCACTGCAACAAGTGCAGCCCCTGGCACAGGCACTGCAGGCACTGGAGGAGGAGTACCTGGAGCTGCGAGCAGGGCTGGTACTCCTGAGCTGCCACCTTGACATCAGTGACCTCAGCACCACCCTTCTGGAAGCACAGGACCCTTGCACCCAGTTTGAGGGCACCAGGGAGCCCAGCAGCCCTGTGGCCAAACTACCTGCATTCTCCAGCATGCACCAGCAATTGGCCTCATGCCTCTCCTGGAGTGACAGCAGCATGAGTATGGGGCAGGAGGGTGGCACTGTCTGACGGGACTCCTCATCCTCCTGGCATAAGGTGGGACTGTGTCTGTGGGACAAGAGCCATGTGGCGACACCAGGATCTGCCACCATTTGGACTTGTTGCGGTAGGGCAGATGGTGCCTGCGCTGTGTTGCTGGGCAGGTGGGCACGCTGCAGGTGGCTGTCCTGCCCTGGCACAGACCCAGTTGTGGGAAGGCACCGGTGGTGGTACAGGCCCATATGGCCAGCATCCCCTCCCACCGGCAGCTTTGCTGTGGGCCAGGTGCTGCTGTGGGGTGCAGGATGGGGCCAGCTGTGCAGCAGGGCTGCTCCAGCCCCACACCAGCACCTCCTGCCCTTCAGCGCCTGGCCTGCTGCCAGCACACGTTGCTGGGAGGCTGTGCTGAAAGGGACTTGGTGTCCTGGATTTGCTCTGGGGAGGCCGAGCTGGCCTAAATCCTGAGCAGGGATGCGGGGGAGGCTCTTGATCTCCTGCACAAGCTCTTTTTTCCACTAAGTCCCTTAATTCCCTGGAAATCCTTTGTGTTGCTAATGGTGCATGCTGGCCTTGCCAGTACCTTGCCTGTTGATGGGCACCACGCACTGCCCAGCCTGAAGCACTGGGGTTGCCCCAGCTGCGGGAGGGTCCATCAGCCTGCAGGGATGGGGAATGTTTGGGGATGTGTTGGCAGCCAAACTGGGAGCAGATCAGAGACTGCCTGGAATTCCCAGAGCAGGGGTGCCACAGGGTGCACTTCCCTGCCTGCCTTGGTCATTGCATTACAGCACCTCACCAGCTGTGAGCTCTTGTGCCACTTTTTCCCCAGGGTCCCTGCTACCTGTGGCACTGGGCAAGTGTCAGGATGATGGGGCTTGGACCCTGAGCAGCTTGGAGGGGATCTGTCTGAGCTGGTCAGGGCTCAGTCGCACAGTGCTGTCTTTGTAGATGGAGCCGGAGGTGGTGGAGCAGCCCCATGTGCCAAGGCTGGAGCCAGAGCCACCTAACAGTGTGGAGAAGGTCCAAGTGAGTGAGCTGGAGAGAAAGAGCAAGTTGAACGTCGAGGAGCTGAGCCGGATTGAGGATGAGGATGTTCTGGATAAGATGGTACCTCTGCCACAGCCAGGCTCGTGAGGGAAGGAGAGGGGAGCCCAAGCTAGTGGCAGTGGGATGATACTGACCTCCACTTCCTCCTGCAGCTGGATCGAACAGTAGACTTTGAGGAGCGGCGACTGATACGAAATGCCATGCGGGAGCTGCGCCAGCGCAAGCGAGGTACTTGGCAACTATGACCCCTGCAGGGGTCTGGGCTCTGGCGGTGGCATTGCAGAGGGAGCCAGCAGGGAGCTAATGTGGGGCAGTCCAACTGTGATGAAGCAGGAGGGCATATTGGGTCTTCTGCTGCTCCCCTGGCTGTACCAGGCTGAAGTCATCATCTTCCCCATGAACCAGTTGTGGATTGACAGCAGCTGACGACCCCCAGCCTTTTGCTGCTGACGCTGTCTCCCATTTGCATTTGCAGAGCAGCGGGAGAAGGAGCGGGACCGGCGACTGCAGGAGATGAGGAGCCAGGCTGTGGCAGGGAGGGCTGGCCATGCCACAGAGACCACCACCACACAGAGCAGCCAGGCTGCTGATGGCTCCACACGCAGCACTGTTACCAAGACCGAGCGCCTCGTCCAGTCCAGTACAGGTTGTGCTGTGGGCACAGGGCTTGCTTGCCCAGCACAGCTTGTTGCCAGTGCTGTGGGAGGCCATGCAGAGTCTTTCTCAGTGCTCTGCCACCACAGCTTCTCTCTGCTGCTCTTGCCTCTTGCCCTGTGTCTGGCTTGACTGTTCTGGGAGGAGAACTGAGGTTTGGAGCTGTGTTCTGCTGCGTCTCCTCTGGCTTGTCCAGAGCCTGCCTGGGGATCTTTAAGGAATCTGCTGTGGAGGCTTCCCACCGGATCCTCTGCCCCATCGGGTGGCAGGGACCTTCTCTGCACCTTGGGCCTTGTCTCCTGTCCGCTCACCTCTGCTCACCCAGCCCCTGAGTGGCTCAGGCTGAGAGTGGCTGCTGGGGGCTGAGGGATGCTTCATCTCCCCTCTTTGTTATGCCTGGGGGCACGTAATATCTGTGTCCCCCTCCTTGCCATGGACTTTTCCCTGTTGCGCTACATGGACACGAGGGTGCTTGGCAGCAGTGGGTGGGTGTCTGTGGGTGCTGCTGCCCCAGCCCCAGCTCATCCTGCCTTGCCTTGTCCCCTGTAGGTGATGGCACCAAGAGCTCCCGTACCACAACCATGGAGTCACGTTATGTGAAGAGATCGGACAGTAAGAGCTTTTGCAGACCTTTCCCCACAGCATCCTCTGACTGCAGCCCCAGGGGCGTTGCTGCCGCCAAGCCAGTCCTGCCTGTGGTGCGAGCAGAGCTCCCTGCCTGCCTGGAGCCTCCTTGGCTCCTGTCCGAGGCATCTCTTTCTCTTTCTCTGCAGATGGCAACAGCACATTTGTTCAAACCAAATCATCCTACAGTTCCTCTTCCAAGAAGACAGGCAGGTGAGTGGCAGTGCCTACTCAGGCCAGCCCTGTGCAGTCCCTGTCAGCTCTCTGCTTGCCCAAGCCCTCTCTGTCCAGCGTGTGGTGTCCCTGTGCGGGGAGATAGCCAAGGCCTCCTGGTCCCTGGGGCACAATCACGGTCTTCAGCGCTGTCCCCGTGTGTCCCTTCATGGATGTGGAGATGTCTGCCAGTTGGGAACATTAAGCCACCCCTCTTCTATTCCAGGGACGTGGAGGTTTCCAAAGCACCAGGGCTGGCAATAGGCTGAGGCCAGCCGCATGCCAGGCTGGTCACATCCCCACTTAGCCTTGTCTTTCTCCCAGTGTCTTTGACCGGGAAGATGAGAGTGCCTCCAGGCAGAGCAGCCTGGCCGCTCTGGAGCGACGCCAGGCTGAGAAGAAGAAGGAGCTGATGAAAGCTCAAAGCCTGCCCAAGACATCGACCTCACAGGCTCGCAAGGCCATGGTGGAGAAGTTGCAGAAGGAGGGTGGGAGGTGAGGCTGGGCCAGGGGCAGGCTGGCTGGGGCGGCGAGTGCCATGTGGGTAACATACGGCATCTTCTGCTTCAGCTCACCAAACCCTGCAGCAGCGGGCACTGCTGTGCAGCGCTCCTCCAGCTTCGGTGTGCCCAATGCCAACAGCATCAAGCAGATGTTGCTGGACTGGTGCAGAGCCAAGACCCGCGGCTACAAGGTGAGTGCTGCCTCCTGCTCCCATCCTCAGGGCTGGCTGGTCTGCCCCTCAATAACTCACCTGCCCTTGTAGCACGTGGACATCCAGAACTTCTCATCCAGTTGGAGTGACGGCATGGCCTTCTGTGCCTTGGTCCACAACTTCTTCCCTGAGGCGTTTGACTACAGCCAGCTGACGCCCCAGAACCGCCGCCACAACTTCGAAGTGGCCTTCTCCTCCGCAGAGTATGTAGCGCTTGTGCCATCGCGTCGGCTTGGGGCAGTTGAGAGCAGCTCTCCCACTTGCTGTCCAGGGAGGGGTGGGACACAGGCAGGGATGATGGTGCTGGGGGTGGGGGCCCATCAACATCACTACCTCCGTGTTGTGCAGCAAAGTTTGGACCCTGGGGGGAAGCGATGGCTGTGTGGACAGAGCCATGAGAAGCCAGCGCAACCCAGTGTGGTGTGGCAAGGGTGGGCATGGGTGCATGGGTGTGGGGTAGGGCTTCCACAGGCAGGGCAGCAGCTCCCCCAAGCCTGCCTGGCTGCAGGCAGTACATCCAGTCCCTTGGGATGCAGTGCCAGGCGTGGGATCACAGCCCCTGGGGAATGGGATTTGTTCGTCCCAGATGCCTCCTTTTGTGGTTGTAGGGGCTCAAACACCATCGCAGCTTCTCCAGTCTCTTCCCTTCCCCTTTTGCTTCTTGGTTTTCCTGGGTGCCGAGAGATGGGAGCGTGTCCAGCTGAAGGGCTGGCAGCCAGGCCCTCTCTCCTTCCTTCTGTCTCTCTCCCACCCACTCTTCCTCCCCTCCAGCATTCTGACCGGGGCAGGGCTGGATGGGTGGGCATCCCATCCCATCCCAGCCAGTGCCCGGGGTGGTGGTGTGAGCTGGGAGCTCGTGCAAGCTCCCTGAGTGTCATGGCGCTGTTTGGAGTGAGAAGGGTGCCATGTGCCTGGCTCTTGGTGCTCTTGGTAATGGACTTTTTGCCTTAATTGGGAAACCGGTGCGTGGACTTGAGAGAGCCATCATCTCTCCGATCTGGAAGCCAGGTGGCCTCTCGTCCTTCCTCCTCCTCCAGCTCTTGTGAGCGTCTTCTCCCAGGCTTCCTGCACCAGGCCTGTGCTGTGTGGTTCCAGGCAGAGCTGGGCAGGAGGGCTGGGCTTGTCCCCCCCATCCTCTCAGCGGGTCTATATAGGGCTATATAGAGCGCTGCTCTGCTCTGGAACCCGCTCCCTGAGCACCTGGCGTGCCAGAACACCTCACTCCTCCTCCTCCATCTGTCCTTCCCTCTGGACCTCACGCCTCTCCACGCTGCTCACTGCCCTCCCCCTCCCTTGCTTGTGCCCCCTGCCGCCCCCCAAATCTCACTGAATGGCCTTGGCGCAGCGATGCCTGGAGCCCTCCTGCCCCTGCATCATGCACATCCAGAGCATGAGAGCAGAGCAGCATCTGCTTGGGGAGGGATGGGAACTGCATTGATCTGTGTCTCTTGTTTTCTCTCTTCCTCCCCTCCTCGACTGGGCTGTGGTCACTGGCTTGCCCCTCTCTCTCCCTGCCCCCAGGAAGCACGCGGAGTGTCCACAGTTGCTGGACGTGGAGGACATGGTCCGGATGCGTGAGCCAGATTGGAAGTGTGTGTACACATACATTCAGGAATTCTATCGTTGCCTGGTCCAGAAGGGGCTGGTAAAAACCAAAAAGTCGTAGCCCATTTCCACTCCCCTGGGAGCGATGGTGAGAACCTTCCCCTCCAAATACCTGCCTGCACCCCTCTGCTGCTGCTCAGCCAGGGAGCAGCCACTGTGGCCAGGGAAGAGGCTGGGGGATACTAGCGGGCAAGGGGTGAGTCCTTGCAGGGCCAAACTGTGGCCAGGAATAGGGGTGGAGGAGGCTGTCTGTCCTCTGGCCTTCTAGAATAGCACCCCTGGGGATTTGGGGAGGGGATGACTGTGTCACCCTGGAGACCTGTTGGCTTTCAGCCATGGGGATGGAGCTGCCACAACTCTTCCCTCCCTGCTGGCTGAGCCACCCTAGAGGATGAGCTGCTATGGACGCCACTTGGGGTGCTCTGCAGCAGTGTGAGTCCCAGCGGTGCTGCCTGGGGGTGGCTGAGCTCCCCAGATGCCCCAGCATCACTGCTTACACTGGCTGTTTACTCACCCCTGTCCCAGGGTGTGTGTGGCTGCAGTTGCGGCTCTAGGCACTGCATGAGAATGGTGCCTGCCCCGAGGTGCTGCTACCTGCTCATATATGGGCAAGAGTGGGGAGCCTGGAAAGTGTGACTCAAGCTTGATCCTGCCTCGGCTTGCGGTGTTTGCGCCTGTCTTCAGGGGCACCCCAGCTGGTGCTGGAGCTGCCACTCCCTCGGCTCCGTGGAGCCCCAGCACAACCAGGGCCCAAACAATGGCTTTATAAGGGCATGGGTGCTCTTCTTGCACTGCTGTTTCTTTACCATCACCCCCTGAGCCGGGGCTGCAGGGGCACAGGGGCCTGGCAGAGCCCTGGGCTGGGGGTGGTGGTGCTGCGGGAGTTATGATGTGCAGTGGGGTTACTGCAGCTGGGGAGAGGGGGGAAAGGGCTTGTGGGATGGCAGCTGGGAGTTCAGCCCTTCCTTGTGCACCTTGTGCTGGGGGCAGAGCTCCTGCCGGAAGGTGGCCCAAGGCCAGAGTAGCTGTGGTGGCTGGGACAGCAGTGAGGGCTGTGGATTTGTACCAGGCAGCCCCCGGTGCCAGTGGAGTCCCCGTCCTGGACACTCATGGCTACATCAGCCGTTACTAGAGCAGCAGCCTGGGGTGCTGTGGCACTGCCTGTCCCCTGGGTGGGGCTGACACTGGCCACACTGCCTGGCAGGGGTGCAGGGATAAGGGAGGAAGGTGGCAGCAATAGGTTGTTTCTGTGCCTCCCTGCAGCAGAAAGACAAAGAGCTCGGAGGCAGCCAGATCCCATCCCTGCCCTACCTGGACGCTGCAGTGGCTGCTCCAGCCATGCTGGCAGCCCCCTCAAAGCTGGACTACCCCCAGCTGCCCAGAGAGCCCCAGTCTGGGCAGAGAGATGGCACCTGCAGCCCAGGAGCCCAGTGGGTGGTGCAGAGGGAGGGCAGGGCTGCTGCCCCAGCCAGGGGCAGTGGCAGAGCCTGGAGGCTACAGGGGTGGGGGCACAACCCTGGCTACTCTGCTGGGACCCCCCCATGATTGGCAGTCACAGGAGCAGGGTCTGCAGTGTGGCATCAGGGCCATACTGGGAGGCAGCAGGTACAACGCCAGTGCTGAGCTGGTTGGAGTTGGGCAGTGCCCACCCTTCCTGTGGTACTGTTCCTGCATCTTCCATGCTCCAGTCCAGGACAAGGGTGGGAACCAGGTTGGCAGAGCTGATGGGAGGCAGGAGAGCAGAGCCAGCGTCTGCGGCAGGAGTGAGGGGCAGTGCATGCCCAGAATGTCCCTCCTGCCTGTGGAGCAGCTGGTGGCAGCTGAGGTGGGGGCAGCATGGGCACACGTGGGCAGGCAGGACTCTCCTGCCACTGCCCCAGCATCACTGGAGGAAGAGGAGGAGGCTGGGCACAGCAGCACTGTGAGTAGAGAGCACCAGGGTGGCAAGGGGTGCAGGCAGGCAGCGCGTGCTCCCTACCAGTCCCAGGAGCTGAGTGGGCCTGCAGGGCCAGGGCAGTGTGGTCCCCATCCCAGCCTGTGGGGCTGTGCTGAGGGCTGCGTCTCCACAGGACGCTGGTGGACTGCGTGCCCCTGGTGGAGGTGGAAGACATGATGATCATGGGGAAGAAGCCGGACTCCAAGTGTGTCTTCACCTACGTCCAGTCGCTCTACAACCACCTGCGTCGTCATGAGTTGCGCATGCGGCAGAAAGAGTGCTAGCAGCCACCCTGGGCGCCACCATGCTGCCAGTGGAGCTGCTGGTGGGCTGGGGCGCTGCCTGCTGCACAGGGATCGGGGCTGGGGACTGGGGACTCTGCCTCTGTGTGCCAGGAGCTCCCTCTGCCCTGCTGGCTGATCCCGTGGGCATGGCAAGGGCTGCTCCTCAGCAGGGTTCACCTCCTGCGCTCCACCACATTAAGTTATTTTTCCCTCAGACAGGGGCTAATGCAGGGCAGGGTCGCAGCAGCCTGGTGCAACTCGGCCCAGCATGCCTGGGAGTGTTCTCCTTAGCCCCTGTGAAGAAGCCCCTCTGCCCACCGCTTGGTGCCACCTCCCTGGGGATGGCTCCACAGCCCCATACCAAAACACTGCTTTGCACCACTCCTTGCACCCTGGGGTGTTTCCACACCGGGGGGGCCACAGCACCCATGTGCTGGGAGCGGGCAAGGGGTCCATGGAGGGAGCCAAAATGGCCATCCCTGCTCTCCTTCCCAGCTCAGCTTGGGAACCATGTGCTCAGCTCCACTCACCCCTCCATCACCAGCTCTACACCCACACTGAAATGTCCAACACCAGCCAGACAATAAAAGTTTACTTCTACAGGGTGACACCTCTGCCTTGGCTGCTTCTCCCCAGCCACACCATTGCTTTGTGCCACCAGTGCAGCGCCCAGGGGTGCTGCTGGCAGCCCTGCCCGCTCCCTGACCCCGCTGCCTGCAGGGACACTACTCAGCTGGCCCAGGGAGAGATGTGGGGTGTGTGCTGCTCATCCTCTCAGGGACAATACCTGGAGTCCAGGGGCACATCCCACCCCAAGCAAGGGTTGTTGGTTTGCTGCCCCTGTTGCTCCCAGGCTTGGTGTGGGGAGAAGCCCCGCTGCCTGCCACAAGGCTGCAGAGAGCAAGGTCTGTGCCCTTCCCTGGCCAAGGACCTGATGTCCCTGCTGGGCCAGTGGCTTTGGCTCAGCACTGCAGGACCCTGTGCCCTGTGACAGCAGATCAGCCCAAGCTTTGGTGCCCCATCATCCTCCATGCTGGGGTGCAGGGTGATGCAGGAACAGCACAGTTTGTTGGCTTGGCTGTGGTGGCTGTGACCCTACTGTTCACTCCAACCTCTGTGAGCAATGCTGGGGCACCCAGCTCCTCCCAACACCCACTCCAGAGCCGTGTGGGATGTGTCCCTCCAAGCCCTCCCTGGAAAGAGGGGACAGTGCAGCCAATTGTACACAAGGGCTTTACTTGGGAGCTTGATAAACCACATCCCTGCTGGAGTGTAAAGTCATCACCCCCGGTGGCAGCTGTCCCACCTCTGAGACTCAGCACATCTACCCTCAGCACCTGGGGCTTTCTGCTGAGGGCTTCATTCTGTCCCATGCAGGTAGGATAACACTGCCCAGTGCCAGGAGGCAACCAGTACTCCTCCCAGCTGGCCAGGGATGCTGGGCTGCAGGAAAGGGAGGGCAACAACAGGCACACAGGGCCCCTGGGATGTCCACAATGCCCTTGCTGAAGGCTACAGCTGTTCTGGGTGTCCTCGGGGCAGAGGCTGTGCAGCACCAAGCAGCAGCCGGGGCACATATGCCACCTGTGGCCCCATCCCCAGTTGCTGTACCACCCTTGTTCCTGCATGCTGGGCACTGTCTGCAGGCCCTCCCAAGCACAGCACCCCTCACTAGAGGTCAGGATGTGCTCCCTCCTCATGTTCATCTGATGTCTTGCCATCAGCTTGGTGGAGCGGCAGGGTGGGCAGAGGCCTGGCAGGGGCAAACTGGAACTCCTCAGGCACAGGAGCATCAGGTGTTTCCTTGCGGTAGAAGCCCAGCTCCCGCACCAGCTGGTTGATCTCCTCCCGGGTCATGTCGCTCAGAGGGATTCTCTGCAGGCAGACAGGGATTGCAGCCTGGTGCCTGTGGGGCGCTGACCACCCCAGGCCCTGCTGCAGTGGTGGGTGCTGTGCTGTCTGCTCACCTCAAGCTCCTTGTATTGGTGGCTGAGGAGCACAAGTTCGGGGTCAGCACCAGGCAGATGTTTCATCTCCAGGTTATGGCTGGGCAGTGTGTTAAGGAGCAGACAGTACTGGGCAAGCCCAGGCAGCTCCCCATCCCATCCCATCCCATCCCATCCCATCCCATCCCATCCCATCCATCATTGCATCCCAGCCCGTCCTCCATCCCATCCCATTCTGTCCCATATCCAAGCCCACATAATCTTCATCCCATTCCATCTTGTCCTATCCTGTCTCAATAGCACCACATCTTGCCCTGCCCCATCCCAGCCCCCCAACCACCCTGTTCTCCAACATTCATCCAGTCCTACCCTCCATCCCATCCTGTCCTCCATCTCTCAGCCCATCCCATCCCTTACTTTGTACCATCCTTCATCCCATCCCTTAGTCCAGCCCATCCTCGATCCCATCCTCCACCCCATTCCATTCTCCACCCCATCCTTCCTCTCATATCATTCCATTCCATTCTCCTTCCCACCCCATTCTCCTTCCCACCCCATTCTCCTTCCCATCCCATCCCATCCCATCCCATCCCATCCCATCCCATCCCATCCTCCATCCCATAGAATCATAAGGTTGGAAGAGACCTCTGAGATCATCGAGTCCAACTGTACCTGTCTCTCCACTAAACCCTGTCCCTAAGGAACTCATCTACCCGTCTTTTAAACACCTCTGTGGGTGGTGACTCCACCCCCTCCCTGGGCAGTTGTGCCAATCCCTGACCACCCTTTCAGTGAAGAAATTCTTCCCAATGTCCAGTCTAAACCTCCCCTGGCACAACTTGTGCCCATTTCCTCTCGTCCCATCGCTGTCACCTGTGAGCAGAGCCCAGCCCCCACCCTGTCACAGCCTCCTCTCAGGCAGTTGCAGACAGGGATGAGGTCTCCTCTCAGCCTCTTCCAGAATAAACACCCCCAGGTCCCTCAGTCTCTCCTCACAGGGTTTATTCTCCAGCCCCTCCCCAGCCCCGTTCCCTTCTCTGGACGCGCTCCAGCCCCTCAATGTCCTTCTTGGAGTGAGGGGCCCAAAACTGACCCCAGCACTCGAGGTGTGGCCTCACCAGTGCTGAGCACAGGGGCACAATCACCCCCCTGCTCCTGCTGGCCACGCTGGCTCTGACACAGGCCAAGATGCCATTGGCCCCCTTGGCCACCTGGGCCACTGCTGGCTCATGTTCAGCCGCTGTCAGCCAACACCCCCAGGTCCTGCTCTGCCAGGCAGCTCTCCAGCCACTCTTCCCCAAGTCTGTACCATTGCAATCCCATCCTCCATCCCACCCTCCATCCCTCCTTCACCCGGTCTCACCCTGCCCTCCCCTGCACCCTGTCCCACTCTCCAGTCCGGTCCTGTCCCACCCCATCCTCTCTCCGTGTTCCATCCCAGGGCTCCGAGGGACGGGTACTACAGGGGGATGTCCTGGGTGACGAAGGCCTTGACCTGCGGGCACAGCGGCGGCGCGGCCAGATCAGCACGGGGGGAACCCTGGCCCCGCTCCCGCCGCCATTCCTGTTCCCAGCACCGTTCCCAGTGCCGATCCCCAGCACGTACCTCCCGCAGCCGGTTCAGCCGTCACCCGCCGCATGTCTGGGGAGGAGACACTGTCACTCCGGTACCCGGCACCCCCATCACCCCCGGCACCCCCATCACCCCCTCACTCATCACTCCCATCGCCCCTGCAGCCACCACCCCGCATTCACCTCCACCTTGCCCCGCGCCAGGTCCTGCAGCGCGGTCTTTCGGGTTCGGGACGGTCCCGAGCCGCCCCCAAGCGACAGCGCCGCCGCCACGAGTACCAGCGGCAGCACCCGCATCGGCCCCGCTCCCGCACCGCCACGTCAGAGCCGGCCCGAGGCGGCGGCGCAGGGCGGGCACCGCGCGTGCGCCGGGAGTAACGCGGCACGAGCGGCCCCCCCCGAACCTCATTGCAAAGCAGCAGCCACGCAGCACCCCTCGCAACCCCACTGAAGCCCCCCGCACCCCACACCTACTTCATCCCTGCAGTTCCCACAGCACCCCCCGTACCTCCTGAACGCCCCTGCACACACGCACCCCTCTCGCACATCCTGCACCCCTCCCTTCACACCCCATGCACCCACCCGCACAACTGCATGTCCCACGCCCGCCCTGCGCCCCCGCAACCCCCCATACGCTCCGCGCTTTCCCATACCCCTCCTTCACCCCCACACACCCTGCAAACCCACAACCCTCACAGCACCCCACACACACACCCTCACCCCCCTACACCTCCTGCAACCCTCACACCCCTCTGCACCCCCAGCACAACCGAACACCCCCGCACACTCGCACTCCTCCCTTCACACCCCATACACCCACACACGCAACTGCACACACACACTGCACCCACCCCCCCACCCCACATCCCCTGAAGCCCCCTGCACCCCTCCACCACAGCACCCCTCGCATCCTCGGGACTCCCTTGCACCCCTCTGTACACTCTGCATACACCCCCACCAAACCCCGCAAACACCCGAAACAACTGCATCCCTCCTTCACCCCCCACATGCCCCACACAACCCACACCCCCACAACCCTCAGAGCACCCCCTGTGCACACCCGCACCTCCCACATCCCCCCTCACACTCCACACCCCCCCTACACACCTGCACCCCTTCCTTCACACACCCTGCACAGCCACACCCCCTACACACAGCTGCACCCTTCCCTTAACACCCCCACACACCCTGCAAAACCCTGCAAAACTCTGCACACCTGCACACCTGCATCACTCCTTCACTCCCATACACCACGCAAAGCCACACACCCCACAGCCCTGCAACCCTCACAGCAATCCCCTGTGCACACCTGCACCCCTCCCTTCACACACCCCTGCGCTCTCCTTCACCCTCTTCATCCCACACCCACAGCCACCTGCAACCCCTGCACAGCCCCTGCATCCCTCCACACACGCCTTACAATCCCTTGCACTCCCTCCGCACACTTGCACCCCACACACATCCACACCGCCCCGCAACCCTCCGCACTCCTCTGCACACCCCGCAGCCTCCACACACCCACATAACCCTTGCACACCCCTGCACTTCCCTGTACCCCTCCTTTGCACAACTTCACCCTGCGCATCCCCTGAACCCCCACACACCCCGCAAACCCCAGCACACCTGCACCCCTCCTTCACCCCACACACAACCCACACACCCCACAACCCGGCAACCCTCACAGCACTCCCTGCACACACCCACACCCCCTCTCACCCCCCACATCCCCTGCATACCTGACATCCCGCACACCCCCTGCACCCCTCCCTTCACACCTCTTGCACTCCCTGCATCCCACTGCACACCCCCCCCCCACTCACCCATGGACCCTGCAAACACCTGCACCGCAGTGCACCCACACTGCAAACAAAGCCTTGTGTGTGCAGTGCACACTGCAAACAAAGCCTTGTGTGTGCAGTGCACACTGCAAACAACCCCCACCTGCACTGTGAACACACACACACACAGACCCCAACCTCCCCGCAAACACTCTCCACCACACTCACACACTGCAAACATGGACCCATACGCACAGCAACACATGGCACACACAGTGGTGCAGAGCTCTGTACACACACACAGCTGCAAACAGAGAGACACACACACATGCACTGCTGCACACAGCACACCCACCCGCACACAGACCCTCTCACCCAGCAGCCACAATCAGAGAGGCAGTGCCTCGCACAGCTACCCCCTAACTGGGCACAGCCCATGTGTCCCCCAGCTCAAAGTGCACACCTGGCCCGACTCACACCCTGGCACTGCCAGCACACACAGACGCTGCACCCCCCGACCAAGCGCACATGGCTGCGCATGCACAAGCTGGCCCTGCCCGCATACACAGAGCTCCCCAGTCACACGCATGCACATCCCCGTTGTCACAGGATCTCAGGATCTCACACTGGCCAAGGGTGGAGGCAGCTCTAGGGTCATAGAATCGTGGAATCATTAGGTTGGAAGAAACCTCTGAGATCATTGAGTTCAACCGTGCCTGTCTCCCTACTAAAGCACATCCGTAAGAAACTCATCTACCTGTCTTTTAAACACCTCCAGGGATGGTGACTCCACCACCTCCCTGGGCAGCTGTTCCACATCAGGACATCAGGGCCAAGCTCCCCTTCAAGCAGGGCCATCCAGAACCACTGCACAGGACTACGTTCAGATGGCATTTTGCGGATGTCCAAGGTGGGAGACTCCACCACCTTCCTGAGCAACCTGAGCCAGGGCTCAGTCACCCTCACAAGGAAAAAGTGTTCCCTCACATGCAGAGAGAACGTCCTCTGCTCCAGTTTGTGAGTCCATGGCTTCTGGTTCTGCCACTGTCCACCACTGGGAAGAGCCCCACTCCATCCTTTTTGCACTTCCCTTCAGATCTTGATGCACATTGATGAGATCTCCAGAGCTTCCTCTGCTCCAGGCTGGGCAGTACCAGCTCTCCCAGCCTCTCCTCATACGAAAGATGCTCCAGCCCATCATCTTCATAGCCCTCAACTGGACTCCTTCCGTTACTGGACTTGCTTCTGGGAGCCCAGCACTGGACGCAGCACTGCAAGGGGTGGTGTCACCAGTGCCTCCTTGACATTCCTTGACCTATTGACAAAACTCCTGATGCAGTCCAGAACAAAATTCATCTTCTTTGCTTCAGGGACACACTGAGCTCATGGTCAATATGGTGTCTGCTAGAGTCCTCAGGGCCTTTTCTTGGAGCTGCTTTCCAGCTGTCCTGATGCCTGGGGTTGTTCCTCGCCAGGGACAGGACTTAGCTCTTCCCCTGGTTGAACTTCTTAAGGTCCTTGTCAGCCCATTTCTCCAGCCTGTCGAGGTCTCTCTGGATGGATGCACAACCCGCTGGTGAGACAGCCACTCCTCCCAGTTTGGTGTCTTCTGCAAACTGGCTAAGGGTGCACTCTGTCCCGTCACCGCGGTCAGTGATGATATTAAACAAGACCGGACCCAGTACTGACCTCTGGGGAACACTTCTAGTTACTGGCCTCCAAGTGGACTTGGTGCCACTGATCACCACTCTCTGGATCCAGCATTTCAGCCAGTTTTCAATCCACTTCAACATCTTCTCACCCAGTCCACACATTAACAGCTTCTTTAGGAGGATCAGATAAGAGAGGGGGTCAAAGGCCTTCCTGGAGTCCAGGTAGGCAAGGTCCACTGATCTTTCCCTCATCTGCCAGGGCAGTCACTTCATCACAGAAGGTGCTCAGGTTGGCCAAGCAGAGCTTCCCCTTGGTGAAGCTGTACTGACTCCCCCTGATAACTTTCTTGTTCATGTGGCCAGCAGTTGTTCCCAGGACCTGCTGCTCCATCACCTCCCCAGAGATGGAGATGAGGATGACCAGTCTCCAGAACCCTGGATCATCCTTCATGTCTTTCCCGATGACAGGAGTGACAGTTGTTCTTCTCCAGCCCTTTCCCAGTTGGCATGATCGATCACAAATAATTTAGAGTGGCTTTGCAATAACAGGAGGCAGCTCCCTCATCACTCACAAGTCTTGTCAGACACAGGAAGGACATGGATCTGTTGGAGCGAGTTCACAGGAGGCCACGGAGATGATCCAAAGGATGGAGCACTGTCGTAGTCGAGACGGACAAAGAATGACAATAATTCCTATTTTATAGTTTGAAACTAAGCAGCACCTTTATTAAAAATGACGGCTGCCTTTTATATGCTCTACACAATATAAACAGGCATGTTATGGGCTAGTATTCAACCCCGTTAGCTTAACATTCTTCTGTGCTGACTTCTTCCCCCATGCTTTCCCTGTTTCTCAAGTCAGCACACCTGCAATCCCCTTTTCTTCTTTCTCATGGCCTTCTTCTCACGGGAATACTTTGATATCACCAGGGTCAAAGCTAACTGTCTCCTTTTCAGGATCCACGGCCCACTGTGAGCCCCCACAGAGCACCTCCTGTATGAGGTCCAGCTGAGAGAGTTGGGGTTGTTCAGCCTGGAGAAGAAAAGGCTGCAAGGAGAGCTTAGAGCAGCTCCCAGTACTTGAAGGGGCTCCAGGACAGCTGGGGAGGGGCTCTGGATCAGGGAGTGCAGGATAGGATAAGAGGGAATGGTTTTCAGCTGAGAGAGGGGAGATTGAGATGAGATCTTAGGCAGAAATGTTTTCCTGTGGGGGTGGGGAGGCCCTGGCCCAGGTTGCCCAGAGCAGTGGTGGCTGCCCCATCCCTGGAGGTGTTCCAGGCCAGGTTGGATGGGCCTTGGAACCCCCTGATCCAGTGAGAGTTGTCCCTGCCCATGGCAGGGGGGTGGCACTGAGTGGGCTTTGGTCCGTTCCAACACAAACCATTCCATGACCTGATCCTTTTCCACCAAGCTCCTCTTCCACACTGTGCTTCAGCCTTCCCTGGTCTCTGGAGCTCCTGAAGGCCATTCTTGCTGTTACAGACTGAGGTGCAAAAGTTGCCCGGGACATCTGTGTCACCAAGTCTTCTGTCTCCTTCAGGTACACACAGGTGTGTATGTGTGGGGTCATGGGTGCACATGGCTCCACACCTGGGCCCAAGGGACACACTTGCTCCAGCCAAGTATGCATGGGGTCATGGGTGGGATTTCTGTAAGATGCTGATTTAGCCATGATTCCCATGCCCTGGGCAGAGCCTGAGCAGCCGCTGAGGTCTCAGTGAACATGGAACCCACCACAGCAAGAAGGGGGCTCAGAGCACCCATTGGGATTTGCTGCAACAGAACCAGCAACTCAGAGTTTGGAATGGCCGGGTTGGAATGGACTGTGAGGCCCACTCGGTTCTGGCCCCGCCCCGGGGGTTTGTGTGCAGATCCCTCACTGACTGAAGCCACAGTGAATGGCCGGGCCTGCACTCTGCTCATCATATGGCAAAGTCACCCATAGACACATGGACAGACGAGGGTCATGGACAGATGGACACAGGGACAGAGGCGTCATGGGCAGATGGGCTCACAGACATACGAACACGCAGACAGATGGGCACACGGATAGATGGATGAATGGACAGATGGGGTTCACAGACAGATGGGCACACGTGCAGATGGATGCATGGATAGATGAGGTCATGGACAGATGAAAACACAGATGGACAGGGGTCATAGACAGGGTTCATGGACAGAGACAAGGACAGATGGACACATGGGTGGATGGATGGATGGACACAAGGATGGGCTATCACAGTATCACAAGGCTGGAAAAGACCTTTGAGATCATCGAGTGCAGCCTATGACCCAACACCAACAACTACTCGTCATCTAAACCACGGCACCGAGTGCCTCATCCAATCTCCCTTTAAACACCTCCAGGGACGGTGACTCCACCACCTCCCCGGGCAGCGCATTCCAATGACCAATCACCCTCTCAGTGAAGAATTTTTTCCTAATATCGAGCCTAAGCTTCCCCTGGCAAAGCTTGAGACCGTGTCCTCTTGTTCTGTCACCGGTCACCTGAGAGAAGAGACCAACCCCTGCCTGACTACAGCCTCCCTTTAGGCAGTTGTAGAGAGCAATAAGGTCTCCCCTGAGCCTCCTCTTCTCCAGGCTGAACAACCCCAGCTCCCTCAGTCGCTCCTCACAGGGCTTGTGCTCCAGCCCCTTCCCCATCCTCGTTGCTCTCCTCTGGACGCACTCCAGCATCTCAACATCCTTCTCAAACTGAGGGCCCAGAACTGGACACAGGACTCGAGGTGTGGCCTGACCAGTGCCGAGTATAAGGGGATGATGACCTCTCTAGTCCTGCTGGCCACACTATTCCCGATGCAGGCCAGGACACCATTGGCCTTCTTTGCCCCTTGGGCGCACTGCTGGCTCATGGTGAGTTTCCTGTCCCCCAGCACTCCCGAGTCCCTTTCCGCCTGGCTGCTCTCCAGCCCCTCTGTCCCCAGCCCAGAGCTCTGCATCATTATCTTGCTGATGAAGGACTCGATCCCCTCACCCAGATCATCAATGAAGATATTGAACATGACCGGGCCCAACGCCGATCCCTGGGAACACCACTAGTGACGGGCCGCCAGCCGGGTGTGACACCGCTCACTCTGCGCTCGGCCAGCCAGTCGCTAACCCAGCGCAGGGCGCTCCCGTCCAAGGCACGGGCTGACGCCTTCCCCAGGAGCCTGCTGGGGGGACACGGTGTCAAAGGCCTTGCCGAAGCCCAGGTACACCCACAGCCTTCCCCTCACGCACCGGGCGAGTCACAGGCTCCCGGCACCCGCGCTGCCGCGCCCCCTGCGTGTCCGCGCTGCCGGCAGCGCCGCTCCGCGACCGCCCCCCCCCCCTCGGCGGGGGGAGTGTGGTGTCACGTGACTGTGGCTGTAAGGCGCCGCGCAGGTGGGGCGGTGACGTCACGGGGCGGGACCGGCCTCTTCCCCCCCCTCCTCCCTCTCCCCCCCCCCCCCCGCGGGGCGATGGAGCCGGCGCGGCGCGGCAGCGCGGACCCCGCGGCCCGACCCGGCCCCCCCCGGCTGCCGGCCCCGTGCGCGGGGGGCTCGGCCGGAGCCGCCGCCCGCAGGAGCTCCCGGGCGGGCCCCGCGCCGCCACCGCCTTCCGAACCGCCCGCGCGGCCGCTGCCCAAGGCCGAGTCCAGCGACCGCATCGCCGCCCGCGCCGGCCCCGCGCTGCCCCGCGCCGTCTCCAGCGAGGCCATCGCCGCGCGAGCCCCCGAGGAGCCGCCCCGGGCCGCAGCGCCCGCCCCGCCCGGTCTCTCCAACCCCGCGCCCGCGGCGTTCCGGTGAGCGGGGCGGGGGGTGGGCGCGGTGTCCGGTGTCCGTGCCCGGTGCGGCGCCCAGTGCCCTGTGCCCGGTGCGGCGTTCGTTCGGTGCGTTGCCTGTGCCCAGTGCCCGGTGCCGTGCCCGTGTCTGGTGTCAGGGCAGTGCCCGGTGCCCAGTGTCCTGTACTCTCTGTCCGGTGTCAGTGCCCAGTGCCCTGTGCCCGGTGCAGTGCCCCGTGCAATGCCTGGTGCCCATGCCCTATGCCTTGGCGCGGTGCCTACGCCCTGTGCCTGTTGTGGTGCCCAATACCCAGTGCAGTGCCCAGCGCAATGCCCTGTGTCCGGTGCAGTGCCTGCTGCCTGTGCCCGCACAGGTGGGCACCGTGCAGTGTGCCACTCGCTGGCACAGGCCTCCCGCTGCAATCTGTCCCTGCTGCCCAGGCTCTGGCAGGGATGTGGCACTGCCCGCCCTCCCTGCTGGAACATGTCCCCCCCCCGGCCCTGTGACAGCCTGCCCTCCTTCCTCTGAGCGAGCCTGCGGCTGCTGGTGCTGCATGATGGCATTGATGTGTTGGGACAGGGGGGTGGCTTTACTCCGCCTGGTGAAGGACACTGCTGCGGGGCTGTCAGCACTGCTGTCACTTGTGATGCCCTGGCCTTTGGCATGGCCGGCTCTGGGTGCTGAGATCTAGGTCCTTTTCCCCAGGAGCCTGTGGAAAGCATGATTCCTGGGGAAGGGATGTGATTTTGCAAGGCCACTCTGTCTCACAGGCTGTGCCACCCTGCCTGGGTCAGGCAGCCACGATGCAAACGGGGCTCTTTGTGCTGGTTTCTGGTATTTCACCAGGGCCTGGGTTCCAGCGGGGCTGCCACATGCCGAGGTGCAGGCTCGGGGGGGTGGGGGAGGGGGGTGGACGGAATTCAGAGGCAAGGACCTGTCTCCCTCCAAGGGGATTTAAGAACCTGGTGTCCATGCCTTGGCAAAGCTTCAGCTCTGTGGCAGGCAGAGCTTTGTTGGTGAGACTGTGGCCTTACTGGGGGTTATGGGGAACAGCTCTGAGCCCCTGTTCTCCCTTTGTCCTCCTAAGCATCACAGTGGTCACCTGGAATGTGGGCACAGCAATGCCCCCGAGCGATGTGACTTCCCTGCTGCACCTCAACACGGGCGAGACAAATGATGCAGATGTGATCGCCATTGGGTAAGAGGGTGAGGGATAGGTCTCATTCCCATCACATCCCTTCACAGGGGATCCCCGAAGCCCCAGGGAGCTGGAAATGGAAGAGCTGTAGCCCCAGCTTCACCCAGGCATGGTGAGCAGGGAGGGGTGTGCATCGCAAGCGGTAAAATAGCAGAAAAGGTGATGGAGAACCAACTTCATGTAGAACAGGAGTGCTCAGAGGAACTAAAACCACGTAATCCTGAGTAGCCCTGAACCCTCAGTCTGGAGCTGGCTGTGCTGCGCAGAGCTGGGCTCAGCGAACACTGCTCTTGCCATGAGCCCTGGCAGCCCTGGGATCAGGTCTATAGAGGCATTTAATTCGCTGTTAAGAGTCCTCTGGGACCGTTTTCCTCATCTCTGCTTTTGCCCATGGTATGCAGACCTCAAGGGCACAAATCTGCTGCTCTCTCACAGCTGGGCTGGCACGGTGCCCTGCCACTGCTTGGCCGCTGGCACGGCAGTGCTGTCTCCGTGCAGCCAGGCTGTGCTGGGGTGGCTGGCAAGGTGAGCTCTGCCAGAGTCCGAGAGAAAGCTGGTCCCTCGGGGTGTGCCATGGTGCGTGGGGATCCCTGCTGAGGCCAGAGACGTGCTGCCTTTGCACAGGGCACGAGAAGCCGCCTCTGCCCGGGAGCTGGAAGAGCTGTCTGTGTCTGCTTCCAGGGGCTGCCCCAGTTCTTCTCACCCCGCGGAGGGAGTGCTGTAAGGCTGAGGCTGTGTTGGAGCCTGTCTCCTGGTCCCCCCAGCCTTGCAGACCAGCGGGATGGTGCTCTATATGTAGACCAGAGCCTGGATGGATGGGGCAGAGGGTGTAGCTGACCGCAAGGGACTGGCTGGGACCACCTCCTGGCCAGGGCAGGGTGTCCTGCTGCTCCCCGCCTCCAGTTTGCCTCTGCCAGGCTGTGTCCTTCCTCTGACCTGCGTCTTTGTGCCCTGAGCACTTGATATTTTTGGGCAATACGTTTCCTGATTCTGCCACTCTCTGCGGATGTTCTCCTTTCCTCTCTTCACTAATAGCTGAGCCAGGAGGAGCACTGTTAACCCTTCATGTGCTGCTGCTCTGAACTGGCTGGCTAGGATGCATCTGGACTCCCTTTGCTGAACTACCTATGAGACCTGGCTTCTCTGTAGAGACCAGTGCAGCTGAAATGTCCCGTAAGCTCCTCTTGCACATTGAGATAGGCTTCAGACTGCTGCCCAGCCCTTTGCAGCTCAACTGCTTCTATTTCAAAAAGGGCCAAGGCCCTTGTGGGTTCAGGGCCACTTGTGCCTTCTGCTAGCGCGTGACCCAGCATCGCTGGAGCAAGGATATGGCTGGTTTGTGCTCTAAACCCTGGATCCTCCCTGGAACTGCCCTTCCCGCCCTGGCCCCGCTCCCCAGCACTGTGCTTTGGCACCTCTCCCAAGAAACGCTCGCTAGCTGAGGCACAGATGCCTTCCTGTGTGGCTGAGGGACCTGTCCCTTTCCTCCCAGGCTGCAAGAGGTGAACTCCAAGATAAACAAGCGCCTGAAGGATGCCCTCTTCACGGATCAGTGGAGTGAGCTCTTCATGGATGTGCTGAGCCCCTTCCACTTCGTCCTGGTAAGGAGGTCCCAAAGGGGCTGGGCAGTTTGGCACTCCCTCTCCCTGCCAGGCAGGTGGACCCAATGAGGAGGGAGGCAGGTATGGTGGGAGAGCTGGCTGGAGTGATAGACAGTGTGGGGGGCTGCCCACACTGCCCACACTGCTGGTAGGGCCTCTTGTCAGCACCTTACCCAGCTTGTGCTGCACTTCTCCCCTTCCTGAACCCTAGGCATCCCGTGTAATGCTCTGAGGGGGCTTGTTGGCTGCTGCATCGCACTGGGGCGAAGAGCTGGATGTGGGAACAAGCTTGTGCTTCTGGCAGTAGCCTGTGGCTCCCAGGGCAGGGTCTGCTTCCCAGGGCTCTTGCCCCAGCACATCAGTGAGGCTCCCAGCTGCTGGACTTACCTCAGCTGTCCGTGTTCCAGAGGGTGTGCATGGGTCTCTGGGCTAAATGTGTTGTTGGTCGTCTGCAAGGATGTGATTGGCAGAGGGTGGAGGTGCTGCCTGGCTGGCCAGGAGCTGAGGGAAGCTGTCCCTATCGCTATGGGCTCTGCTGTGGCTCGTATCCCGGTTCAGCCCCTGCTCCCATTCCAGGTCAGCACAGTGCGGATGCAAGGTGTGATCCTACTGGTATTTGCCAAGTACTACCACCTCCCCTTCCTGCAGGACATCCAGACAGACTGCACAAGGACGGGGCTGGGAGGCTACTGGGTGAGTGTGGCCCTGGGGGGGGGGGTGGTGAGTGGCTGCCTTCCCCAGGAGTCATGGGATCCTCTTGGTGCAGGGCAACAAGGGTGGGGTGAGCGTTCGTCTCTCCATCTTCGGCCACATGGTCTGCTTCCTGAACTGCCACCTGCCAGCACACCTGGAGAAGGCGGAGCAGCGCAAGGAGGACTTTGCCACCATACTGCACATGCAGCAGTTTGAGGGGCGTGCAGCCAACGGCATCTTGGACCATGAGTGCGTACCCCACCACTTTGCTCCCCAGTCTGGGCCAGGGCTCTAGTGCCAGCCTCCATCCTTGACCACCTCTGGATAGGGTCTGGGCTCTGGCCCCTGAATTCCAGCACAGCTCGGAGATGAGATCTTGCCTGCAGGTGTGCAGAATTGTCCCGTGGCCCAGTGGGGACCCATCACGGTGGGGTAGGTGTTAAGAAAGGTCCTTCATCTCCCCTGGGGCACATCCAGGCTTGATGCAGTTCCTGTCATGCTGGCACTGTTGGGGTTCAGTACTGTAGAGGTGGGCATCCTGGCTCTGTGCCCGCATCTTTGCTGTGCACTCTGACCCCACTGCATGCCTCACGGTGGAAATGTCCACCTGCAATCTCTGCCCAGGGAAGTTAGGCCCATGTGGTCCATGGTGCTTGGTCCTACCCGAGGAATCCTGGCAGGGCTGGGCGAGCTGTTGGCTGAGCGCCGACTGGTCCCGGTGCTCTCAGATGAGCTGCCTGTGGGCTGAGGACATTGTCCCCCTGTGGTGCTGCCCAGCTTTGGTAGCTTTAGTCCTTCAAGTCCACCCTCCCCCCTCCTCCCACCTGCAGCCTTGTGTTCTGGTTTGGGGACCTCAACTTCCGCATTGAGAGCCTCGACATCCGCTTTGTGAAGTACGCCATTGACAGCAACATCCTGAGCCAGCTCTGGGAGAAGGACCAGGTGAGTGGGCCGGGTGCGCTGCTGTGCCTCACCTGGGCCCCTCTCAGCTGCCTGTGCTTTGCGGGACGGGACACAACCCCGTGCTGCCCCAAGGGCTCTTCTGGCTCTGTGGCGATGAGACAGCGCAGTCCCACGAGCTGAGTGTGTGCTTCCTTGATCCAGTGCACTCAGAGCGGCTGCAGGCGCTGGGTCTCCAGACTGGCTTGCATGACATGGACAAAGCCCAAGAGCAGTGGGGCTGGCAGCTGTAGGGCAGGAATGGGTGCTGGGGGTGGAGAGGTCTCGGAGGCGTGAGGAGGAGGGGTCTGGCCATGGGGCTGCTGGGCGCCCCGACCTGCTCTTTTTCCCACAGCTGAACATCGCTAAGAGCACCTGGCCTGTCCTCAGTGGCTTTCAGGAGGGACCTCTCAACTTCCCACCCACCTTCAAGTTTGACGTGGGCACCAACAAGTACGACAGCAGGTAGGAGAGCAGATCTGGGTCTGGGGGCGGGTGGCAGGGTTGAGGGGCGCAGAGGGTCCAGTGGGTGCTGGTGTGGGTGGATGGGAGGAGCCATGCTGGGGAGCAGGGATGACAGCCTGGGACACAGCACGGGTCTGTCCCTTCAGCCACGTGGAGCTGTGTGCCAAGATGAGCCACATCCCCTGCCTGTGTGGGCCATAGTGCTGGGGGAGGCAGTTTGGGGTGCAGACCCCTGCCCCCTGCCAGGCGAGAGATGCCCCTCTGTGCCCCGCAGTGCCAAGAAGCGAAAACCTGCCTGGACTGACCGCATTCTCTGGAAGATCAAACCTCCTGGTGTTGGGCTTGGTGCAGGCGGACGCCGGCCCAGCCGGGGTGTCCTGTCGGTGAGCCAGCTCTGCTACTGCAGCCACATGGAGTACATGGTCAGCGACCACAAGCCTGTGGCTGCCATCTTTGCGGTGCAGGTGGGCACTACCTGGGGCTGCTGGGCACACGGGCAGGAGCTGTGGGGCTGAGATAGCGGCCTGTGTGCGATGAAGGGTGTGGGGCAAGCTCAGCTTCTTGCCACTGTGGCTGGGGGCTGCTGGTGGTGTCTGTGCGAGGGCCTAGCCCCCGGCAGGTGCCCTGGGCAGCAGGGCTGCTCTCATTGGCACGTCCTCCCTCACCAAGTCCTGTCTCTGACAGTTTGCTTCCAAGGCAGACAAGCCCCCGGTTGAGATCTTTGTGGCTGATGAATGGAGCAGGCCGGAGCAAGCAGTTGTCAGGTACAAGATGGCTGCTGGCTTCCACCGGAGCTCCTGGGACTGGATAGGACTCTACCGGGTAGGGGCTTGGGGGCTGCTGGGGCTGGAGGGAGTGGGGAGCGCTGCACAGCACCGCGGGGTCCCTTCGGCACTGCCTCCCACTGGCAGACACGGGTGCATGGCATGGACCTGAGCTGTGCGCTCCCTTCCCCTGGGAGGCCCTGGCAGTTAGCAGCAGGATTTTGGCCCTGCTTCAGGAGGCTTGGATCCAGCAGTTCCCTCTTTCTCCTGCTCCGTGGGTGCCACAGGGTCCAAAGCTTGGTATTACCAGGGTAGCTAGGGGCCATGGTGCTGCTGGGTGGGTGCAAAACAGCTCCTGGTGCCTCTGCAAGGAGAGGGGGCTGAGTGAGAGGAGAGCCAAAGGCTGGGTGTGGGTGCTGAGCAGGGCTGATGTTCTCCCACTCACTTGTGTTCTCCCGTATACATGCACATAGGTGGGTTTTCGCCATCCCAAAGACTACGTGTCCTACGTCTGGGCCAGGAGCGATGATGGAGAGCGCTGCCTGGAGAAGCAGCTGTGTGCACAGGTGAGCTGGAGGCAGCCATACTGTCACACAGAGACACGTGCGCCCCATCGTGGGGGAACAGTGGCCCCTTTGCACCCCTGATGGAGTGGGAGGACAGCTTCTTATTCCTTTGTGCTCAGCCTTTGTGCTGGCCTCAGGCAGTTTTTGCCAGCTGGAGCTGGAGGTGGGATGGGGCCCAGCCCTGGTGCCCATCAGCTGTCTCTGGGCTGCAGGTGACCTTCTCAGATGAGGCCCTGCCCAAGGGGAAGGGCGAGTACATCCTCGGATACTACAGCAACACCTCCAGCAGCATCGCTGGCGTGACTGAGCCCTTCCAGGTCAGCACGGCCAAGAGGCGAGGGTGGGAGGCTGATGGAGGCAGGGGGATGGGTGTGGGGTGCTTGACTGGAAGAGGCTGGCTTCTGTGGTGGCCCGCAGCCTCCTGTGAGGGTCAGCCAGCAGTGCTGATGCCAGGGTGCAGATCTCCCTGCCCAGGTCCGAGGAGGGCAGCAGCCCCACAGACAGCTCAGGCAGCAGCTCGGATGAGGAGGATGACAGCACGCTTGTCCTGCTGGCCCCCAAATCCCGGAGCCCCAGCCCGGGCAAGATGAAACGGCACCGGAGCCGAAGCCCCAGCCTGGCCAAGTTCCAGGGCCTCATCCTGCGGCCGTCGAGCCGAGACAGGGGTACAAGCCGCAGCCCTTCCCCCCAGAGCCGCCGAGGCCTGCCTGGGGACATCCCCACCATCCACCTGCCCCAGGAGGAATCTAGGGCGCACGGAGCCAAAGCCAAGGAGCCAGGGTGGGTGGCTGAGAACCAGGAGGGCAGCTCTTTCTACCAGACTGTGCGGGAGCAGGGCCGCCCCCGGCGCGTGTCTGCTGACAACCCCCTTGCCAGGGCCGACCCCAGGAACCTAGGCCTGCTGCCCGCGCTCCGCCTGGAGATGATCGACCAGGCCATGGGCTGGCGCAGGGAGAGTGAGGACCAGGGCTACCCGTGCCGGAGGATGAGCCCCACCAGCCCCCCGGGCTGCAGCAGCTCCCCCAGGGAGGGGAACAGCCCCCAGGGGTTGGGCAGCCCCAGCTGTGCCATGGGCCGCTGATGGGGTGCCTCCCTCCCTCCTCCCCATAGCGCGCTTGCTGTGTGCTTTCCTCTGCCCCACTCCTGCTGAGCCACCCCACTCCTTATTTATTGACCCCTCACCCCTGTCTTGTGCCTGGCGGGGGCCTCCCCCCAGCCTGAGCTGCTGCCCTGGTAGGGCTGGGAGGTGGCGGCACGGCAAGGCTGGGCTAGCAGGAGCCGGGGGGAGCCCCTTGTGAAATTCCAAGTGTAAGACCCTTCAGTCCTAGGGCAGGAGTGCTGGCCTCGCACCTGGGTGGGACAGGAGACCAGGGCAGGGCTCTGGCGCTGGGCATAGAGCGAGGACCAGCCCAGTGGACCCCTGAGATCAAAGCTCGCTCCTTCCTTGCTGCTACCACTGTGCCTCAGCCTTGGATGTAGTGTGCGTGATGAAATAAACCATCCTGCCCACCCCAGCCGTGCTGTGCTTCCTGCAGGGGGGCAGGATCGGCCCCTATGGTGGGTGGGCACAAGGGGAACAGGTAGCAGCCCTGGCACCACACTGAGACCACCCTTTGTTTATCTTTTGCTGTGCACGGGGACTGTCCCCTCGCCAGGCCATAGCCCTGCACCTACCTCTGCCTCCTGCCCCCTCCCCTGCCCAGATCCCAGCCCTCCCTATACCCCCTCCCACCCTGCCTGGGGAAGAGGCCAGGAGCCACCCCTCGCTGAAGGGGCACAGATCCAAGCAGAGGGGGGCCATCCCCCCTGCCTGGAGGATCCAGTGCACAGAGCATCCCCCAGGGCACCACGGAGAAGGAAGATGGTAGGTTTCCTCTTTCCTCAGCCCTCCCCTCCCTTTCCTCTTGCTTTGATGCTCACAGATGGCCAGAGACTGCAGCTCCTTGAGAAGAGTCTCAGTCCCTCTGCTTGCCCCACAGCAGCTGTGCCCCTCAGGTCGGTGCAGCCATGCCAGCAGCAGTGCTGTGCCAGCCTTTGTCTCCAGGACCAGAAATAAAGCAGCTCCACTTCTTGGGTGCTGTACAGCGTGTCTTTCCCCACACGATGCAGGGCTTCTTTGGCACCATATGAGGCTGAGCTTCTGCTCCGAGGCTGGCTGGAGGTAGGGGTGCCACCACTGTCCTTTGTCTTCCAAGTCTGGATGCTCAGCCCTGGAGGTCACATGCAGAGGGCTCCAGAGCCTCAAGGTGTTTTTGAGATGCCACACAGGTGCTAGCACAGCCCGAGCTGCTGCACTCCAGCTGCTGGAGAAGCAAAGCTGTGAGCTTCAGTGTAATGCTGCAGCACTGGCAGCCATCGCTTTCCACCCCAGCCCTGCTTGTGGGGCAGCAGAGCAGGGGATAACACTTGCAGTGCCAGCTTCATGCCAAGCCTGCAGGACAGCACCAGGGTGTCTCTGCTGCGCATGCAGGGGAGGAAGATCCAGGCATGTCACGTTTACTTATCCCTCTGGTGTACTTCTGCAGTGGCCCCTCGCTGGGCCTGCAATCAGTGGGTGGCTCCAGAACAAAGCAGTCCGTGGCAACGTGGTCAGCAAGTACAGTCACCTCCAAGTCACTGAGGTCCCTCACTCGGCACAGGAACTGTGCCAGCCTGGGGGCACAGGAGGGCAGTGGTCAGCAGCTGCTGGCCAGGGTGGGCATCCTGCTGGCTGCCATCTCATCTAACCCCAAACTCTGCACACAGAGCCCTATGGTGGGAAAAGCCCCGCCTTTTCCTCCTGGACACATATCTGTGAATGCAGTTAAGAGTGGAAGAGTGTCCATGTGTTCATGCTGTGCAGATGGTCCTTCCCCTCATGGGATGCAGTCTGGTGCTCATACCTATCCAGGTCCTGGTCGCACCTGTGCGCTCCACAAGGCCATGGGGACAGTGAGGGGCCCTGCCGCACACAGCGCTGAGCTGAAGCCACGGGACACCCCAGCTGAGCATGGGCTCTGGGGCTCACCCAGCTGCCTGTGTCTCCTGGCTCTGCCCACTCTGAGCTGGGGCCCACGTGGCGGTGTGCTGGGTGAGCCACACAGGCAGGGGTGCTGAGTCCAGGGCACAATCCCCTCCCTACTTCTGCTGGCCACACCATGGCTGAGCCAAGCCAGGATGCTGGTGGCCCTCTTGGCCACCTGAGTCACTACTGCTGGCTCATGTTCAGCTGCTGTTGATCAACACCCCCAGGTCCTTCTCTGCCAGGCAGCTCTCCAGCTGCTCTTCCCCAAGCCTGGAGCTGCCTGGGGTTGTTGTGACCCAAATGCAGGACTCTGCCCTTGGCCTTGTTGAACCTCATCCCGTTGGTCTCAGCCCATGGATCCAGCCTGTCCAGATCCCTCTGCAGAGCCTCCCTGCCTTCCAGCACAACGACACTCCCATGCAGTTTGCTGTCACACATGAATTCACTGAGGGAGAACTTGATCCCCTCATCCAGATTATGGATAAAGATATTGAACAGGACTGGCCCCAACACGGAACCCTGGGGACACCACTTGTGACCGACTTCCAACTGGACTGAGCTCCATTCCCCACCACTCTTCAGGCCTGGCCACCCAACCAGGTTTTACCCAGTATAGGGTGCCCCTGTACCTCAGGGGGGATGGTGCTGTGCCCTTCCACACACTGGGAGTTGGAGAGGATGGTTTGCAGAACACTGGGTGCCCAGGAGCGCTGCTGGGGGCTAGTGGGGAGATTCGGCAGTGAAGTCTTATCTCTCCTTATCAAGATTTCCCTGGCAGAGGCCAGCACTGAAGGTGGTGCTGATTTCCCTGCAGCTGCGACACAGCTGCCATGTGCCCATGACATCACCTGAGTTGTCGCAAAGGTCTCCCAGCCACTGTGTCACCTGGCAGGGCCACCTCCAGAGTAAGCCAAATGCAGGCAGAGTGCAGGGAAATCCATGGAGAAAATGAAAAGAATAAACTTATTCTCATTACCTCACAATCCAGGGCAGCCCCAAATCCAGTGCCTGGGCAGAGGCAATGGAACTGGGAACACAGGCACTGTAGAGCTTGGTGGGAGTGACTGGCTACCTGGCTGGAGCTTCTTTGTTTCCCAGACCCATGTCAGCTGGGCACAGAGGTTCTACTTACCAAGCACAAAAAGCCAAGCAGCGATAGCGCAATAGATGTGTTCTGCTACATCCCAGCTGCAAGGTCACTTGTGCGGGTCCATAGCTCCCCCTCAGTGATCT
Organism: Neomorphus geoffroyi; assembly: GCA_033558235.1. Lineage (NCBI taxonomy): Eukaryota > Metazoa > Chordata > Aves > Cuculiformes > Neomorphidae > Neomorphus > Neomorphus geoffroyi. Next base: position 364,640 of record JAUMJM010000060.1, on the reverse strand, counting down.
CCTGTTCCACTGTCCCAGCTCATGCAACCCCTGTCCCCTGGAAGGACATTCCTACCCCAGAGGCTGCGTTTGCCAAGGGGCTGGAGGCCGGCACATGGTGCCGGGAAAGAGCTCTGCAAGGGGCTCTCCCAGCCCCGGGGAACCAACCTGACACTCCGCCGGGAACCCCTAGCCCTTCTGCTGCAGGTGCTGCCGCACTGCACTCCTGTCCCCACAATCCAGGGTGCAAGGAGCTGTGCCAACAGGGAGAGCCTGGCATCAACAGCATGGGACAGCCTTGATAGCCAAGTGTGCGAGCGCATTTGGGCACCAAGCCTGCATGGGGGGGTGGGGGGGATGGGAGGGGGGAGAGCTGAGCACTGCCAGAGATGCCGGCAGGGCAGCTGTGGGCTGCGGTGAGGGTGGCCAGCAGGTCCTGGGCTGGACAGACAGGAGTACAGGGATGGGCTGGTGAAGTGATTCTTCCCCTCTGTTCAGCACACCACGTCCCATTTCTGGCTCCCTAATACAAGAAAGACATTCCAAACTGGAGTAAGACCAGTGGAGGCTGCCAAGCTCGTTGGGCTGGACCTGGGCTTTCTTTATCTGTAGGCAGGTGGGAGAAGCAGGACATTATCTGCCCTGAACTTCAGGTCATAGCAAGGTTCATTCCTTTTCCCGTTACATCACCAGGCCAGTGCAGGCACTCACCTAATGCCGTCTATGGGATGTTCGGGATTCCTAGCCTGTGCAGGTGACGGCCGGTCCCTGCCGGTGCCCCGCAGCTAACACATCCCCAGCTGCCCCCACATCCAGCCCTGCCCTACCGTGGGCACGCAGGGTGCGAGCGTGGGTGCTGCCAGCCCCGTGCTGCTGGTGTCCCCGCGGGGGAGGCACAGCTCTCCCCTCCCTGGAGAAGGGGCTGTCACCCTGCCCGGGGCAGAGCCAGGGAAGCTGGAGGTTTTTGCAGTGCAAACAGGGAGGGTGCTGGCTCTGCAGAGCCCCGGGTGAGCCCTGACTGCCTCAAGCACTGCCCTGGGACACTTTCCCAGCTGTGACGTCACGCAGGTGAGATCCTGATGTGGGGGGGCGAGGGATTCCCTCCTGTTGAGTCCCAAGGTTCAAGATGGGACCCTTGCTCTCTAAGCGTCCCCTCAGAGAGGAGCCCGGGTGCAGCTGGATCCTGTCTCCAGTCCAGGTCCCGCTCGACGGTTTCTGACTGATTCTGTGTGTGCTTGTACGTATTTTGCCACAAGTCAGACTCCAGTTACCTGTGAGAGACCGCCACACGTAGGGTTAATAATTGCTGCTCGCAGCCTGACCGGCAGCAGCCGCCTGCAGCAATGCCCTCAGAGTGACAACTTCCCAGCGCTGGAGGCAGCTATTTAATTCAAGTGACAGATGAAAACAAATCCCGGATTGTCATCCACAAATGCACAGAACGAGCAGAACAAGCCCGGAAGCTTGAGGTTTCCTCCGTGAACACCACACAGCTCCCAGGAAAGCCAGTTGCCCCAGTCCGGGTTAACGAAGTGGCCAAAAATTCCAGTCCCATGGAGTTGAACCAGGGCAGGTGCCAGGTTTTGTCCCTGGGCCACGGCAGCCCTGGATCCACAGCTGGGGGGGTGCGAGGCTGGAGAGCAGCCCTGGGAAAGGGACCTGGGGGTGCTGGGTGATGGCGAGTTGAGTCAGCAGGGCCCTGGCAACCAGGAGGGCAACCGTGTCCTGGGGGGCGTCCAGCACTGGGGATTGTCCCGCTCTGCCCCGCACTGGGGCGAGCCCACCCTGAGCACTGGGGCAGTTCTGGGGCCACAGGATGAGAAGGATCTAAAGCTGCTGGAGAGGGTCCAGAGGAGGGCACGGAGTTGGGGAAGGGTTTAGAGGGGAAGTGTGTGAGTTGCAGCTGAAGTCACTGGGTCTGTTCAGCCTGGAGGAGACCGAGAGGAGACCTCATCTCGCTCTGCAGGTTCCTCACTTGGGGAGGAGGAGGTGTGGGCACTGAGCTCTTCTCTCTGGACCCGAGGGAATGGCAGGAAGATGCCAGGGGAGGGTTGGGTTGGGCATGAGGAGCACCTTCTTCCCCCAGAGGGTGGTGGAGCACCGGAACAGCTCCCCAGGGAAGCAGTCACAGCCTGACAATATTCCAGAAGCCTTTGGCCAAGTCCCTCAGCCCCACGGGGTGAATGTTGGGGTGTCCTGTGCAGGGACAGGAGTTGGACTCGATGGTCCTTGTGGATCCCTTCCAACTCAGGACATTCTGTGATTCTATGATAAATTCTGTTGGCCTTGGTCTGCAGGGGATTTCTCTTCCCCACAGGAGCCGAGTGTGGTGCCAGCAGTCCCTGGGCTCCTCCTGGCTCAGTCCCAGCAGTAGCCCAGATGGCCAAGAAGGCCAAAGGCATCCTGACCTACATCAGAAATAATGTGGCAAGTAGAAGCAGGGAAGTGATCCTTGCTGTGAACTCAGGGCTGCTGAGGCCGCACCTCGAATCTTGGGTTCAGTTTTGGGCCTTTCACTCCAAGAAGGACATTGAGGGGCTGGCACGTGTCTGGAGAAGCGGAAGGGAGCTGGGGAAGGGGCTGGAGAATAAGCCTTATGAGGAGCTGCTGAGGGAGCTGGGGTTGTCTAGCCTGAAGAAAATGAAACTGAGGGCGGACCTTATCGCTCTCCACAGGTGCCTGAAAGGAGGTTGTAGAGAGATGGGGGGTGGTCTCTTCTCCGTGGTACAGTGACAGGACAAGGGGAAATGGCCTTAAGATGCACCAGGGGTGATTTAGGTTGGACATTAGGAGAAATTTCTTTTCTGAAACGATTGTCAAGCATGGGCAGAGGCTGCCCAGGGAGGTGGTTGAGTCCCCATCCCTGGAGATCTCTAAAAGAGGAGTAGATGTTGTCCTTGGGTGTAAGTAACAGAGGAGCTCACAGATGGGGAGGGAACTTGCCTTAGAAAACCATTGAGTTAATGAGCAAAACCAGCTTCTCTGCTGGCAACAAGCTGTCATGGCCCAGAAAGCCAACTCTGTCCTGGGCTGCATCCAGAGCAGGGGGATCAGCAGGGCAAGGAAGGAGATTCTCCCCCTCTGTTCTACTCTTGTAAGACCCCACCTGGAGCCCTGTGTTCAATTCTGGAGTCCTCCAACACAGGGAGGACAAGGAGCTGTTGGAGCGAGTCCTGAGGAGCCCATGGAGATGATCCAAGGGCTCGAGCACCTCCTGTACGAGGACAGGCTGAGAGAGCTGGGGTTGTTCAGCCTGGAGAAGCCAAGGCTACAGGGGGACCTTAGAGCAGCCTCCCAGTGCTGAAAGGGGCTCCAGGAAAGCGGGAGAGGGGCTCCTGATCAGGGAGTGCAGGGATGGGAAGGGGAATGGTCTTCAGGTGAAAGAGGGGAGATTGAGATGAGAGCTTGGGAAGAAATGTTTTGCTGTGAGGGTGGGGAGGCCCTGTCCCAGGTTGCCCAGAGCAGTGGTGGCTGCCCCATCCCTGGAGGTGTTCAAGGCCAGGTTGGATGGGGCTTGGAGCCCCCTGATCCAGTGGGAGGGGTCCCTGCCCATGGCAGGGGGTAGGCCTGGATGGGCTTTGAGGTCCCTTCCAGCCCAAACCATTCCATGATTCTATGGTTCCATGACCTCCAGCAAAATTTTGTTTTTTGGGTTGAAGACGAGCTTAGAATGGCAGAGTTGCAGAAAGACCTGGAAATCTCTCACTGCAGGCACCGCAATCTCTGCAGGGTGGACATTCGCTTTTCTTTCCCACTCAGGTCTGTCCCCTGCTGCCACAGCTTTCCCTGCTCCTGTAGGACCCTTCTCTCCTGGTCTGTCCCCACCCTGGGTGCCATGGATGCTGTCACTGGCACCAGAGCGAACGCTGTCATTAGGCTCCACAGTGAACAGGTGTGATTGGGCACCGAAGCAAACACCTGTCACTGGGCACCAGAGTGAATGCATCATTGGGCACCAGAGCAAACGCTGTCATTAGGCACCAGAGTGAACGCTGAGCTGAGAGGCACAGGCAGAGCTCAGACCCCTCCAAAAGCGGCTGCTAGAGCTGGCCCAAGGCCAAGGCCACCTCCTCCGGGCTCATGCTGGAACCCACAGCACTCCAAATCCCAAGAGACAGTGGCCTCTGAAGCACAGCAGTGGCAGCAGTTCAGCTCTACTTGGCGCTGCTTGGCCGGGTTTGGCTCTGGAAGGGGAGGGAGCAAGGACAGGGAATGAGCAGGGAGAGTGAAATGAGCCAGGAGAGGGGAATGAGCTGGCAGTGGCTATCACTGAAATAGAGAAACTCCTTAACACCTTTGAGTTACTCCTTAACACACTTCAAGAAGCCGCAGTCTTTAATCTGGTGTCAGATGTACGGGGGACCTCTCCACTCAGCATGCATGCCGATGGGCATGAGAAGTGGTTATTTACTCACTGAATTTATACACATCGATTATATTTCTCATAAAAATCATGTATATTAATCCCATTTCCCAGCACTCAGTACAATAGGTGTCCCGCCACTCGCACACGCTCCCCACAGTCCTTTACTGAGTCTGAGCTTTGCAAAGCAGCCTCTGCTCTATTTCAGTGCCGTCTGGTCTGCTTGGAAGTTTCCATCTTATGTTCAAAACCAGGTTATCCCAATTTCATCTCTTTTGGCTCCTGAAGTGCTGCCCAGATGCCAGATTTCTCATCTTCAAGGTCTTTTCCCTTCATCCTGTCACACCTTCAATTTTATGGCCTTGTTAGTCTTATTCTTCAAATATCGCAGAAAGAGAGGAGGGAGCTGTTCACTGGTTCCTAAGATGAGATGAGATATTAGTACAGGCACTGTGTTCTACACATTCCCCAATAGCAGCTGATACTGGTTTGCTCAGGGGTACAACATGAGGAATGAGCTGGGAGAGAGGAATGAGCTGGGACAGGGAATGAACCAGGACAGGGGCAGAGGAGGGGGACAGGAGGGAGCAGGGGAACAGGGGTCCACCCAGCCCCCGGGTGCCCCCGGTTCCCCTTCCTCGGTGGGTCTCCATTGTCAGGGTGGGTCTCTGCTCTTGGGGTGTCCCCATCACCCCTATTAGGGGAGTCCTACTCCAGATGGGGTCTTCACTACCCAGGTGACCTCAGTGGATTGCCTTGCTTGCTGGGTCCCCATTCTCTCTCCCCCAGGGTGGGGCAGCTCTGGAATGGATGGGCTGCGTGGAGTGGGGAAGGTGGAGTAGGGCAGGGGCACCAGCTTTTGTCCCGGCCCGCGGGCACCACCAGGAGACACCAAGCGGGGCATAGGCTGCCAGACCGCCAGGCACTGGGGCCGGGAACAGCGAGAAAAGGCTTCTATCCTCCAGAGAAAAAGATCCACCTGGGGACCCACCCAAGATTCCTCTTATTCTTCACTTGGAACCTTCTCACCTTTTCTTTAGGGACCTGATATCCTGAACGGGGACTCCAGACTCCTCCAAGGAAGCTCCACCTGAGATGCTTTTTCTCCTCTGGAGGAAAAATCTCTCCTTCAGGATGCACTTCAGACTCCTTTGAGGCTTCTCCTGGAGCAGTTTCGTGTCTTATTTATAGACTTGAGATCCTAGGTAGAAGCAACAGAAGCTATGCAAGAGACATTCTTTCTCCTTTGGAGGAAAAATGTCCGGTAAGGACTAACTCGAGACTCTTTCCAGGCATCTCCTGGAGCTTTTTCCCTTCTCTATTGGTACAGGAGATCCACAGCAGCAACTCAAGACTCCTCCAAGAAAGATATCCGAGGGATGACTTTTCTCCCTTGGCGGAAACTCTCTTCTCCAGGATCTTCCCAAGACTCCTCCCAGGCATCTCTTGGAGTCTTGCCAACTCTGCTATAACATCCTGAGATTCTGAGTTGCAGCTCAAGACCCATCAAAGGAAGCTACATATCAGCTGTCTTTTCTTGTTGGAGGAATATGGTTTTGTAAGGACCCACGTGAGTCTCTGCCCAGAAATCTCCCGAAGTCTCTTCACCTCTCCTTAAAGGAATTGAGATTGCAAGTAGAAGCTCGAGACTCCTCCAATTAATCTATTTGTGAGATGTCTTTTCTCTTTGGAAGAAACTTTCTTGTTGAGGGTCTACCAGAGACTCCTCACAGGCACCTCCTGAAGGCTTCACTTCATCAAGCTGACATCTTGACCAAGAGACCTAGACTCCTCCAAGGAAGCTACTCGAGAGACGTCTTTTGTCTTTGGAGAAAACTTGTTACCGAAGCCTCCACTTAAAACTCCTGCCAGGAAACTTGTGGAGGCTTTTCACCTTTCTGTTAAGAACCTGAGATCCCGAGCTGCAGCCTCAGACTCCTCCAAGGAAGCTACTCGAGAGATGTCTTTTCTCCTTTGGGAAAATATAACTCCTCCAGGATCGACGCAAGACTCCTCAAAGCTTTCCCCTGCGGTCGTTTCACCTGTGCTTTCAGGCACCTGAGATCCTGAGTAGCAACTCCAGACTCCTCCAAAGAAGCTACCCAAGAAGTCTGTTCTCCTTTGAATGAAATCTCTCCTTCAGGATGCGCTTCAGACTCCTCCCAGGTGTCCCCTGGAGTCTTTTCACCTCTTCTTCAACATCCTCAAATCCTGAGTAGCAACCCTAGACTCCTCCAAGGAAGCTACTCGAGAGAGCTCTTTTCTCCCAGGGAGGAAACTCTCTTCTCTTGCATCCAGCCAGCACTACTCCCAGGCTTCTCCTGCATTCTTTTCACATCTTTGTTAGGGGCCACAGATCAAAAGTAGCAGCTCTAGGCTCCTCCGAGGGAGCAACTGCAGACGTGTCTTTTCTCCTTCAGAGGAAACACTCTCCTCCAGGATCCAGCCAGGACTCCTCCCAGCTTTCTCCTGGAGTCTTTTCACCTCTGCTTCCAGGGACCTGACATCCTGAGGAGCAACCCCGGTCTCCTCCAAGGAAGCTGCTCAAGGCGTCTTTTTTCCTTTGGATGAAAACCTCTCCTTCAGGACTCCTCCCACGTGTCGCCGGGAGTCTTTTCACCTCTTTGCGAACCACCAGAAATCCTAAGTGGCAACCCCAGACTCCTCCAAGGAAGCTACTCCAGAGATGTCTTTTCTCCCAGGGAGGAAACTCTCCCCTCCAGTATCCAGCTGAGACTCCTCCCACGCTCCTCCTGGACTCTCTTCCCCTCTTCTTTTGGTCCCTGAGATCCCTAGTAGCAACTCCTCACTCACTCCTTGCAGGCAGCTACTTGAGAGATGTCTTCTCTCCTTTTGAGCAAAATCTCTCCTCCAGGATGTAACCGAGACTCCTCCCATGCTTCTCCCGGAGTCCTTTCCGCGTCTACTTTATGGACCTGAGATCCTGGGTAGCAGCCCCGGACTCCTTCAAGGAAGCTCTATGACAGATGTATATTCTCCTTTGGAGGAAACTCTCCCCTCCAGCAGCCAACCAAGACTCCTTCCAGGCATCTCCTGGATCTTTGTTCCTCTCGGTCAGGGTCCTGAGATCCCGAGTAGCAACTCCAGACTCCTCCAAGGAAGCTTCTCGAGAGATGTCTTTTGTCTTTGGAGAAAACTTGTTACTCAGACCTCTACTTGAGACACCTCCCAGGAATCCTCTTGAGGCTTTTCACCTTTCTGTTAAGAACCTGATATGCTGCTTTGCAACCTCAGGCTCCTCCAAGGAAGCTACTTGAGAGACGAGATGTCTTTTCTCCTTTGGAGGAAACACTCTCCTCCACGATCCACCCAAGACTCCTCCCAGGCTTCACCTGGATTTTTTCCCTTCCGCCTTCGGGGGCATGATATCCCAAGAAGCAACCCCCGTCTCCTCCAAAGAAGCTACTCAAGAAGCCTTTCTTCCTTTGCACAAAAATCTCTCCTTCAGGATGCACTTCAGACTCCTCCCAGGCGTCACCTGGAGTCTCTTCACCTCTTCTTCAACATCCTGAAATTCTGAGTCGCAACCCCAGACTCCTCCAAGGAAGCTACTCGAGAGACGTCTTTTGTCTTTGGAGAAAACTTGTTACCGAAGCCTCCACTTAAAACTCCTGCCAGGAAACTTGTGGAGGCTTTTCACCTTTCTGTTAAGAACCTGAGATCCCGAGCTGCAGCCTCAGACTCCTCCAAGGAAGCCACTCGAGAGATGTCTTTTCTCCTTTGGGAAAATATAACTCCTCCAGGATCGACGCAAGACTCCTCAAAGCTTTCCCCTGGAGCCGTTTCACCTCTGCTTTCAGGCACCTGAGATCCTGAGTAGCAACTCCAGACTCCTCCAAAGAAGCTACCCAAGAAGTCTGTTCTCCTTTGAATGAAAATCTCTCCTTCAGGATGCGCTTCAGACTCCTCCCAGGTGTCCCCTGGAGTCTTTTCACCTCTTCTTCAACATCCTCAAATCCTGAGTAGCAACCCTAGACTCCTCCAAGGAAGCTACTCGAGAGAGCTCTTTTCTCCCAGGGAGGAAACTCTCTTCTCTTGCATCCAGCCAGCACTACTCCCAGGCTTCTCCTGCATTCTTTTCACATCTTTGTTAGGGGCCACAGATCAAAAGTAGCAGCTCTAGGCTCCTCCGAGGGAGCAACTGCAGACGTGTCTTTTCTCCTTCAGAGGAAACACTCTCCTCCAGGATCCAGCCAGGACTCCTCCCAGCTTTCTCCTGGAGTCTTTTCACCTCTGCTTCCAGGGACCTGACATCCTGAGGAGCAACCCCGGTCTCCTCCAAGGAAGCTGCTCAAGGCGTCTTTTTTCCTTTGGATGAAAACCTCTCCTTCAGGACTCCTCCCACGTGTCGCCGGGAGTCTTTTCACCTCTTTGCGAACCAGCAGAAATCCTAAGTGGCAACCCCAGACTCCTCCAAGGAAGCTACTCCAGAGATGTCTTTTCTCCCAGGGAGGAAACTCTCCCCTCCAGTATCCAGCTGAGACTCCTCCCACGCTCCTCCTGGACTCTCTTCCCCTCTTCTTTTGGTCCCTGAGATCCCTAGTAGCAACTCCTCACTCACTCCTTGCAGGCAGCTACTTGAGAGATGTCTTCTCTCCTTTTGAGCAAACTCTCTCCTCCAGGATGTAACCGAGACTCCTCCCATGCTTCTCCCGGAGTCCTTTCCACGTCTACTTTATGGACCTGAGATCCTGGGTAGCAGCCCCGGACTCCTTCAAGGAAGCTCTATGACAGATGTATATTCTCCTTTGGAGGAAACTCTCCCCTCCAGCAGCCAACCAAGACTCCTTCCAGGCATCTCCTGGATCTTTGTTCCTCTCGGTCAGGGTCCTGAGATCCCGAGTAGCAACTCCAGACTCCTCCAAGGAAGCTTCTCGAGAGATGTCTTTTCTCTTTGGAGAAAACTTGTTACTCAGACCTCTACTTGAGACACCTCCCAGGAATCCTCTTGAGGCTTTTCACCTTTCTGTTAAGAACCTGATAGGCTGCTTTGCAACCTCAGGCTCCTCCAAGGAAGCTACTTGAGAGACGAGATGTCTTTTCTCCTTTGGAGGAAACACTCTCCTCCACGATCCACCCAAGACTCCTCCCAGGCTTCACCTGGATCTTTGCCCTTCCGCCTTCGGGGGCATGATATCCCAAGAAGCAACCCCCGTCTCCTCCAAAGAAGCTACTCAAGAAGCCTTTCTTCCTTTGCACAAAAATCTCTCCTTCAGGATGCACTTCAGACTCCTCCCAGGCGTCTCCTGGAGTCTCTTCACCTCTTCTTCAACATCCTGAAATTCTGAGTCGCAACCCCAGACTCCTCCAAGGAAGCTACTCGAGAGAGGCCCTTTCTCCAACGGAGGAAACTGTCTCCTCCAGCACCCAGCCAACACTCCTCTCCCACATCTCCTGGACTCTTTCTTCCTCTGCTAGAACAACAGGAGATCCTGATTAGCAGCTCAAGACTCCTCCAAGGAACATACTGGAGAGATGTCTTCTCCAACGAGGGAAACCCTCTTCTCTGGCATCCCCCCAGATAAACTGCCCAGGCTTCTCCTGCATTCTTTTCACATCTTCTTTATGGACCTGAGATGCTGGGTAGCAGCTCAAGACTCCAGAAAGAAAGCCGTATGATAGTTCTCCTTTGGGGGAAAGCCTCTTTTCCAGGATGCCCCTGAGAGTCACTCCAGAATTCTCCTGGACTCTTTCTGCATCTTCTTTAGGGATCAGAGATTCCAAATAGCAGCCCCAGACTCCTCCAAGGAAGCTACTCGAGAGACGTCTTTTGTCTTTGGAGAAAACTTGTTACCGAAGCCTCCACTTAAAACTCCTGCCAGGAAACTTGTGGAGGCTTTTCACCTTTCTGTTAAGAACCTGAGATCCCGAGCTGCAGCCTCAGACTCCTCCAAGGAAGCTACTCGAGAGATGTCTTTTCTCCTTTGGGAAAATATAACTCTTCCAGGATCGACGCAAGACTCCTCAAAGCTTTCCCCTGGAGCCGTTTCACCTCTGCTTTCAGGCACCTGAGATCCTGAGTAGCAACTCCAGACTCCTCCAAAGAAGCTACCCAAGAAGTCTGTTCTCCTTTGAATGAAAATCTCTCCTTCAGGATGCGCTTCAGACTCCTCCCAGGTGTCCCCTGGAGTCTTTTCACCTCTTCTTCAACATCCTCAAATCCTGAGTAGCAACCCTAGACTCCTCCAAGGAAGCTACTCGAGAGAGCTCTTTTCTCCCAGGGAGGAAACTCTCTTCTCTTGCATCCAGCCAGCACTACTCCCAGGCTTCTCCTGCATTCTTTTCACATCTTTGTTAGGGGCCACAGATCAAAAGTAGCAGCTCTAGGCTCCTCCGAGGGAGCAACTGCAGACGTGTCTTTTCTCCTTCAGAGGAAACACTCTCCTCCAGGATCCAGCCAGGACTCCTCCCAGCTTTCTCCTGGAGTCTTTTCACCTCTGCTTCCAGGGACCTGACATCCTGAGGAGCAACCCCGGTCTCCTCCAAGGAAGCTACTCAAGGCATCTTTTTTCCTTTGGATGAAAACCTCTCCTTCAGGACTCCTCCCACGTGTTGCCGGGAGTCTTTTCACCTCTTTGCGAACCACCAGAAATCCTAAGTGGCAACCCCAGACTCCTCCAAGGAAGCTACTCCAGAGATGTCTTTTCTCCCAGGGAGGAAACTCTCCCCTCCAGTATCCAGCTGAGACTCCTCCCACGCTCCTCCTGGACTCTCTTCCCCTCTTCTTTTGGTCCCTGAGATCCCTAGTAGCAACTCCTCACTCACTCCTTGCAGGCAGCTACTTGAGAGATGTCTTCTCTCCTTTTGAGCAAAATCTCTCCTGCAGGATGTAACCGAGACTCCTCTCATGCTTCTCCCGGAGTCCTTTCCACGTCTACTTTATGGACCTGAGATCCTGGGTAGCAGCCCCGGACTCCTTCAAGGAAGCTCTATGACAGATGTATATTCTCCTTTGGAGGAAACTCTCCCCTCCAGCAGCCAACCAAGACTCCTTCCAGGCATCTCCTGGATCTTTGTTCCTCTCGGTCAGGGTCCTGAGATCCCGAGTAGCAACTCCAGACTCCTCCAAGGAAGCTTCTCGAGAGATGTCTTTTGTCTTTGGAGAAAACTTGTTACTCCCACCTCTACTTGAGACACCTCCCAGGAATCCTCTTGAGGCTTTTCACCTTTCTGTTAAGAACCTGCTATGCTGCTTTGCAACCTCAGGCTCCTCCAAGGAAGCTACTTGAGAGACGAGATGTCTTTTCTCCTTTGGAGGAAACACTCTCCTCCACGATCCACCCAAGACTCCTCCCAGGCTTCACCTGGATCTTTTCCCTTCCGCCTTCGGGGGCATGATATCCCAAGAAGCAACCCCCGTCTCCTCCAAAGAAGCTACTCAAGAAGCCTTTCTTCCTTTGCACAAAAATCTCTCCTTCAGGATGCACTTCAGACTCCTCCCAGGCGTCTCCTGGAGTCTCTTCACCTCTTCTTCAACATCCTGAAATTCTGAGTCGCAACCCCAGACTCCTCCAAGGAAGCTACTCGAGAGAGGCCCTTTCTCCAACGGAGGAAACTGTCTCCTCCAGCACCCAGCCAACCCTCCTCTCCCACATCTCCTGGACTCTTTCTTCCTCTGCTAGAACAACAGGAGATCCTGGTTAGCAGCTCAAGACTCCTCCAAGGAACATACTGGAGAGATGTCTTCTCCAACGAGGGAAACGCTCTTCTCTGGCATCCCCCAAAATAAACTGCCCAGGCTTCTCCTGCATTCTTTTCACATCTTCTTTATGGACCTGAGATGCTGGGTAGCAGCTCAAGACTCCAGAAAGAAAGCCGTATGATAGTTCTCCTTTGGGGGAAAGCCTCTTTTCCAGGATGCCCCTGAGAGTCACTCCAGAATTCTCCTGGACTCTTTCTGCATCTTCTTTAGGGATCAGAGATTCCAAATAGCAGCCCCAGACTCCTCCAAGGAAGCTACTCGAGAGACGTCTTTTGTCTTTGGAGAAAACTTGTTACCGAAGCCTCCACTTAAAACTCCTGCCAGGAAACTTGTGGAGGCTTTTCACCTTTCTGTTAAGAACCTGAGATCCCGAGCTGCAGCCTCAGACTCCTCCAAGGAAGCCACTCGAGAGATGTCTTTTCTCCTTTGGGAAAATATAACTCCTCCAGGATCGACGCAAGACTCCTCAAAGCTTTCCCCTGGAGCCGTTTCACCTCTGCTTTCAGGCACCTGAGATCCTGAGTAGCAACTCCAGACTCCTCCAAAGAAGCTACCCAAGAAGTCTGTTCTCCTTTGAATGAAAATCTCTTCTTCAGGATGCGCTTCAGACTCCTCCCAGGTGTCCCCTGGAGTCTTTTCACCTCTTCTTCAACATCCTCAAATCCTGAGTAGCAACCCTAGACTCCTCCAAGGAAGCTACTCGAGAGAGCTCTTTTCTCCCAGGGAGGAAACTCTCTTCTCTTGCATCCAGCCAGCACTACTCCCAGGCTTCTCCTGCATTCTTTTCACATCTTTGTTAGGGGCCACAGATCAAAAGTAGCAGCTCTAGGCTCCTCCGAGGGAGCAACTGCAGACGTGTCTTTTCTCCTTCAGAGGAAACACTCTCCTCCAGGATCCAGCCAGGACTCCTCCCAGCTTTCTCCTGGAGTCTTTTCACCTCTGCTTCCAGGGACCTGACATCCTGAGGAGCAACCCCGATCTCCTCCAAGGAAGCTGCTCAAGGCGTCTTTTTTCCTTTGGATGAAAACCTCTCCTTCAGGACTCCTCCCACGTGTCGCCGGGAGTCTTTTCACCTCTTTGCGAACCACCAGAAATCCTAAGTGGCAACCCCAGACTCCTCCAAGGAAGCTACTCCAGAGATGTCTTTTCTCCCAGGGAGGAAACTCTCCCCTCCAGTATCCAGCTGAGACTCCTCCCACGCTCCTCCTGGACTCTCTTCCCCTCTTCTTTTGGTCCCTGAGATCCCTAGTAGCAACTCCTCACTCACTCCTTGCAGGCAGCTACTTGAGAGATGTCTTCTCTCCTTTTGAGCAAAATCTCTCCTGCAGGATGTAACCGAGACTCCTCTCATGCTTCTCCCGGAGTCCTTTCCACGTCTACTTTATGGACCTGAGATCCTGGGTAGCAGCCCCGGACTCCTTCCAGGAAGCTCTATGACAGATGTATATTCTCCTTTGGAGGAAACTCTCCCCTCCAGCAGCCAACCAAGACTCCTTCCAGGCATCTTCTGGATCTTTGTTCCTCTCGGTCAGGGTCCTGAGATCCCGAGTAGCAACTCCAGACTCCTCCAAGGAAGCTTCTCGAGAGATGTCTTTTCTCTTTGGAGAAAACTTGTTACTCAGACCTCTACTTGAGACACCTCCCAGGAATCCTCTTGAGGCTTTTCACCTTTCTGTTAAGAACCTGATAAGCTGCTTTGCAACCTCAGGCTCCTCCAAGGAAGCTACTTGAGAGACGAGATGTCTTTTCTCCTTTGGAGGAAACACTCTCCTCCACGATCCACCCAAGACTCCTCCCAGGCTTCACCTGGATCTTTTCCCTTCCGCCTTCGGGGGCATGATATCCCAAGAAGCAACCCCCGTCTCCTCCAAAGAAGCTACTCAAGAAGCCTTTCTTCCTTTGCACAAAAATCTCTCCTTCAGGATGCACTTCAGACTCCTCCCAGGCGTCTCCTGGAGTCTCTTCACCTCTTCTTCAACATCCTGAAATTCTGAGTCGCAACCCCAGACTCCTCCAAGGAAGCTACTCGAGAGAGGCCCTTTCTCCAACAGAGGAAACTGTCTCCTCCAGCACCCAGCCAACACTCCTCTCCCACATCTCCTGGACTCTTTCTTCCTCTGCTAGAACAACAGGAGATCCTGATTAGCAGCTCAAGACTCCTCCAAGGAACATACTGGAGAGATGTCTTCTCCAACGAGGGAAACGCTCTTCTCTGGCATCCCCCCAAATAAACTGCCCAGGCTTCTCCTGCATTCTTTTCACATCTTCTTTATGGACCTGAGATGCTGGGTAGCAGCTCAAGACTCCAGAAAGAAAGCCGTAGGATATTTCTCCTTTGGGGGAAAGCCTCTTTTCCAGGATGCCCCTGAGAGTCACTCCAGAATTCTCCTGGACTCTTTCTGCATCTTCTTTAGGGATCAGAGATTCCAAATAGCAGCCCCAGACTCCTCCAAGGAAGCTACTCGAGAGACGTCTTTTGTCTTTGGAGAAAACTTGTTACCGAAGCCTCCACTTAAAACTCCTGCCAGGAAACTTGTGGAGGCTTTTCACCTTTCTGTTAAGAACCTGAGATCCCGAGCTGCAGCCTCAGACTCCTCCAAGGAAGCTACTCGAGAGATGTCTTTTCTCCTTTGGGAAAATATAACTCCTCCAGGATCGACGCAAGACTCCTCAAAGCTTTCCCCTGCGGTCGTTTCACCTGTGCTTTCAGGCACCTGAGATCCTGAGTAGCAACTCCAGACTCCTCCAAAGAAGCTACCCAAGAAGTCTGTTCTCCTTTGAATGAAATCTCTCCTTCAGGATGCGCTTCAGACTCCTCCCAGGTGTCCCCTGGAGTCTTTTCACCTCTTCTTCAACATCCTCAAATCCTGAGTAGCAACCCTAGACTCCTCCAAGGAAGCTACTCGAGAGAGCTCTTTTCTCCCAGGGAGGAAACTCTCTTCTCTTGCATCCAGCCAGCACTACTCCCAGGCTTCTCCTGCATTCTTTTCACATCTTTGTTAGGGGCCACAGATCAAAAGTAGCAGCTCTAGGCTCCTCCGAGGGAGCAACTGCAGACGTGTCTTTTCTCCTTCAGAGGAAACACTCTCCTCCAGGATCCAGCCAGGACTCCTCCCAGCTTTCTCCTGGAGTCTTTTCACCTCTGCTTCCAGGGACCTGACATCCTGAGGAGCAACCCCGGTCTCCTCCAAGGAAGCTGCTCAAGGCGTCTTTTTTCCTTTGGATGAAAACCTCTCCTTCAGGACTCCTCCCACGTGTCGCCGGGAGTCTTTTCACCTCTTTGCGAACCACCAGAAATCCTAAGTGGCAACCCCAGACTCCTCCAAGGAAGCTACTCCAGAGATGTCTTTTCTCCCAGGGAGGAAACTCTCCCCTCCAGTATCCAGCTGAGACTCCTCCCACGCTCCTCCTGGACTCTCTTCCCCTCTTCTTTTGGTCCCTGAGATCCCTAGTAGCAACTCCTCACTCACTCCTTGCAGGCAGCTACTTGAGAGATGTCTTCTCTCCTTTTGAGCAAAATCTCTCCTCCAGGATGTAACCGAGACTCCTCCCATGCTTCTCCCGGAGTCCTTTCCGCGTCTACTTTATGGACCTGAGATCCTGGGTAGCAGCCCCGGACTCCTTCAAGGAAGCTCTATGACAGATGTATATTCTCCTTTGGAGGAAACTCTCCCCTCCAGCAGCCAACCAAGACTCCTTCCAGGCATCTCCTGGATCTTTGTTCCTCTCGGTCAGGGTCCTGAGATCCCGAGTAGCAACTCCAGACTCCTCCAAGGAAGCTTCTCGAGAGATGTCTTTTCTCTTTGGAGAAAACTTGTTACTCAGACCTCTACTTGAGACACCTCCCAGGAATCCTCTTGAGGCTTTTCACCTTTCTGTTAAGAACCTGATATGCTGCTTTGCAACCTCAGGCTCCTCCAAGGAAGCTACTTGAGAGACGAGATGTCTTTTCTCCTTTGGAGGAAACACTCTCCTCCACGATCCACCCAAGACTCCTCCCAGGCTTCACCTGGATTTTTTCCCTTCCGCCTTCGGGGGCATGATATCCCAAGAAGCAACCCCCGTCTCCTCCAAAGAAGCTACTCAAGAAGCCTTTCTTCCTTTGCACAAAAATCTCTCCTTCAGGATGCACTTCAGACTCCTCCCAGGCGTCACCTGGAGTCTCTTCACCTCTTCTTCAACATCCTGAAATTCTGAGTCGCAACCCCAGACTCCTCCAAGGAAGCTACTCGAGAGACGTCTTTTGTCTTTGGAGAAAACTTGTTACCGAAGCCTCCACTTAAAACTCCTGCCAGGAAACTTGTGGAGGCTTTTCACCTTTCTGTTAAGAACCTGAGATCCCGAGCTGCAGCCTCAGACTCCTCCAAGGAAGCCACTCGAGAGATGTCTTTTCTCCTTTGGGAAAATATAACTCCTCCAGGATCGACGCAAGACTCCTCAAAGCTTTCCCCTGGAGCCGTTTCACCTCTGCTTTCAGGCACCTGAGATCCTGAGTAGCAACTCCAGACTCCTCCAAAGAAGCTACCCAAGAAGTCTGTTCTCCTTTGAATGAAAATCTCTCCTTCAGGATGCGCTTCAGACTCCTCCCAGGTGTCCCCTGGAGTCTTTTCACCTCTTCTTCAACATCCTCAAATCCTGAGTAGCAACCCTAGACTCCTCCAAGGAAGCTACTCGAGAGAGCTCTTTTCTCCCAGGGAGGAAACTCTCTTCTCTTGCATCCAGCCAGCACTACTCCCAGGCTTCTCCTGCATTCTTTTCACATCTTTGTTAGGGGCCACAGATCAAAAGTAGCAGCTCTAGGCTCCTCCGAGGGAGCAACTGCAGACGTGTCTTTTCTCCTTCAGAGGAAACACTCTCCTCCAGGATCCAGCCAGGACTCCTCCCAGCTTTCTCTTGGAGTCTTTTCACCTCTGCTTCCAGGGACCTGACATCCTGAGGAGCAACCCCGGTCTCCTCCAAGGAAGCTGCTCAAGGCGTCTTTTTTCCTTTGGATGAAAACCTCTCCTTCAGGACTCCTCCCACGTGTCGCCGGGAGTCTTTTCACCTCTTTGCGAACCAGCAGAAATCCTAAGTGGCAACCCCAGACTCCTCCAAGGAAGCTACTCCAGAGATGTCTTTTCTCCCAGGGAGGAAACTCTCCCCTCCAGTATCCAGCTGAGACTCCTCCCACGCTCCTCCTGGACTCTCTTCCCCTCTTCTTTTGGTCCCTGAGATCCCTAGTAGCAACTCCTCACTCACTCCTTGCAGGCAGCTACTTGAGAGATGTCTTCTCTCCTTTTGAGCAAACTCTCTCCTCCAGGATGTAACCGAGACTCCTCCCATGCTTCTCCCGGAGTCCTTTCCACGTCTACTTTATGGACCTGAGATCCTGGGTAGCAGCCCCGGACTCCTTCAAGGAAGCTCTATGACAGATGTATATTCTCCTTTGGAGGAAACTCTCCCCTCCAGCAGCCAACCAAGACTCCTTCCAGGCATCTCCTGGATCTTTGTTCCTCTCGGTCAGGGTCCTGAGATCCCGAGTAGCAACTCCAGACTCCTCCAAGGAAGCTTCTCGAGAGATGTCTTTTCTCTTTGGAGAAAACTTGTTACTCAGACCTCTACTTGAGACACCTCCCAGGAATCCTCTTGAGGCTTTTCACCTTTCTGTTAAGAACCTGATAGGCTGCTTTGCAACCTCAGGCTCCTCCAAGGAAGCTACTTGAGAGACGAGATGTCTTTTCTCCTTTGGAGGAAACACTCTCCTCCACGATCCACCCAAGACTCCTCCCAGGCTTCACCTGGATCTTTGCCCTTCCGCCTTCGGGGGCATGATATCCCAAGAAGCAACCCCCGTCTCCTCCAAAGAAGCTACTCAAGAAGCCTTTCTTCCTTTGCACAAAAATCTCTCCTTCAGGATGCACTTCAGACTCCTCCCAGGCGTCTCCTGGAGTCTCTTCACCTCTTCTTCAACATCCTGAAATTCTGAGTCGCAACCCCAGACTCCTCCAAGGAAGCTACTCGAGAGAGGCCCTTTCTCCAACGGAGGAAACTGTCTCCTCCAGCACCCAGCCAACACTCCTCTCCCACATCTCCTGGACTCTTTCTTCCTCTGCTAGAACAACAGGAGATCCTGATTAGCAGCTCAAGACTCCTCCAAGGAACATACTGGAGAGATGTCTTCTCCAACGAGGGAAACCCTCTTCTCTGGCATCCCCCCAGATAAACTGCCCAGGCTTCTCCTGCATTCTTTTCACATCTTCTTTATGGACCTGAGATGCTGGGTAGCAGCTCAAGACTCCAGAAAGAAAGCCGTATGATAGTTCTCCTTTGGGGGAAAGCCTCTTTTCCAGGATGCCCCTGAGAGTCACTCCAGAATTCTCCTGGACTCTTTCTGCATCTTCTTTAGGGATCAGAGATTCCAAATAGCAGCCCCAGACTCCTCCAAGGAAGCTACTCGAGAGACGTCTTTTGTCTTTGGAGAAAACTTGTTACCGAAGCCTCCACTTAAAACTCCTGCCAGGAAACTTGTGGAGGCTTTTCACCTTTCTGTTAAGAACCTGAGATCCCGAGCTGCAGCCTCAGACTCCTCCAAGGAAGCTACTCGAGAGATGTCTTTTCTCCTTTGGGAAAATATAACTCTTCCAGGATCGACGCAAGACTCCTCAAAGCTTTCCCCTGGAGCCGTTTCACCTCTGCTTTCAGGCACCTGAGATCCTGAGTAGCAACTCCAGACTCCTCCAAAGAAGCTACCCAAGAAGTCTGTTCTCCTTTGAATGAAAATCTCTCCTTCAGGATGCGCTTCAGACTCCTCCCAGGTGTCCCCTGGAGTCTTTTCACCTCTTCTTCAACATCCTCAAATCCTGAGTAGCAACCCTAGACTCCTCCAAGGAAGCTACTCGAGAGAGCTCTTTTCTCCCAGGGAGGAAACTCTCTTCTCTTGCATCCAGCCAGCACTACTCCCAGGCTTCTCCTGCATTCTTTTCACATCTTTGTTAGGGGCCACAGATCAAAAGTAGCAGCTCTAGGCTCCTCCGAGGGAGCAACTGCAGACGTGTCTTTTCTCCTTCAGAGGAAACACTCTCCTCCAGGATCCAGCCAGGACTCCTCCCAGCTTTCTCCTGGAGTCTTTTCACCTCTGCTTCCAGGGACCTGACATCCTGAGGAGCAACCCCGGTCTCCTCCAAGGAAGCTACTCAAGGCATCTTTTTTCCTTTGGATGAAAACCTCTCCTTCAGGACTCCTCCCACGTGTTGCCGGGAGTCTTTTCACCTCTTTGCGAACCACCAGAAATCCTAAGTGGCAACCCCAGACTCCTCCAAGGAAGCTACTCCAGAGATGTCTTTTCTCCCAGGGAGGAAACTCTCCCCTCCAGTATCCAGCTGAGACTCCTCCCACGCTCCTCCTGGACTCTCTTCCCCTCTTCTTTTGGTCCCTGAGATCCCTAGTAGCAACTCCTCACTCACTCCTTGCAGGCAGCTACTTGAGAGATGTCTTCTCTCCTTTTGAGCAAAATCTCTCCTGCAGGATGTAACCGAGACTCCTCTCATGCTTCTCCCGGAGTCCTTTCCACGTCTACTTTATGGACCTGAGATCCTGGGTAGCAGCCCCGGACTCCTTCCAGGAAGCTCTATGACAGATGTATATTCTCCTTTGGAGGAAACTCTCCCCTCCAGCAGCCAACCAAGACTCCTTCCAGGCATCTCCTGGATCTTTGTTCCTCTCGGTCAGGGTCCTGAGATCCCGAGTAGCAACTCCAGACTCCTCCAAGGAAGCTTCTCGAGAGATGTCTTTTGTCTTTGGAGAAAACTTGTTACTCCCACCTCTACTTGAGACACCTCCCAGGAATCCTCTTGAGGCTTTTCACCTTTCTGTTAAGAACCTGCTATGCTGCTTTGCAACCTCAGGCTCCTCCAAGGAAGCTACTTGAGAGACGAGATGTCTTTTCTCCTTTGGAGGAAACACTCTCCTCCACGATCCACCCAAGACTCCTCCCAGGCTTCACCTGGATCTTTTCCCTTCCGCCTTCGGGGGCATGATATCCCAAGAAGCAACCCCCGTCTCCTCCAAAGAAGCTACTCAAGAAGCCTTTCTTCCTTTGCACAAAAATCTCTCCTTCAGGATGCACTTCAGACTCCTCCCAGGCGTCTCCTGGAGTCTCTTCACCTCTTCTTCAACATCCTGAAATTCTGAGTCGCAACCCCAGACTCCTCCAAGGAAGCTACTCGAGAGAGGCCCTTTCTCCAACGGAGGAAACTGTCTCCTCCAGCACCCAGCCAACCCTCCTCTCCCACATCTCCTGGACTCTTTCTTCCTCTGCTAGAACAACAGGAGATCCTGGTTAGCAGCTCAAGACTCCTCCAAGGAACATACTGGAGAGATGTCTTCTCCAACGAGGGAAACGCTCTTCTCTGGCATCCCCCAAAATAAACTGCCCAGGCTTCTCCTGCATTCTTTTCACATCTTCTTTATGGACCTGAGATGCTGGGTAGCAGCTCAAGACTCCAGAAAGAAAGCCGTATGATAGTTCTCCTTTGGGGGAAAGCCTCTTTTCCAGGATGCCCCTGAGAGTCACTCCAGAATTCTCCTGGACTCTTTCTGCATCTTCTTTAGGGATCAGAGATTCCAAATAGCAGCCCCAGACTCCTCCAAGGAAGCTACTCGAGAGACGTCTTTTGTCTTTGGAGAAAACTTGTTACCGAAGCCTCCACTTAAAACTCCTGCCAGGAAACTTGTGGAGGCTTTTCACCTTTCTGTTAAGAACCTGAGATCCCGAGCTGCAGCCTCAGACTCCTCCAAGGAAGCCACTCGAGAGATGTCTTTTCTCCTTTGGGAAAATATAACTCCTCCAGGATCGACGCAAGACTCCTCAAAGCTTTCCCCTGGAGCCGTTTCACCTCTGCTTTCAGGCACCTGAGATCCTGAGTAGCAACTCCAGACTCCTCCAAAGAAGCTACCCAAGAAGTCTGTTCTCCTTTGAATGAAAATCTCTTCTTCAGGATGCGCTTCAGACTCCTCCCAGGTGTCCCCTGGAGTCTTTTCACCTCTTCTTCAACATCCTCAAATCCTGAGTAGCAACCCTAGACTCCTCCAAGGAAGCTACTCGAGAGAGCTCTTTTCTCCCAGGGAGGAAACTCTCTTCTCTTGCATCCAGCCAGCACTACTCCCAGGCTTCTCCTGCATTCTTTTCACATCTTTGTTAGGGGCCACAGATCAAAAGTAGCAGCTCTAGGCTCCTCCGAGGGAGCAACTGCAGACGTGTCTTTTCTCCTTCAGAGGAAACACTCTCCTCCAGGATCCAGCCAGGACTCCTCCCAGCTTTCTCCTGGAGTCTTTTCACCTCTGCTTCCAGGGACCTGACATCCTGAGGAGCAACCCCGATCTCCTCCAAGGAAGCTGCTCAAGGCGTCTTTTTTCCTTTGGATGAAAACCTCTCCTTCAGGACTCCTCCCACGTGTCGCCGGGAGTCTTTTCACCTCTTTGCGAACCACCAGAAATCCTAAGTGGCAACCCCAGACTCCTCCAAGGAAGCTACTCCAGAGATGTCTTTTCTCCCAGGGAGGAAACTCTCCCCTCCAGTATCCAGCTGAGACTCCTCCCACGCTCCTCCTGGACTCTCTTCCCCTCTTCTTTTGGTCCCTGAGATCCCTAGTAGCAACTCCTCACTCACTCCTTGCAGGCAGCTACTTGAGAGATGTCTTCTCTCCTTTTGAGCAAAATCTCTCCTGCAGGATGTAACCGAGACTCCTCTCATGCTTCTCCCGGAGTCCTTTCCACGTCTACTTTATGGACCTGAGATCCTGGGTAGCAGCCCCGGACTCCTTCCAGGAAGCTCTATGACAGATGTATATTCTCCTTTGGAGGAAACTCTCCCCTCCAGCAGCCAACCAAGACTCCTTCCAGGCATCTTCTGGATCTTTGTTCCTCTCGGTCAGGGTCCTGAGATCCCGAGTAGCAACTCCAGACTCCTCCAAGGAAGCTTCTCGAGAGATGTCTTTTCTCTTTGGAGAAAACTTGTTACTCAGACCTCTACTTGAGACACCTCCCAGGAATCCTCTTGAGGCTTTTCACCTTTCTGTTAAGAACCTGATAAGCTGCTTTGCAACCTCAGGCTCCTCCAAGGAAGCTACTTGAGAGACGAGATGTCTTTTCTCCTTTGGAGGAAACACTCTCCTCCACGATCCACCCAAGACTCCTCCCAGGCTTCACCTGGATCTTTTCCCTTCCGCCTTCGGGGGCATGATATCCCAAGAAGCAACCCCCGTCTCCTCCAAAGAAGCTACTCAAGAAGCCTTTCTTCCTTTGCACAAAAATCTCTCCTTCAGGATGCACTTCAGACTCCTCCCAGGCGTCTCCTGGAGTCTCTTCACCTCTTCTTCAACATCCTGAAATTCTGAGTCGCAACCCCAGACTCCTCCAAGGAAGCTACTCGAGAGAGGCCCTTTCTCCAACGGAGGAAACTGTCTCCTCCAGCACCCAGCCAACACTCCTCTCCCACATCTCCTGGACTCTTTCTTCCTCTGCTAGAACAACAGGAGATCCTGATTAGCAGCTCAAGACTCCTCCAAGGAACATACTGGAGAGATGTCTTCTCCAACGAGGGAAACGCTCTTCTCTGGCATCCCCCCAAATAAACTGCCCAGGCTTCTCCTGCATTCTTTTCACATCTTCTTTATGGACCTGAGATGCTGGGTAGCAGCTCAAGACTCCAGAAAGAAAGCCGTAGGATATTTCTCCTTTGGGGGAAAGCCTCTTTTCCAGGATGCCCCTGAGAGTCACTCCAGAATTCTCCTGGACTCTTTCTGCATCTTCTTTAGGGATCAGAGATTCCAAATAGCAGCCCCAGACTCCTCCAAGGAAGCTACTCGAGAGACGTCTTTTGTCTTTGGAGAAAACTTGTTACCGAAGCCTCCACTTAAAACTCCTGCCAGGAAACTTGTGGAGGCTTTTCACCTTTCTGTTAAGAACCTGAGATCCCGAGCTGCAGCCTCAGACTCCTCCAAGGAAGCCACTCGAGAGATGTCTTTTCTCCTTTGGGAAAATATAACTCCTCCAGGATCGACGCAAGACTCCTCAAAGCTTTCCCCTGGAGCCGTTTCACCTCTGCTTTCAGGCACCTGAGATCCTGAGTAGCAACTCCAGACTCCTCCAAAGAAGCTACCCAAGAAGTCTGTTCTCCTTTGAATGAAAATCTCTCCTTCAGGATGCGCTTCAGACTCCTCCCAGGTGTCCCCTGGAGTCTTTTCACCTCTTCTTCAACATCCTCAAATCCTGAGTAGCAACCCTAGACTCCTCCAAGGAAGCTACTCGAGAGAGCTCTTTTCTCCCAGGGAGGAAACTCTCTTCTCTTGCATCCAGCCAGCACTACTCCCAGGCTTCTCCTGCATTCTTTTCACATCTTTGTTAGGGGCCACAGATCAAAAGTAGCAGCTCTAGGCTCCTCCGAGGGAGCAACTGCAGACGTGTCTTTTCTCCTTCAGAGGAAACACTCTCCTCCAGGATCCAGCCAGGACTCCTCCCAGCTTTCTCCTGGAGTCTTTTCACCTCTGCTTCCAGGGACCTGACATCCTGAGGAGCAACCCCGATCTCCTCCAAGGAAGCTGCTCAAGGCGTCTTTTTTCCTTTGGATGAAAACCTCTCCTTCAGGACTCCTCCCACGTGTCGCCGGGAGTCTTTTCACCTCTTTGCGAACCACCAGAAATCCTAAGTGGCAACCCCAGACTCCTCCAAGGAAGCTACTCCAGAGATGTCTTTTCTCCCAGGGAGGAAACTCTCCCCTCCAGTATCCAGCTGAGACTCCTCCCACGCTCCTCCTGGACTCTCTTCCCCTCTTCTTTTGGTCCCTGAGATCCCTAGTAGCAACTCCTCACTCACTCCTTGCAGGCAGCTACTTGAGAGATGTCTTCTCTCCTTTTGAGCAAAATCTCTCCTCCAGGATGTAACCGAGACTCCTCTCATGCTTCTCCCGGAGTCCTTTCCACGTCTACTTTATGGACCTGAGATCCTGGGTAGCAGCCCCGGACTCCTTCCAGGAAGCTCTATGACAGATGTATATTCTCCTTTGGAGGAAACTCTCCCCTCCAGCAGCCAACCAAGACTCCTTCCAGGCATCTTCTGGATCTTTGTTCCTCTCGGTCAGGGTCCTGAGATCCCGAGTAGCAACTCCAGACTCCTCCAAGGAAGCTTCTCGAGAGATGTCTTTTCTCTTTGGAGAAAACTTGTTACTCAGACCTCTACTTGAGACACCTCCCAGGAATCCTCTTGAGGCTTTTCACCTTTCTGTTAAGAACCTGATAAGCTGCTTTGCAACCTCAGGCTCCTCCAAGGAAGCTACTTGAGAGACGAGATGTCTTTTCTCCTTTGGAGGAAACACTCTCCTCCACGATCCACCCAAGACTCCTCCCAGGCTTCACCTGGATCTTTTCCCTTCCGCCTTCGGGGGCATGATATCCCAAGAAGCAACCCCCGTCTCCTCCAAAGAAGCTACTCAAGAAGCCTTTCTTCCTTTGCACAAAAATCTCTCCTTCAGGATGCACTTCAGACTCCTCCCAGGCGTCTCCTGGAGTCTCTTCACCTCTTCTTCAACATCCTGAAATTCTGAGTCGCAACCCCAGACTCCTCCAAGGAAGCTACTCGAGAGAGGCCCTTTCTCCAACGGAGGAAACTGTCTCCTCCAGCACCCAGCCAACACTCCTCTCCCACATCTCCTGGACTCTTTCTTCCTCTGCTAGAACAACAGGAGATCCTGATTAGCAGCTCAAGACTCCTCCAAGGAACATACTGGAGAGATGTCTTCTCCAACGAGGGAAACGCTCTTCTCTGGCATCCCCCCAAATAAACTGCCCAGGCTTCTCCTGCATTCTTTTCACATCTTCTTTATGGACCTGAGATGCTGGGTAGCAGCTCAAGACTCCAGAAAGAAAGCCGTAGGATAGTTCTCCTTTGGGGGAAAGCCTCTTTTCCAGGATGCCCCTGAGAGTCACTCCAGAATTCTCCTGGACTCTTTCTGCATCTTCTTTAGGGATCAGAGATTCCAAATAGCAGCCCCAGACTCCTCCAAGGAAGCTACTCGAGAGACGTCTTTTGTCTTTGGAGAAAACTTGTTACCGAAGCCTCCACTTAAAACTCCTGCCAGGAAACTTGTGGAGGCTTTTCACCTTTCTGTTAAGAACCTGAGATCCCGAGCTGCAGCCTCAGACTCCTCCAAGGAAGCCACTCGAGAGATGTCTTTTCTCCTTTGGGAAAATATAACTCCTCCAGGATCGACGCAAGACTCCTCAAAGCTTTCCCCTGCAGTCGTTTCACCTCTGCTTTCAGGCACCTGAGATCCACCCAGCACTACACACAGGCTTCTCCTGGAGTCTTTTCACCTCTGCTTTCAGGGATCTGAGATACTGAATAGCAGCCCTAGGCTCCTCCAATGAATCTACTCACAAGATGTCTTTTCTCCTTTAGAAGAAACGTTTTTGTCCAGAATGCAGCTGAGACTCCTCACAGGTACCTCCTCAAAGCTTTTCATCTCCACTTCAGTGAGCTGAGATCCTGACTTGCAGGCCCAGACTCTTCCAGGGAAGCTACTCAAAAGATGGTTTTTTGCCTTTTAAAAATCTGCCTCCTCCAGCATCCAGCCAAGACTCCTCTGAGGCATCTCCTGGATTTTTTTCACGTCTCCTTTATGGACCTGAGATTCAGAGTTGCAACCCCAGGCTCCTCCAAGCAAGGTTTTCAAGAGATTTCTTTGTCCTTTGGAGGAAACTCTCCTCTGCAGGATCAACCCAGGACTCTTTGCAGGCATCTCCTGAAATCATTGAATCATTTAATTGGAAGAGACCTTTGAGACCATAGAGTCCAGCTGTCCCTGTCCACTACTAAACCATACACTTGAGCACCTCATCTACTCAACTTTTAAGCATCTCTGGGGATGTGGACTCCACCACTTCCATTGCCAATCTGTTCCCACGCTTGAGAAACCTTTTGGTGAAGAAATTTTTCCCGACATCCAACCCAAATATCCCTGCCCACAGCAGAACTTGAGGTCATTTCCTCTCGTCTTGTCCCTTGTTACATGGGAGAAGAGCCCAGCACCCACCTCACCACAACCTCCTTTCCAGAAGCTACAGAGAGCGATGAGGTCTCCCCTCAGCCTCCTCTTCTCCAGGATACACAGCCCCTGGTCCCTCAGCCACTCCCAGAAGGCCTGGGATCCAGATCCTTCCCCAGCTCCGTTCCCTTCTCTAGATGAGCTCCAGCACCTCAGTGTTCTTGGAGTGAGGAGCCCAAAACTGAACCTAGGATTCAAGGTGCGGCCTCACCAGTGCTGAGTCCAGGGCACAATCACCTCCCTGCTCCTGCTGGCCACACCATGGCTGATCCAAGCCAAGATGCCATTGGCCTTCTCGGCCACCTGGGCCACTGCTGGCTCATGTTCAGACACTGTCGACCAACACCCCCAGGTCCTGCTCTGCCAGGCAGCTTTCCAGCTGCTCTTTCCCAAGCCTAGAGCACTACATGGGGTTGTTTTGGCCCAAGTGCAGGTCCTGGCACGTGGCCTTGTTGGTCTCAGCCCACGGATCCAGCCTGTCCCGACTCCTCTGAAGAGCCTCCCTGTCCTCCAGCACATCGACACTCCCACCCAGCTTAGTGCCATCCACACACCCGCTGAGGCAGCACTCAATCCCCTCATCCAGATCATGGATAAAGATATTGAACAGGTCTGGACCAAACACGGAACCCTGGGGACACCGCTGGCGACCGGCCACCAACTGGATTGATCTTCCTTTCCAAGGACTATCTGGGCATGGCCACCCAGCCATTTTTTACCCAGCAGAGGGTGTGCCTGTCCAAGCTAATGGCAGCCACTTTCTCAAGCAGAACGCTGTGAGAAGCAGCGTCAAAGGCTTTACCCTAGTCCAGGTGCACCACATCCGCAGCCTTTCCCTCGTCCATGAGGTGGGTAACCTTATGCTAGAAGGAGATCGGGTCAGTTTGGCAGGACCTGCCTTTCATAAACCCACGCTGACTGGGCCTGATCATCTAGGTGTCCTGTGTGTGCTGTGTGACAGCACTGGAGAGGTTCTGTTCCATGACTTTCCCTGGTACCGAGGTCAGACTGATGGGCCTGGAGTTCCCTGGGTACTGAATTACGGACTAGTAGGCCACTCCTAGCGTAAGTAGGCTGCTTTCAGCATTAATGAATCGCTTTTAGCGTAGCTTGGAAAAAGCTGAAACTATTACATGACAGAAAGTTCTTGGCTAAATGCAATCAAGGTCTGTTTTCTGAAAGATAAATCGAATAGGCATCGCTGCTTCTGCTTCTGTATCGCGCTCCCAAGCAGGGAATATAGGCCAGCAGCTAACTTCAGACAGGGGGTTCCACCCCAGGTACAGGGGGACCCCACCTACACTATGGGAGGGCTCCACCTCAGGTACCCTGCAAGGGTAAGAGATGGACGAGAACGATGGGTTCTGAGCACGCAGGCCGTACTGTCTGCAGAACTATTTAATTTATCTACAATAGACAAAAGACAGCACTAAAGTTATGTAACCCTCACTTATCAGGTACCGACGCAGACTGTACGGCACGTTCCTAGAGAATCACTGAATCACAGAACGTCCTGAGGGACCCACAAGGACCACCGAGTCCAACTCCTGTCCCTGCACAGGACACCCCAACAATCACACCGTGGGACTGAGGGTGTTGGCCAAAGGCTTCTGGAATATCGTCAGGCTGTGCCTGCTTCCCTGGGAGCTGTTCCAGGGCTCCACCACCCTCTGGGGGAAGGACCTCTTCCTCATGCACAACCTAACCCTGGCACATCTCCTTGCCATGTCCTCGGGTCCTGTCATGGGTCACAAAAGAGAAGTGCTCAGCACCCGTTTCACCTGCTTCCCTTGTGAGCAGGCAGTGAACAGCTGTGAGACCCCTCCTCAGTCTCCTCCCCAGGCTCAACAGCCACAGTGACTTCAGCCGCCCCTCACACGGCTGAAAACCAGAGCGCGGAGGTTACGCAACCGAGCGGCGCGCTTACCAGGGACCCACACTGGCTGCACGGCACGTTCCTGCATAATAAATAATATTAGAGATAGATCGAGAATAAAGAGGCTTTACCTTACGTTCCGCCGCGGGTCGATGACTTCGGGTGCCGGGGAGGGGTCCGTGTCCGCGCCCCGAGCGGCAGGGAGCAGCGCTCGGGCTGGGAGCAGCAGCGCCCGCGGGACCGGAGCGTGGGGCACGGGCCCCGGGGGCCCCGGGCGGGCTCCTGTCCCTGTCCCCGGCTCCGGGACATGCTCGGGCCCGGCCCTGCCCGCGCAGGAGGCTCCGACTCTCGGGAGCGCCTGCGGTTGCGGCCGCCCGGCTCCCCGCCTGGGCCGCGACTGCAACGGCGGCGCCGTTGCCCGGCAACGCCGTTGCCCGGCAACGCCCGGGGCTCGGGGCGGCTCGGCTCGGCTCGGCTCTTTTCGGCTCCGCTCGGCTCTTTTCGGCTCGGCTCGGCTCTTTTCGGCTCGGCTCGGTTCCTCCCGGCGTGTTCCGGACCCGAGATCCCGAGCAGCGGCCCCGCGCTGCTCCAAGGAAGCCACTCGAGATCTCTTCCCCTTCGCAGGATCCTCTGTGCTGCAGGAGCCACCCGAAACTCCTTCCGGCGTCTCCCGGAGGTGACGGCCGGCCCCTGCCCGTGCCCCGCAGCGGACACATCCCCAGCTGCCCCCACATCCAGCCCTGCCCTACCGTGGGCACGCAGGGTGCGAGCGTGGGTGCTGCCAGCCCCGTGCTGCTGGTGTCCCCGCGGGGGAGGCACAGCTCTCCCCTCCCTGGAGAAGGGGCTGTCACCCCGCCCGGGGCAGAGCCAGGGAAGCTGGAGGTTTTTGCAGTGCAAACAGGGAGGGTGCTGGCTCTGCAGAGCCCCGGGTGAGCCCTGACTGCCTCAAGCACTGCCCTGGGACACTTTCCCAGCTGTGACGTCACGCAGGTGAGATCCTGATGAGGCGGGGGGGGTGGGGTGGGGGCCGAGGGATTCCCTCCTGTTGAGTCCCGAGGTTCAAGATGGGACCCTTGCTCTCTAAGCGTCCCCTCAGAGAGGAGCCCGGGTGCAGCTGGATCCCGTCTCCAGTCCAGGTCCCTCTCGACGGTTTCTGACTGATTCTGTGTGTGCTTGTACGTATTTTGCCACAAGTCAGACTCCAGTTACCTGTGAGAGACCGCCACACGTAGGGTTAATAATTGCTGCTCGCAGCCTGACCGGCAGCAGCCGCCTGCAGCAATGCCCTCAGAGTGACAACTTCCCAGCGCTGGAGGCAGCTATTTAATTCAAGTGACAGATGAAAACAAAGCCCGGATTGTCATCCACAAATGCACAGAACGAGCAGAACAAGCCCGGAAGCTTGAGGTTTCCTCCGTGAACACCACACAGCTCCCAGGAAAGCCAGTTGCCCCAGTCCGGGTTAACGAAGTGGCCAAAAATTCCAGTCCCATGGAGTTGAACCAGGGCAGGTGCCAGGTTTTGTCCCTGGGCCACGGCAGCCCTGGATCCACAGCTGGGGGGGTGCGAGGCTGGAGAGCAGCCCTGGGAAAGGGACCTGGGGGTGCTGGGTGATGGCGAGTTGAGTCAGCAGGGCCCTGGCAACCAGGAGGGCAACCGTGTCCTGGGGGGCGTCCAGCACTGGGGATTGTCCCGCTCTGCCCCGCACTGGGGCGAGCCCACCCTGAGCACTGGGGCAGTTCTGGGGCCACAGGATGAGAAGGATCTAAAGCTGCTGGAGAGGGTCCAGAGGAGGGCACGGAGTTGGGGGAGGGTTTAGAGGGGAAGTGCGTGAGTTGCAGCTGAAGTCACTGGGTCTGTTCAGCCTGGAGGAGACCGAGAGGAGACCTCATCTCGCTCTGCAGGTTCCTCACATGGGGAGGAGGAGGTGTGGGCACTGAGCTCTTCTCTCTGGACCCGAGGGAATGGCAGGAAGATGCCAGGGGAGGGTTGGGTTGGGCATGAGGAGCACCTTCTTCCCCCAGAGGGTGGTGGAGCACCAGAACAGCTCCCCAGGGAAGCAGTCACAGCCTGACAATATTCCAGAAGCCTTTGGCCAAGACCCTCAGCCCCACGGGGTGAATGTTGGGGTGTCCTGTGCAGGGACAGGAGTTGGACTCGATGGTCCTTGTGGATCCCTTCCAACTCAGGACATTCTGTGATTCTATGATAAATTCTGTTGGCCTTGGTCTGCAGGGGATTTCTCTTCCCCACAGGAGCCGAGTGTGGTGCCAGCAGTCCCTGGGCTCCTCCTGGCTCAGTCCCAGCAGTAGCCCAGATGGCCAAGAAGGCCAAAGGCATCCTGACCTACATCAGAAATAATGTGGCAAGTAGAAGCAGGGAAGTGATCCTTGCTGTGAACTCAGGGCTGCTGAGGCCGCACCTCGAATCTTGGGTTCAGTTTTGGGCCTTTCACTCCAAGAAGGACATTGAGGGGCTGGCACGTGTCTGGAGAAGCGGAAGGGAGCTGGGGAAGGGGCTGGAGAATAAGCCTTATGAGGAGCTGCTGAGGGAGCTGGGGTTGTCTAGCCTGAAGAAAATGAAACTGAGGGCGGACCTTATCGCTCTCCACAGGTGCCTGAAAGGAGGTTGTAGAGAGATGGGGGGTGGTCTCTTCTCCGTGGTACAGTGACAGGACAAGGGGAAATGGCCTTAAGATGCACCAGGGGTGATTTAGGTTGGACATTAGGAGAAATTTCTTTTCTGAAACGATTGTCAAGCATGGGCAGAGGCTGCCCAGGGAGGTGGCTGAGTCCCCATCCCTGGAGATCTCTAAAAGAGGAGTAGATGTTGTCCTTGGGTGTAAGTAACAGAGGAGCTCACAGATGGGGAGGGAACTTGCCTTAGAAAACCATTGAGTTAATGAGCAAACCCAGCTTCTCTTCTGGCAACAAGCTGTCATGGCCCAGAAAGCCAACTCTGTCCTGGGCTGCATCCAGAGCAGTGGGATCAGCAGGGCAAGGAAGGAGATTCTCCCCCTCTGTTCTACTCTTGTGAGACCCCACCTGGAGCCCTGTGTTCAATTCTGGAGTCCTCCAACACAGGGAGGACAAGGAGCTGTTGGAGCGAGTCCTGAGGAGCCCATGGAGATGATCCAAGGGCTCGAGCACCTCCTGCACGAGGACAGGCTGAGAGAGCTGGGGTTGTTCAGCCTGGAGAAGCCAAGGCTACAGGGGGACCTTAGAGGAGCCTCCCAGTGCTGAAACCCCTTTCAGCCTCCCCTGCTGAAACTCCAGGAAAGTGGGAGAGGGGCTCCTGATCAGGGAGTGCAGGGATGGGAAGGGGAATGGTCTTCAGGTGAAAGAGGGGAGATTGAGATGAGAGCTTGGGAAGAAATGTTTTGCTGTGAGGGTGGGGAGGCCCTGTCCCAGGTTGCCCAGAGCAGTGGTGGCTGCCCCATCCCTGGAGGTGTTCAAGGCCAGGTTGGATGGGGCTTGGAGCCCCCTGATCCAGTGGGAGGGGTCCCTGCCCATGGCAGGGGGTAGGCCTGGATGGGCTTTGAGGTCCCTTCCAGCCCAAACCATTCCATGATTCTATGGTTCCTTGACCTCCAGCAAAATTTTGTTTTTTTGGGTTGAAGACGAGCTTAGAATGGCAGAGTTGCAGAAAGACCTGGAAATCTCTCACTGCAGGCACCGCAATCTCTGCAGGGTGGACATTCGCTTTTCTTTCCCACTCAGGTCTGTCCCCTGCTGCCACAGCTTTCCCTGCTCCTGTAGGACCCTTCTCTCCTGGTCTGTCCCCACCCTGGGTGCCATGGATGCTGTCACTGGCACCAGAGCGAACGCTGTCATTAGGCTCCACAGTGAACAGGTGTGATTGGGCACCGAAGCAAACACCTGTCACTGGGCACCAGAGTGAATGCATCATTGGGCACCAGAGCAAACGCTGTCATTAGGCACCAGAGTGAACGCTGAGCTGAGAGGCACAGGCAGAGCTCAGACCCCTCCAAAAGCGGCTGCTAGAGCTGGCCCAAGGCCAAGGCCACCTCCTCCGGGCTCATGCTGGAACCCACAGCACTCCAAATCCCAAGAGACAGTGGCCTCTGAAGCACAGCAGTGGCAGCAGTTCAGCTCTACTTGGCGCTGCTTGGCCGGGTTTGGCTCTGGAAGGGGAGGGAGCAAGGACAGGGAATGAGCAGGGAGAGTGAAATGAGCCAGGAGAGGGGAATGAGCTGGCAGTGGCTATCACTGAAATAGAGAAACTCCTTAACACCTTTGAGTTACTCCTTAACACACTTCAAGAAGCCGCAGTCTTTAATCTGGTGTCAGATGTACGGGGGACCTCTCCACTCAGCATGCATGCCGATGGGCATGAGAAGTGGTTATTTACTCACTGAATTTATACACATAGATTATATTTCTCATAAAAATCATGTATATTAATCCCATTTCCCAGCACTCAGTACAATAGGTGTCCCGCCACTCGCACACGCTCCCCACAGTCCTTTACTGAGTCCGAGCTTTGCAAAGCAGCCTCTGCTCTATTTCAGTGCCGTCTGGTCTGCTTGGAAGTTTCCATCTTATGTTCAAAACCAGGTTATCCCAATTTCATCTCTTTTGGCTCCTGAAGTGCTGCCCAGATGCCAGATTTCTCATCTTCAAGGTCTTTTCCCTTCATCCTGTCATACCTTCAATTTTATGGCCTTGTTAGTCTTATTCTTCAAATATCGCAGAAAGAGAGGAGGGAGCTGTTCACTGGTTCCTAAGATGAGATGAGATATTAGTACAGGCACTGTGTTCTACACATTCCCCAATAGCAGCTGATACTGGTTTGCTCAGGGGTACAACATGAGGAATGAGCTGGGAGAGAGGAATGAGCTGGGACAGGGAATGAACCAGGACAGGGGCAGAGGAGGGGGACAGGAGGGAGCAGGGGAACAGGGGTCCACCCAGCCCCCGGGTGCCCCCGGTTCCCCTTCCTCGGTGGGTCTCCATTTTCAGGGTGGGTCTCTGCTCTTGGGGTGTCCCCATCACCCCTATTAGGGGAGTCCTACTCCAGATGGGGTCTTCTCTACCCAGGTGACCTCAGTGGATTGCCTTGCTTGCTGGGTCCCCATTCTCTCTCCCCCAGGGTGGGGCAGCTCTGGAATGGATGGGCTGCGTGGAGTGGGGAAGGTGGAGTAGGGCAGGGGCACCAGCTTTTGTCCCGGCCCGCGGGCACCACCAGGAGACACCAAGCGGGGCATAGGCTGCCAGACCGCCAGGCACTGGGGCCGGGAACAGCGAGAAAAGGCTTCTATCCTCCAGAGAAAAAGATCCACCTGGGGACCCACCCAAGATTCCTCTTATTCTTCACCTGGAACCTTCTCACCTTTTCTTTAGGGACCTGATATCCTGAACGGGGACTCCAGACTCCTCCAAGGAAGCTCCACCTGAGATGCTTTTTCTCCTCTGGAGGAAAAATCTCTCCTTCAGGATGCACTTCAGACTCCTTTGAGGCTTCTCCTGGAGCAGTTTCATGTCTTATTTATAGACTTGAGATCCTAGATAGAAGCAACAGATGCCTTCACAGAAGCTATGCAAGAGACATTCTTTCTCCTTTGGAGGAAAAATATCCGGTAAGGACCAACTCGAGACTCTTCCCAGGCATCTCCTGGAGCCTTTTCCCTTCTCTATTGGTACAGGAGATCCAAAGCAGCAACTCGAGACTCCTCCAAGAAAGATATCTGAGGGAAGACTTTTCTCCCTTGGCGGAAACTCTCTTCTCCAGGATCTTCCCAAGACTCCTCCCAGGCATCTCTTGGAGTCTTGCCACCTCTGCTATAACATCCTGAGATTCTGAGTAGCAACTCAAGACCCATCAAAGGAAGATACATATCAGGTGTCTTTTCCCGTTGGAGGAATATGGTTTTGTAAGGACCCATGCGAGTCTCTGCCCAGAAATCTCCCGAAGTCTCTTCACCTCTCCTTAAAGGAATTGAGATTGCAAGTAGAAGCTCGAGACTCCTCCAATTAATCTATTTGTGAGATGTCTTTTCTCTTTGGAAGAAACTTTCTTTTGAGGGTCTACCAGAGACTCCTCACAGGCACCTCCTGAAGGCTTCACTTCATCATGCTGACATCCTGAGCCAGAGACCTAGACTCCTCCAAGGAAGCTACTCGAGAGACGTCTTTTGTCTTTGGAGAAAACTTGTTACCGAAGCCTCCACTTAAAACTCCTGCCAGGAAACTTGTGGAGGCTTTTCACCTTTCTGTTAAGAACCTGAGATCCCGAGCTGCAGCCTCAGACTCCTCCAAGGAAGCTACTCGAGAGATGTCTTTTCTCCTTTGGGAAAATATAACTCCTCCAGGATCGACGCAAGACTCCTCAAAGCTTTCCCCTGCGGTCGTTTCACCTCTGCTTTCAGGCACGTGAGATCCTGAGTAGCAACTCCAGACTCCTCCAAAGAAGCTACCCAAGAAGTCTGTTCTCCTTTGAATGAAAATCTCTCCTTCAGGATGCGCTTCAGACTCCTCCCAGGTGTCCCCTGGAGTCTTTTCACCTCTTCTTCAACATCCTCAAATCCTGAGTAGCAACCCTAGACTCCTCCAAGGAAGCTACTCGAGAGAGCTCTTTTCTCCCAGGGAGGAAACTCTCTTCTCTTGCATCCAGCCAGCACTACTCCCAGGCTTCTCCTGCATTCTTTTCACATCTTTGTTAGGGGCCACAGATCAAAAGTAGCAGCTCTAGGCTCCTCCGAGGGAGCAACTGCAGACGTGTCTTTTCTCCTTCAGAGGAAACACTCTCCTCCAGGATCCAGCCAGGACTCCTCCCAGCTTTCTCCTGGAGTCTTTTCACCTCTGCTTCCAGGGACCTGACATCCTGAGGAGCAACCCCGATCTCCTCCAAGGAAGCTGCTCAAGGCGTCTTTTTTCCTTTGGATGAAAACCTCTCCTTCAGGACTCCTCCCACGTGTCGCCGGGAGTCTTTTCACCTCTTTGCGAACCACCAGAAATCCTAAGTGGCAACCCCAGACTCCTCCAAGGAAGCTACTCCAGAGATGTCTTTTCTCCCAGGGAGGAAACTCTCCCCTCCAGTATCCAGCTGAGACTCCTCCCACGCTCCTCCTGGACTCTCTTCCCCTCTTCTTTTGGTCCCTGAGATCCCTAGTAGCAACTCCTCACTCACTCCTTGCAGGCAGCTACTTGAGAGATGTCTTCTCTCCTTTTGAGCAAAATCTCTCCTGCAGGATGTAACCGAGACTCCTCTCATGCTTCTCCCGGAGTCCTTTCCACGTCTACTTTATGGACCTGAGATCCTGGGTAGCAGCCCCGGACTCCTTCAAGGAAGCTCTATGACAGATGTATATTCTCCTTTGGAGGAAACTCTCCCCTCCAGCAGCCAACCAAGACTCCTTCCAGGCATCTTCTGGATCTTTGTTCCTCTCGGTCAGGGTCCTGAGATCCCGAGTAGCAACTCCAGACTCCTCCAAGGAAGCTTCTCGAGAGATGTCTTTTGTCTTTGGAGAAAACTTGTTACTCAGACCTCTACTTGAGACACCTCCCAGGAATCCTCTTGAGGCTTTTCACCTTTCTGTTAAGAACCTGATAGGCTGCTTTGCAACCTCAGGCTCCTCCAAGGAGAGACGAGATGTCTTTTCTCCTTTGGAGGAAACACTCTCCTCCACGATCCACCCAAGACTCCTCCCAGGCTTCACCTGGATCTTTTCCCTTCCGCCTTCGGGGGCATGATATCCCAAGAAGCAACCCCCGTCTCCTCCAAAGAAGCTACTCA
Source organism: Neomorphus geoffroyi (assembly GCA_033558235.1). Taxonomy (NCBI): domain Eukaryota; kingdom Metazoa; phylum Chordata; class Aves; order Cuculiformes; family Neomorphidae; genus Neomorphus; species Neomorphus geoffroyi. Next base: position 328,867 of record JAUMJM010000060.1, on the reverse strand, counting down.
AGAAGCCTTTCTTCCTTTGCACAAAAATCTCTCCTTCAGGATGCACTTCAGACTCCTCCCAGGCGTCTCCTGGAGTCTCTTCACCTCTTCTTCAACATCCTGAAATTCTGAGTCGCAACCCCAGACTCCTCCAAGGAAGCTACTCGAGAGAGGCCCTTTCTCCAACGGAGGAAACTGTCTCCTCCAGCACCCAGCCAACACTCCTCTCCCACATCTCCTGGACTCTTTCTTCCTCTGCTAGAACAACAGGAGATCCTGATTAGCAGCTCAAGACTCCTCCAAGGAACATACTGGAGAGATGTCTTCTCCAACGAGGGAAACGCTCTTCTCTGGCATCCCCCAAAATAAACTGCCCAGGCTTCTCCTGCATTCTTTTCACATCTTCTTTATGGACCTGAGATGCTGGGTAGCAGCTCAAGACTCCAGAAAGAAAGCCGTAGGATAGTTCTCCTTTGGGGGAAAGCCTCTTTTCCAGGATGCCCCTGAGAGTCACTCCAGAATTCTCCTGGACTCTTTCTGCATCTTCTTTAGGGATCAGAGATTCCAAATAGCAGCCCCAGACTCCTCCAAGGAAGCTACTCGAGAGACGTCTTTTGTCTTTGGAGAAAACTTGTTACCGAAGCCTCCACTTAAAACTCCTGCCAGGAAACTTGTGGAGGCTTTTCACCTTTCTGTTAAGAACCTGAGATCCTGAGCTGCAGCCTCAGACTCCTCCAAGGAAGCCACTCGAGAGATGTCTTTTCTCCTTTGGGAAAATATAACTCCTCCAGGATCGACGCAAGACTCCTCAAAGCTTTCCCCTGGAGCCGTTTCACCTCTGCTTTCAGGCACCTGAGATCCACCCAGCACTACACACAGGCTTCTCCTGGAGTCTTTTCACCTCTGCTTTCAGGGATCTGAGATACTGAATAGCAGCCCTAGGCTCCTCCAATGAATCTACTCACAAGATGTCTTTTCTCCTTTAGAAGAAACGTTTTTGTCCAGAATGCAGCTGAGACTCCTCACAGGTACCTCCTCAAAGCTTTTCATCTCCACTTCAGTGAGCTGAGATCCTGACTTGCAGGCCCAGACTCTTCCAGGGAAGCTACTCAAAAGATGGTTTTTTGCCTTTTAAAAATCTGCCTCCTCCAGCATCCAGCCAAGACTCCTCTGAGGCATCTCCTGGATTTTTTTCACGTCTCCTTTATGGACCTGAGATTCAGAGTTGCAACCCCAGGCTCCTCCAAGCAAGGTTTTCAAGAGATTTCTTTGTCCTTTGGAGGAAACTCTCCTCTGCAGGATCAACCCAGGACTCTTTGCAGGCATCTCCTGAAATCATTGAATCATTTAATTGGAAGAGACCTTTGAGACCATAGAGTCCAGCTGTCCCTGTCCACTACTAAACCATACACTTGAGCACCTCATCTACTCAACTTTTAAGCATCTCTGGGGATGTGGACTCCACCACTTCCATTGCCAATCTGTTCCCACGCTTGAGAAACCTTTTGGTGAAGAAATTTTTCCCGACATCCAACCCAAATATCCCTGCCCACAGCAGAACTTGAGGTCATTTCCTCTCGTCTTGTCCCTTGTTACATGGGAGAAGAGCCCAGCACCCACCTCACCACAACCTCCTTTCCAGAAGCTACAGAGAGCGATGAGGTCTCCCCTCAGCCTCCTCTTCTCCAGGATACACAGCCCCTGGTCCCTCAGCCACTCCCAGAAGGCCTGGGATCCAGATCCTTCCCCAGCTCCGTTCCCTTCTCTAGATGAGCTCCAGCACCTCAGTGTTCTTGGAGTGAGGAGCCCAAAACTGAACCTAGGATTCAAGGTGCGGCCTCACCAGTGCTGAGTCCAGGGCACAATCACCTCCCTGCTCCTGCTGGCCACACCATGGCTGATCCAAGCCAAGATGCCATTGGCCTTCTCGGCCACCTGGGCCACTGCTGGCTCATGTTCAGACACTGTCGACCAACACCCCCAGGTCCTGCTCTGCCAGGCAGCTTTCCAGCTGCTCTTTCCCAAGCCTAGAGCACTACATGGGGTTGTTTTGGCCCAAGTGCAGGTCCTGGCACGTGGCCTTGTTGGTCTCAGCCCACGGATCCAGCCTGTCCCGACTCCTCTGAAGAGCCTCCCTGTCCTCCAGCACATCGACACTCCCACCCAGCTTAGTGCCATCCACACACCCACTGAGGCAGCACTCAATCCCCTCATCCAGATCATGGATAAAGATATTGAACAGGTCTGGACCAAACACGGAACCCTGGGGACACCGCTGGCGACCGGCCACCAACTGGATTGATCTTCCTTTCCAAGGACTATCTGGGCATGGCCACCCAGCCATTTTTTACCCAGCAGAGGGTGTGCCTGTCCAAGCTAATGGCAGCCACTTTCTCAAGCAGAACGCTGTGAGAAGCAGCGTCAAAGGCTTTACCCTAGTCCAGGTGCACCACATCCGCAGCCTTTCCCTCGTCCATGAGGTGGGTAACCTTATGCTAGAAGGAGATCGGGTCAGTTTGGCAGGACCTGCCTTTCATAAACCCACGCTGACTGGGCCTGATCATCTAGGTGTCCTGTGTGTGCTGTGTGACAGCACTGGAGAGGTTCTGTTCCATGACTTTCCCTGGTACCGAGGTCAGACTGATGGGCCTGGAGTTCCCTGGGTACTGAATTACGGACTAGTAGGCCACTCCTAGCGTAAGTAGGCTGCTTTCAGCATTAATGAATCGCTTTTAGCGTAGCTTGGAAAAAGCTGAAACTATTACATGACAGAAAGTTCTTGGCTAAATGCAATCAAGGTCTGTTTTCTGAAAGATAAATCGAATAGGCATCGCTGCTTCTGCTTCTGTATCGCGCTCCCAAGCAGGGAATATAGGCCAGCAGCTAACTTCAGACAGGGGGTTCCACCCCAGGTACAGGGGGACCCCACCTACACTATGGGAGGGCTCCACCTCAGGTACCCTGCAAGGGTAAGAGATGGACGAGAACGATGGGTTCTGAGCACGCAGGCCGTACTGTCTGCAGAACTATTTAATTTATCTACAATAGACAAAAGACAGCACTAAAGTTATGTAACCCTCACTTATCAGGTACCGACGCAGACTGTACGGCACGTTCCTAGAGAATCACTGAATCACAGAACGTCCTGAGGGACCCACAAGGACCACCGAGTCCAACTCCTGTCCCTGCACAGGACACCCCAACAATCACACCGTGGGACTGAGGGCGTTGGCCAAAGGCTTCTGGAATATCGTCAGGCTGTGCCTGCTTCCCTGGGAGCTGTTCCAGGGCTCCACCACCCTCTGGGGGAAGAACCTCTTCCTCATGCACAACCTAACCCTGGCACATCTCCTTGCCATGTCCTCGGGTCCTGTCATGGGTCACAAAAGAGAAGTGCTCAGCACCCGTTTCACCTGCTTCCCTTGTGAGCAGGCAGTGAACAGCTGTGAGACCCCTCCTCAGTCTCCTCCCCAGGCTCAACAGCCACAGTGACTTCAGCCGCCCCTCACACGGCTGAAAACCAGAGCGCGGAGATTACGCAACCGAGCGGCGCGCTTACCAGGGACCCACACTGGCTGCACGGCACGTTCCTGCATAATAAATAATATTAGAGATAGATCGAGAATAAAGAGGCTTTACCTTACGTTCCGCCGCGGGTCGATGACTTCGGGTGCCGGGGAGGGGTCCGTGTCCGCGCCCCGAGCGGCAGGGAGCAGCGCTCGGGCTGGGAGCAGCAGCGCCCGCGGGACCGGAGCGCGGGGCACGGGCCCCGGGGGCCCCGGGCGGGCTCCTGTCCCTGTCCCCGGCTCCGGGACATGCTCGGGCCCGGCCCTGCCCGCGCAGGAGGCTCCGACTCTCGGGAGCGCCTGCGGTTGCGGCCGCCCGGCTCCCCGCCTGGGCCGCGACTGCAACGGCGGCGCCGTTGCCCGGCAACGCCGTTGCCCGGCAACGCCCGGGGCTCGGGGCGGCTCGGCTCGGCTCGGCTCTTTTCGGCTCGGCTCGGCTCTTTTCGGCTCGGCTCGGCTCTTTTCGGCTCGGCTCGGTTCCTCCCGGCGTGTTCCGGACCCGAGATCCCGAGCAGCGGCCCCGCGCTGCTCCAAGGAAGCCACTCGAGATCTCTTCCCCTTCGCAGGATCCTCTGTGCTGCAGGAGCCACCCGAAACTCCTTCCGGCGTCTCCCGGAGGTGACGGCCGGCCCCTGCCCGTGCCCCGCAGCGGACACATCCCCAGCTGCCCCCACATCCAGCCCTGCCCTACCGTGGGCACGCAGGGTGCGAGCGTGGGTGCTGCCAGCCCCGTGCTGCTGGTGTCCCCGCGGGGGAGGCACAGCTCTCCCCTCCCTGGAGAAGGGGCTGTCACCCCGCCCGGGGCAGAGCCAGGGAAGCTGGAGGTTTTTGCAGTGCAAACAGGGAGGGTGCTGGCTCTGCAGAGCCCCGGGTGAGCCCTGACTGCCTCAAGCACTGCCCTGGGACACTTTCCCAGCTGTGACGTCACGCAGGTGAGATCCTGATGAGGCGGGGGGGGTGGGGTGGGGGCCGAGGGATTCCCTCCTGTTGAGTCCCGAGGTTCAAGATGGGACCCTTGCTCTCTAAGCGTCCCCTCAGAGAGGAGCCCGGGTGCAGCTGGATCCCGTCTCCAGTCCAGGTCCCGCTCGACGGTTTCTGACTGATTCTGTGTGTGCTTGTACGTATTTTGCCACAAGTCAGACTCCAGTTACCTGTGAGAGACCGCCACACGTAGGGTTAATAATTGCTGCTCGCAGCCTGACCGGCAGCAGCCGCCTGCAGCAATGCCCTCAGAGTGACAACTTCCCAGCGCTGGAGGCAGCTATTTAATTCAAGTGACAGATGAAAACAAAGCCCGGATTGTCATCCACAAATGCACAGAACGAGCAGAACAAGCCCGGAAGCTTGAGGTTTCCTCCGTGAACACCACACAGCTCCCAGGAAAGCCAGTTGCCCCAGTCCGGGTTAACGAAGTGGCCAAAAATTCCAGTCCCATGGAGTTGAACCAGGGCAGGTGCCAGGTTTTGTCCCTGGGCCACGGCAGCCCTGGATCCACAGCTGGGGGGGTGCGAGGCTGGAGAGCAGCCCTGGGAAAGGGACCTGGGGGTGCTGGGTGATGGCGAGTTGAGTCAGCAGGGCCCTGGCAACCAGGAGGGCAACCGTGTCCTGGGGGGCGTCCAGCACTGGGGATTGTCCCGCTCTGCCCCGCACTGGGGCGAGCCCACCCTGAGCACTGGGGCAGTTCTGGGGCCACAGGATGAGAAGGATCTAAAGCTGCTGGAGAGGGTCCAGAGGAGGGCACGGAGTTGGGGGAGGGTTTAGAGGGGAAGTGCGTGAGTTGCAGCTGAAGTCACTGGGTCTGTTCAGCCTGGAGGAGACCGAGAGGAGACCTCATCTCGCTCTGCAGGTTCCTCACATGGGGAGGAGGAGGTGTGGGCACTGAGCTCTTCTCTCTGGACCCGAGGGAATGGCAGGAAGATGCCAGGGGAGGGTTGGGTTGGGCATGAGGAGCACCTTCTTCCCCCAGAGGGTGGTGGAGCACCAGAACAGCTCCCCAGGGAAGCAGTCACAGCCTGACAATATTCCAGAAGCCTTTGGCCAAGACCCTCAGCCCCACGGGGTGAATGTTGGGGTGTCCTGTGCAGGGACAGGAGTTGGACTCGATGGTCCTTGTGGATCCCTTCCAACTCAGGACATTCTGTGATTCTATGATAAATTCTGTTGGCCTTGGTCTGCAGGGGATTTCTCTTCCCCACAGGAGCCGAGTGTGGTGCCAGCAGTCCCTGGGCTCCTCCTGGCTCAGTCCCAGCAGTAGCCCAGATGGCCAAGAAGGCCAAAGGCATCCTGACCTACATCAGAAATAATGTGGCAAGTAGAAGCAGGGAAGTGATCCTTGCTGTGAACTCAGGGCTGCTGAGGCCGCACCTCGAATCTTGGGTTCAGTTTTGGGCCTTTCACTCCAAGAAGGACATTGAGGGGCTGGCACGTGTCTGGAGAAGCGGAAGGGAGCTGGGGAAGGGGCTGGAGAATAAGCCTTATGAGGAGCTGCTGAGGGAGCTGGGGTTGTCTAGCCTGAAGAAAATGAAACTGAGGGCGGACCTTATCGCTCTCCACAGGTGCCTGAAAGGAGGTTGTAGAGAGATGGGGGGTGGTCTCTTCTCCGTGGTACAGTGACAGGACAAGGGGAAATGGCCTTAAGATGCACCAGGGGTGATTTAGGTTGGACATTAGGAGAAATTTCTTTTCTGAAACGATTGTCAAGCATGGGCAGAGGCTGCCCAGGGAGGTGGCTGAGTCCCCATCCCTGGAGATCTCTAAAAGAGGAGTAGATGTTGTCCTTGGGTGTAAGTAACAGAGGAGCTCACAGATGGGGAGGGAACTTGCCTTAGAAAACCATTGAGTTAATGAGCAAACCCAGCTTCTCTTCTGGCAACAAGCTGTCATGGCCCAGAAAGCCAACTCTGTCCTGGGCTGCATCCAGAGCAGTGGGATCAGCAGGGCAAGGAAGGAGATTCTCCCCCTCTGTTCTACTCTTGTGAGACCCCACCTGGAGCCCTGTGTTCAATTCTGGAGTCCTCCAACACAGGGAGGACAAGGAGCTGTTGGAGCGAGTCCTGAGGAGCCCATGGAGATGATCCAAGGGCTCGAGCACCTCCTGCACGAGGACAGGCTGAGAGAGCTGGGGTTGTTCAGCCTGGAGAAGCCAAGGCTACAGGGGGACCTTAGAGGAGCCTCCCAGTGCTGAAACCCCTTTCAGCCTCCCCTGCTGAAACTCCAGGAAAGTGGGAGAGGGGCTCCTGATCAGGGAGTGCAGGGATGGGAAGGGGAATGGTCTTCAGGTGAAAGAGGGGAGATTGAGATGAGAGCTTGGGAAGAAATGTTTTGCTGTGAGGGTGGGGAGGCCCTGTCCCAGGTTGCCCAGAGCAGTGGTGGCTGCCCCATCCCTGGAGGTGTTCAAGGCCAGGTTGGATGGGGCTTGGAGCCCCCTGATCCAGTGGGAGGGGTCCCTGCCCATGGCAGGGGGTAGGCCTGGATGGGCTTTGAGGTCCCTTCCAGCCCAAACCATTCCATGATTCTATGGTTCCATGACCTCCAGCAAAATTTTGTTTTTTTGGGTTGAAGACGAGCTTAGAATGGCAGAGTTGCAGAAAGACCTGGAAATCTCTCACTGCAGGCACCGCAATCTCTGCAGGGTGGACATTCGCTTTTCTTTCCCACTCAGGTCTGTCCCCTGCTGCCACAGCTTTCCCTGCTCCTGTAGGACCCTTCTCTCCTGGTCTGTCCCCACCCTGGGTGCCATGGATGCTGTCACTGGCACCAGAGCGAACGCTGTCATTAGGCTCCACAGTGAACAGGTGTGATTGGGCACCGAAGCAAACACCTGTCACTGGGCACCAGAGTGAATGCATCATTGGGCACCAGAGCAAACGCTGTCATTAGGCACCAGAGTGAACGCTGAGCTGAGAGGCACAGGCAGAGCTCAGACCCCTCCAAAAGCGGCTGCTAGAGCTGGCCCAAGGCCAAGGCCACCTCCTCCGGGCTCATGCTGGAACCCACAGCACTCCAAATCCCAAGAGACAGTGGCCTCTGAAGCACAGCAGTGGCAGCAGTTCAGCTCTACTTGGCGCTGCTTGGCCGGGTTTGGCTCTGGAAGGGGAGGGAGCAAGGACAGGGAATGAGCAGGGAGAGTGAAATGAGCCAGGAGAGGGGAATGAGCTGGCAGTGGCTATCACTGAAATAGAGAAACTCCTTAACACCTTTGAGTTACTCCTTAACACACTTCAAGAAGCCGCAGTCTTTAATCTGGTGTCAGATGTACGGGGGACCTCTCCACTCAGCATGCATGCCGATGGGCATGAGAAGTGGTTATTTACTCACTGAATTTATACACATAGATTATATTTCTCATAAAAATCATGTATATTAATCCCATTTCCCAGCACTCAGTACAATAGGTGTCCCGCCACTCGCACACGCTCCCCACAGTCCTTTACTGAGTCCGAGCTTTGCAAAGCAGCCTCTGCTCTATTTCAGTGCCGTCTGGTCTGCTTGGAAGTTTCCATCTTATGTTCAAAACCAGGTTATCCCAATTTCATCTCTTTTGGCTCCTGAAGTGCTGCCCAGATGCCAGATTTCTCATCTTCAAGGTCTTTTCCCTTCATCCTGTCATACCTTCAATTTTATGGCCTTGTTAGTCTTATTCTTCAAATATCGCAGAAAGAGAGGAGGGAGCTGTTCACTGGTTCCTAAGATGAGATGAGATATTAGTACAGGCACTGTGTTCTACACATTCCCCAATAGCAGCTGATACTGGTTTGCTCAGGGGTACAACATGAGGAATGAGCTGGGAGAGAGGAATGAGCTGGGACAGGGAATGAACCAGGACAGGGGCAGAGGAGGGGGACAGGAGGGAGCAGGGGAACAGGGGTCCACCCAGCCCCCGGGTGCCCCCGGTTCCCCTTCCTCGGTGGGTCTCCATTTTCAGGGTGGGTCTCTGCTCTTGGGGTGTCCCCATCACCCCTATTAGGGGAGTCCTACTCCAGATGGGGTCTTCTCTACCCAGGTGACCTCAGTGGATTGCCTTGCTTGCTGGGTCCCCATTCTCTCTCCCCCAGGGTGGGGCAGCTCTGGAATGGATGGGCTGCGTGGAGTGGGGAAGGTGGAGTAGGGCAGGGGCACCAGCTTTTGTCCCGGCCCGCGGGCACCACCAGGAGACACCAAGCGGGGCATAGGCTGCCAGACCGCCAGGCACTGGGGCCGGGAACAGCGAGAAAAGGCTTCTATCCTCCAGAGAAAAAGATCCACCTGGGGACCCACCCAAGATTCCTCTTATTCTTCACCTGGAACCTTCTCACCTTTTCTTTAGGGACCTGATATCCTGAACGGGGACTCCAGACTCCTCCAAGGAAGCTCCACCTGAGATGCTTTTTCTCCTCTGGAGGAAAAATCTCTCCTTCAGGATGCACTTCAGACTCCTTTGAGGCTTCTCCTGGAGCAGTTTCATGTCTTATTTATAGACTTGAGATCCTAGATAGAAGCAACAGATGCCTTCACAGAAGCTATGCAAGAGACATTCTTTCTCCTTTGGAGGAAAAATATCCGGTAAGGACCAACTCGAGACTCTTCCCAGGCATCTCCTGGAGCCTTTTCCCTTCTCTATTGGTACAGGAGATCCAAAGCAGCAACTCGAGACTCCTCCAAGAAAGATATCTGAGGGAAGACTTTTCTCCCTTGGCGGAAACTCTCTTCTCCAGGATCTTCCCAAGACTCCTCCCAGGCATCTCTTGGAGTCTTGCCACCTCTGCTATAACATCCTGAGATTCTGAGTAGCAACTCAAGACCCATCAAAGGAAGATACATATCAGGTGTCTTTTCCCGTTGGAGGAATATGGTTTTGTAAGGACCCATGCGAGTCTCTGCCCAGAAATCTCCCGAAGTCTCTTCACCTCTCCTTAAAGGAATTGAGATTGCAAGTAGAAGCTCGAGACTCCTCCAATTAATCTATTTGTGAGATGTCTTTTCTCTTTGGAAGAAACTTTCTTTTGAGGGTCTACCAGAGACTCCTCACAGGCACCTCCTGAAGGCTTCACTTCATCATGCTGACATCCTGAGCCAGAGACCTAGACTCCTCCAAGGAAGCTACTCGAGAGACGTCTTTTGTCTTTGGAGAAAACTTGTTACCGAAGCCTCCACTTAAAACTCCTGCCAGGAAACTTGTGGAGGCTTTTCACCTTTCTGTTAAGAACCTGAGATCCCGAGCTGCAGCCTCAGACTCCTCCAAGGAAGCTACTCGAGAGATGTCTTTTCTCCTTTGGGAAAATATAACTCCTCCAGGATCGACGCAAGACTCCTCAAAGCTTTCCCCTGCGGTCGTTTCACCTCTGCTTTCAGGCACGTGAGATCCTGAGTAGCAACTCCAGACTCCTCCAAAGAAGCTACCCAAGAAGTCTGTTCTCCTTTGAATGAAAATCTCTCCTTCAGGATGCGCTTCAGACTCCTCCCAGGTGTCCCCTGGAGTCTTTTCACCTCTTCTTCAACATCCTCAAATCCTGAGTAGCAACCCTAGACTCCTCCAAGGAAGCTACTCGAGAGAGCTCTTTTCTCCCAGGGAGGAAACTCTCTTCTCTTGCATCCAGCCAGCACTACTCCCAGGCTTCTCCTGCATTCTTTTCACATCTTTGTTAGGGGCCACAGATCAAAAGTAGCAGCTCTAGGCTCCTCCGAGGGAGCAACTGCAGACGTGTCTTTTCTCCTTCAGAGGAAACACTCTCCTCCAGGATCCAGCCAGGACTCCTCCCAGCTTTCTCCTGGAGTCTTTTCACCTCTGCTTCCAGGGACCTGACATCCTGAGGAGCAACCCCGATCTCCTCCAAGGAAGCTACTCAAGGCGTCTTTTTTCCTTTGGATGAAAACCTCTCCTTCAGGACTCCTCCCACGTGTCGCCGGGAGTCTTTTCACCTCTTTGTGAACCACCAGAAATCCTAAGTGGCAACCCCAGACTCCTCCAAGGAAGCTACTCCAGAGATGTCTTTTCTCCCATGGAGGAAACTCTCCCCTCCAGTATCCAGCTGAGACTCCTCCCACGCTCGTCCTGGACTCTCTTCCCCTCTTCTTTTGGTCCCTGAGATCCCTAGTAGCAACTCCTCACTCACTCCTTGCAGGCAGCTACTTGAGAGATGTCTTCTCTCCTTTTGAGCAAACTCTCTCCTCCAGGATGTAACCGAGACTCCTCCCATGCTTCTCCCGGAGTCCTTTCCACGTCTACTTTATGGACCTGAGATCCTGGGTAGCAGCCCCGGACTCCTTCAAGGAAGCTCTATGACAGATGTATATTCTCCTTTGGAGGAAACTCTCCCCTCCAGCAGCCAACCAAGACTCCTTCCAGGCATCTCCTGGATCTTTGTTCCTCTCGGTCAGGGTCCTGAGATCCCGAGTAGCAACTCCAGACTCCTCCAAGGAAGCTTCTCGAGTGACGTCTTTTGTCTTTGGAGAAAACTTGTTACTCAGACCTCTACTTGAGACACCTCCCAGGAATCCTCTTGAGGCTTTTCACCTTTCTGTTAAGAACTTGATAGGCTGCTTTGCAACCTCAGGCTCCTCCAAGGAGAGACGAGATGTCTTTTCTCCTTTGGAGGAAACACTCTCCTCCACGATCCACCCAAGACTCCTCCCAGGCTTCACCTGGATCTTTTCACTTCCGCCTTCGGGGGCATGATATCCCAAGAAGCAACCCCCATCTCCTCCAAAGAAGCTACTCAAGAAGCCTTTCTTCCTTTGCACAAAAATCTCTCCTTCAGGATGCACTTCAGACTCCTCCCAGGCGTCTCCTGGAGTCTCTTCACCTCTTCTTCAACATCCTGAAATTCTGAGTCGCAAGCCCAGACTCCTCCAAGGAAGCTACTCGAGAGAGGCCCTTTCTCCAACGGAGGAAACTGTCTCCTCCAGCACCCAGCCAACACTCCTCTCCCACATCTCCTGGACTCTTTCTTCCTCTGCTAGAACAACAGGAGATCCTGATTAGCAGCTCAAGACTCCTCCAAGGAACATACTGGAGAGATGTCTTCTCCAACGAGGGAAACGCTCTTCTCTGGCATCCCCCCAAATAAACTGCCCAGGCTTCTCCTGCATTCTTTTCACATCTTCTTTATGGACCTGAGATGCTGGGTAGCAGCTCAAGACTCCAGAAAGAAAGCCGTAGGATATTTCTCCTTTGGGGGAAAGCCTCTTTTCCAGGATGCCCCTGAGAGTCACTCCAGAATTCTCCTGGACTCTTTCTGCATCTTCTTTAGGGATCAGAGATTCCAAATAGCAGCCCCAGACTCCTCCAAGGAAGCTACTCGAGAGACGTCTTTTGTCTTTGGAGAAAACTTGTTACCGAAGCCTCCACTTAAAACTCCTGCCAGGAAACTTGTGGAGGCTTTTCACCTTTCTGTTAAGAACCTGAGATCCCGAGCTGCAGCCTTAGACTCCTCCAAGGAAGCTACTCGACAGATGTCTTTTCTCCTTTGGGAAAATATAACTCCTCCAGGATCGACGCAAGACTCCTCAAAGCTTTCCCCTGGAGCCGTTTCACCTCTGCTTTCAGGCACCTGAGATCCTGAGTAGCAACTCCAGACTCCTCCAAAGAAGCTACCCAAGAAGTCTGTTCTCCTTTGAATGAAAATCTCTCCTTCAGGATGTGCTTCAGACTCCTCCCAGGTGTCCCCTGGAGTCTTTTCACCTCTTCTTCAACATCCTCAAATCCTGAGTAGCAACCCTAGACTCCTCCAAGGAAGCTACTCGAGAGAGCTCTTTTCTCCCAGGGAGGAAACTCTCTTCTCTTGCATCCAGCCAGCACTACTCCCAGGCTTCTCCTGCATTCTTTTCACATCTTTGTTAGGGGCCACAGATCAAAAGTAGCAGCTCTAGGCTCCTCCGAGGGAGCAACTGCAGACATGTCTTTTCTCCTTCAGAGGAAACACTCTCCTCCAGGATCCAGCCAGGACTCCTCCCAGCTTTCTCCTGGAGTCTTTTCACCTCTGCTTCCAGGGACCTGACATCCTGAGGAGCAACCCCGGTCTCCTCCAAGGAAGCTACTCAAGGCCTCTTTTTTCCTTTGGATGAAAACCTCTCCTTCAGGACTCCTCCCACGTGTCGCCGGGAGTCTTTTCACCTCTTTGCGAACCACCAGAAATCCTAAGTGGCAACCCCAGACTCCTCCAAGGAAGCTACTCCAGAGATGTCTTTTCTCCCAGGGAGGAAACTCTCCCCTCCAGTATCCAGCTGAGACTCCTCCCACGCTCCTCCTGGACTCTCTTCCCCTCTTCTTTTGGTCCCTGAGATCCCTAGTAGCAACTCCTCACTCACTCCTTGCAGGCAGCTACTTGAGAGATGTCTTCTCTCCTTTTGAGCAAACTCTCTCCTCCAGGATGTAACCGAGACTCCTCCCATGCTTCTCCCGGAGTCCTTTCCACGTCTACTTTATGGACCTGAGATCCTGGGTAGCAGCCCCGGACTCCTTCAAGGAAGCTCTATGACAGATGTATATTCTCCTTTGGAGGAAACTCTCCCCTCCAGCAGCCAACCAAGACTCCTTCCAGGCATCTCCTGGATCTTTGTTCCTCTCGGTCAGGGTCCTGAGATCCCGAGTAGCAACTCCAGACTCCTCCAAGGAAGCTTCTCGAGAGATGTCTTTTCTCTTTGGAGAAAACTTGTTACTCAGACCTCTACTTGAGACACCTCCCAGGAATCCTCTTGAGGCTTTTCACCTTTCTGTTAAGAACCTGATATGCTACTTTGCAACCTCAGGCTCCTCCAAGGAAGTTACTTGAGAGACGAGATGTCTTTTCTCCTTTGGAGGAAACACTCTCCTCCACGATCCACCCAAGACTCCTCCCAGGCTTCACCTGGATCTTTTCCCTTCCGCCTTCGGGGGCATGATATCCCAAGAAGCAACCCCCATCTCCTCCAAAGAAGCTACTCAAGAAGCCTTTCTTCCTTTGCACAAAAATCTCTCCTTCAGGATGCACTTCAGACTCCTCCCAGGCGTCTCCTGGAGTCTCTTCACCTCTTCTTCAACATCCTGAAATTCTGAGTCGCAACCCCAGACTCCTCCAAGGAAGCTACTCGAGAGAGGCCCTTTCTCCAACGGAGGAAACTGTCTCCTCCAGCACCCAGCCAACACTCCTCTCCCACATCTCCTGGACTCTTTCTTCCTCTGCTAGAACAACAGGAGATCCTGATTAGCAGCTCAAGACTCCTCCAAGGAACATACTGGAGAGATGTCTTCTCCAACGAGGGAAACGCTCTTCTCTGGCATCCCCCAAAATAAACTGCCCAGGCTTCTCCTGCATTCTTTTCACATCTTCTTTATGGACCTGAGATGCTGGGTAGCAGCTCAAGACTCCAGAAAGAAAGCCGTATGATAGTTCTCCTTTGGGGGAAAGCCTCTTTTCCAGGATGCCCCTGAGAGTCACTCCAGAATTCTCCTGGACTCTTTCTGCATCTTCTTTAGGGATCAGAGATTCCAAATAGCAGCCCCAGACTCCTCCAAGGAAGCTACTCGAGAGACGTCTTTTGTCTTTGGAGAAAACTTGTTACCGAAGCCTTCACTTAAAACTCCTGCCAGGAAACTTGTGGAGGCTTTTCACCTTTCTGTTAAGAACCTGAGATCCCGAGCTGCAGCCTCAGACTCCTCCAAGGAAGCTACTCGAGAGATGTCTTTTCTCCTTTGGGAAAATATAACTCCTCCAGGATCGACGCAAGACTCCTCAAAGCTTTCCCCTGGAGCCGTTTCACCTCTGCTTTCAGGCACCTGAGATCCTGAGTAGCAACTCCAGACTCCTCCAAAGCAGCTACCCAAGAAGTCTGTTCTCCTTTGAATGAAAATCTCTCCTTCAGGATGCGCTTCAGACTCCTCCCAGGTGTCCCCTGGAGTCTTTTCACCTCTTCTTCAACATCCTCAAATCCTGAGTAGCAACCCTAGACTCCTCCAAGGAAGCTACTCGAGAGAGCTCTTTTCTCCCAGGGAGGAAACTCTCTTCTCTTGCATCCAGCCAGCACTACTCCCAGGCTTCTCCTGCATTCTTTTCACATCTTTGTTAGGGGCCACAGATCAAAAGTAGCAGCTCTAGGCTCCTCCGAGGGAGCAACTGCAGACGTGTCTTTTCTCCTTCAGAGGAAACACTCTCCTCCAGGATCCAGCCAGGACTCCTCCCAGCTTTCTCCTGGAGTCTTTTCACCTCTGCTTCCAGGGACCTGACATCCTGAGGAGCAACCCCGATCTCCTCCAAGGAAGCTACTCAAGGCGTCTTTTTTCCTTTGGATGAAAACCTCTCCTTCAGGACTCCTCCCACGTGTCGCCGGGAGTCTTTTCACCTCTTTGTGAACCACCAGAAATCCTAAGTGGCAACCCCAGACTCCTCCAAGGAAGCTACTCCAGAGATGTCTTTTCTCCCAGGGAGGAAACTCTCCCCTCCAGTATCCAGCTGAGACTCCTCCCACGCTCGTCCTGGACTCTCTTCCCCTCTTCTTTTGGTCCCTGAGATCCCTAGTAGCAACTCCTCACTCACTCCTTGCAGGCAGCTACTTGAGAGATGTCTTCTCTCCTTTTGAGCAAACTCTCTCCTCCAGGATGTAACCGAGACTCCTCCCATGCTTCTCCCGGAGTCCTTTCCACGTCTACTTTATGGACCTGAGATCCTGGGTAGCAGCCCCGGACTCCTTCAAGGAAGCTCTATGACAGATGTATATTCTCCTTTGGAGGAAACTCTCCCCTCCAGCAGCCAACCAAGACTCCTTCCAGGCATCTCCTGGATCTTTGTTCCTCTCGGTCAGGGTCCTGAGATCCCGAGTAGCAACTCCAGACTCCTCCAAGGAAGCTTCTCGAGTGACGTCTTTTGTCTTTGGAGAAAACTTGTTACTCAGACCTCTACTTGAGACACCTCCCAGGAATCCTCTTGAGGCTTTTCACCTTTCTGTTAAGAACTTGATAGGCTGCTTTGCAACCTCAGGCTCCTCCAAGGAGAGACGAGATGTCTTTTCTCCTTTGGAGGAAACACTCTCCTCCACGATCCACCCAAGACTCCTCCCAGGCTTCACCTGGATCTTTTCCCTTCCGCCTTCGGGGGCATGATATCCCAAGAAGCAACCCCCATCTCCTCCAAAGAAGCTACTCAAGAAGCCTTTCTTCCTTTGCACAAAAATCTCTCCTTCAGGATGCACTTCAGACTCCTCCCAGGCGTCTCCTGGAGTCTCTTCACCTCTTCTTCAACATCCTGAAATTCTGAGTCGCAAGCCCAGACTCCTCCAAGGAAGCTACTCGAGAGAGGCCCTTTCTCCAACGGAGGAAACTGTCTCCTCCAGCACCCAGCCAACACTCCTCTCCCACATCTCCTGGACTCTTTCTTCCTCTGCTAGAACAACAGGAGATCCTGATTAGCAGCTCAAGACTCCTCCAAGGAACATACTGGAGAGATGTCTTCTCCAACGAGGGAAACGCTCTTCTCTGGCATCCCCCCAAATAAACTGCCCAGGCTTCTCCTGCATTCTTTTCACATCTTCTTTATGGACCTGAGATGCTGGGTAGCAGCTCAAGACTCCAGAAAGAAAGCCGTAGGATATTTCTCCTTTGGGGGAAAGCCTCTTTTCCAGGATGCCCCTGAGAGTCACTCCAGAATTCTCCTGGACTCTTTCTGCATCTTCTTTAGGGATCAGAGATTCCAAATAGCAGCCCCAGACTCCTCCAAGGAAGCTACTCGAGAGACGTCTTTTGTCTTTGGAGAAAACTTGTTACCGAAGCCTCCACTTAAAACTCCTGCCAGGAAACTTGTGGAGGCTTTTCACCTTTCTGTTAAGAACCTGAGATCCCGAGCTGCAGCCTTAGACTCCTCCAAGGAAGCTACTCGACAGATGTCTTTTCTCCTTTGGGAAAATATAACTCCTCCAGGATCGACGCAAGACTCCTCAAAGCTTTCCCCTGGAGCCGTTTCACCTCTGCTTTCAGGCACCTGAGATCCTGAGTAGCAACTCCAGACTCCTCCAAAGAAGCTACCCAAGAAGTCTGTTCTCCTTTGAATGAAAATCTCTCCTTCAGGATGCGCTTCAGACTCCTCCCAGGTGTCCCCTGGAGTCTTTTCACCTCTTCTTCAACATCCTCAAATCCTGAGTAGCAACCCTAGACTCCTCCAAGGAAGCTACTCGAGAGAGCTCTTTTCTCCCAGGGAGGAAACTCTCTTCTCTTGCATCCAGCCAGCACTACTCCCAGGCTTCTCCTGCATTCTTTTCACATCTTTGTTAGGGGCCACAGATCAAAAGTAGCAGCTCTAGGCTCCTCCGAGGGAGCAACTGCAGACGTGTCTTTTCTCCTTCAGAGGAAACACTCTCCTCCAGGATCCAGCCAGGACTCCTCCCAGCTTTCTCCTGGAGTCTTTTCACCTCTGCTTCCAGGGACCTGACATCCTGAGGAGCAACCCCGATCTCCTCCAAGGAAGCTACTCAAGGCGTCTTTTTTCCTTTGGATGAAAACCTCTCCTTCAGGACTCCTCCCACGTGTCGCCGGGAGTCTTTTCACCTCTTTGTGAACCACCAGAAATCCTAAGTGGCAACCCCAGACTCCTCCAAGGAAGCTACTCCAGAGATGTCTTTTCTCCCATGGAGGAAACTCTCCCCTCCAGTATCCAGCTGAGACTCCTCCCACGCTCGTCCTGGACTCTCTTCCCCTCTTCTTTTGGTCCCTGAGATCCCTAGTAGCAACTCCTCACTCACTCCTTGCAGGCAGCTACTTGAGAGATGTCTTCTCTCCTTTTGAGCAAACTCTCTCCTCCAGGATGTAACCGAGACTCCTCCCATGCTTCTCCCGGAGTCCTTTCCACGTCTACTTTATGGACCTGAGATCCTGGGTAGCAGCCCCGGACTCCTTCAAGGAAGCTCTATGACAGATGTATATTCTCCTTTGGAGGAAACTCTCCCCTCCAGCAGCCAACCAAGACTCCTTCCAGGCATCTCCTGGATCTTTGTTCCTCTCGGTCAGGGTCCTGAGATCCCGAGTAGCAACTCCAGACTCCTCCAAGGAAGCTTCTCGAGTGACGTCTTTTGTCTTTGGAGAAAACTTGTTACTCAGACCTCTACTTGAGACACCTCCCAGGAATCCTCTTGAGGCTTTTCACCTTTCTGTTAAGAACTTGATAGGCTGCTTTGCAACCTCAGGCTCCTCCAAGGAGAGACGAGATGTCTTTTCTCCTTTGGAGGAAACACTCTCCTCCACGATCCACCCAAGACTCCTCCCAGGCTTCACCTGGATCTTTTCACTTCCGCCTTCGGGGGCATGATATCCCAAGAAGCAACCCCCATCTCCTCCAAAGAAGCTACTCAAGAAGCCTTTCTTCCTTTGCACAAAAATCTCTCCTTCAGGATGCACTTCAGACTCCTCCCAGGCGTCTCCTGGAGTCTCTTCACCTCTTCTTCAACATCCTGAAATTCTGAGTCGCAAGCCCAGACTCCTCCAAGGAAGCTACTCGAGAGAGGCCCTTTCTCCAACGGAGGAAACTGTCTCCTCCAGCACCCAGCCAACACTCCTCTCCCACATCTCCTGGACTCTTTCTTCCTCTGCTAGAACAACAGGAGATCCTGATTAGCAGCTCAAGACTCCTCCAAGGAACATACTGGAGAGATGTCTTCTCCAACGAGGGAAACGCTCTTCTCTGGCATCCCCCCAAATAAACTGCCCAGGCTTCTCCTGCATTCTTTTCACATCTTCTTTATGGACCTGAGATGCTGGGTAGCAGCTCAAGACTCCAGAAAGAAAGCCGTAGGATATTTCTCCTTTGGGGGAAAGCCTCTTTTCCAGGATGCCCCTGAGAGTCACTCCAGAATTCTCCTGGACTCTTTCTGCATCTTCTTTAGGGATCAGAGATTCCAAATAGCAG
The DNA here is from genome assembly GCA_033558235.1 of Neomorphus geoffroyi. Classification (NCBI taxonomy): domain Eukaryota; kingdom Metazoa; phylum Chordata; class Aves; order Cuculiformes; family Neomorphidae; genus Neomorphus; species Neomorphus geoffroyi. The sequence continues at coordinate 310,479 of JAUMJM010000060.1, read as the reverse complement.
CCCCAGACTCCTCCAAGGAAGCTACTCGAGAGACGTCTTTTGTCTTTGGAGAAAACTTGTTACCGAAGCCTCCACTTAAAACTCCTGCCAGGAAACTTGTGGAGGCTTTTCACCTTTCTGTTAAGAACCTGAGATCCCGAGCTGCAGCCTTAGACTCCTCCAAGGAAGCTACTCGACAGATGTCTTTTCTCCTTTGGGAAAATATAACTCCTCCAGGATCGACGCAAGACTCCTCAAAGCTTTCCCCTGGAGCCGTTTCACCTCTGCTTTCAGGCACCTGAGATCCTGAGTAGCAACTCCAGACTCCTCCAAAGAAGCTACCCAAGAAGTCTGTTCTCCTTTGAATGAAAATCTCTCCTTCAGGATGTGCTTCAGACTCCTCCCAGGTGTCCCCTGGAGTCTTTTCACCTCTTCTTCAACATCCTCAAATCCTGAGTAGCAACCCTAGACTCCTCCAAGGAAGCTACTCGAGAGAGCTCTTTTCTCCCAGGGAGGAAACTCTCTTCTCTTGCATCCAGCCAGCACTACTCCCAGGCTTCTCCTGCATTCTTTTCACATCTTTGTTAGGGGCCACAGATCAAAAGTAGCAGCTCTAGGCTCCTCCGAGGGAGCAACTGCAGACATGTCTTTTCTCCTTCAGAGGAAACACTCTCCTCCAGGATCCAGCCAGGACTCCTCCCAGCTTTCTCCTGGAGTCTTTTCACCTCTGCTTCCAGGGACCTGACATCCTGAGGAGCAACCCCGGTCTCCTCCAAGGAAGCTACTCAAGGCCTCTTTTTTCCTTTGGATGAAAACCTCTCCTTCAGGACTCCTCCCACGTGTCGCCGGGAGTCTTTTCACCTCTTTGCGAACCACCAGAAATCCTAAGTGGCAACCCCAGACTCCTCCAAGGAAGCTACTCCAGAGATGTCTTTTCTCCCAGGGAGGAAACTCTCCCCTCCAGTATCCAGCTGAGACTCCTCCCACGCTCCTCCTGGACTCTCTTCCCCTCTTCTTTTGGTCCCTGAGATCCCTAGTAGCAACTCCTCACTCACTCCTTGCAGGCAGCTACTTGAGAGATGTCTTCTCTCCTTTTGAGCAAACTCTCTCCTCCAGGATGTAACCGAGACTCCTCCCATGCTTCTCCCGGAGTCCTTTCCACGTCTACTTTATGGACCTGAGATCCTGGGTAGCAGCCCCGGACTCCTTCAAGGAAGCTCTATGACAGATGTATATTCTCCTTTGGAGGAAACTCTCCCCTCCAGCAGCCAACCAAGACTCCTTCCAGGCATCTCCTGGATCTTTGTTCCTCTCGGTCAGGGTCCTGAGATCCCGAGTAGCAACTCCAGACTCCTCCAAGGAAGCTTCTCGAGAGATGTCTTTTCTCTTTGGAGAAAACTTGTTACTCAGACCTCTACTTGAGACACCTCCCAGGAATCCTCTTGAGGCTTTTCACCTTTCTGTTAAGAACCTGATATGCTACTTTGCAACCTCAGGCTCCTCCAAGGAAGTTACTTGAGAGACGAGATGTCTTTTCTCCTTTGGAGGAAACACTCTCCTCCACGATCCACCCAAGACTCCTCCCAGGCTTCACCTGGATCTTTTCCCTTCCGCCTTCGGGGGCATGATATCCCAAGAAGCAACCCCCATCTCCTCCAAAGAAGCTACTCAAGAAGCCTTTCTTCCTTTGCACAAAAATCTCTCCTTCAGGATGCACTTCAGACTCCTCCCAGGCGTCTCCTGGAGTCTCTTCACCTCTTCTTCAACATCCTGAAATTCTGAGTCGCAACCCCAGACTCCTCCAAGGAAGCTACTCGAGAGAGGCCCTTTCTCCAACGGAGGAAACTGTCTCCTCCAGCACCCAGCCAACACTCCTCTCCCACATCTCCTGGACTCTTTCTTCCTCTGCTAGAACAACAGGAGATCCTGATTAGCAGCTCAAGACTCCTCCAAGGAACATACTGGAGAGATGTCTTCTCCAACGAGGGAAACGCTCTTCTCTGGCATCCCCCAAAATAAACTGCCCAGGCTTCTCCTGCATTCTTTTCACATCTTCTTTATGGACCTGAGATGCTGGGTAGCAGCTCAAGACTCCAGAAAGAAAGCCGTATGATAGTTCTCCTTTGGGGGAAAGCCTCTTTTCCAGGATGCCCCTGAGAGTCACTCCAGAATTCTCCTGGACTCTTTCTGCATCTTCTTTAGGGATCAGAGATTCCAAATAGCAGCCCCAGACTCCTCCAAGGAAGCTACTCGAGAGACGTCTTTTGTCTTTGGAGAAAACTTGTTACCGAAGCCTTCACTTAAAACTCCTGCCAGGAAACTTGTGGAGGCTTTTCACCTTTCTGTTAAGAACCTGAGATCCCGAGCTGCAGCCTCAGACTCCTCCAAGGAAGCTACTCGAGAGATGTCTTTTCTCCTTTGGGAAAATATAACTCCTCCAGGATCGACGCAAGACTCCTCAAAGCTTTCCCCTGGAGCCGTTTCACCTCTGCTTTCAGGCACCTGAGATCCTGAGTAGCAACTCCAGACTCCTCCAAAGCAGCTACCCAAGAAGTCTGTTCTCCTTTGAATGAAAATCTCTCCTTCAGGATGCGCTTCAGACTCCTCCCAGGTGTCCCCTGGAGTCTTTTCACCTCTTCTTCAACATCCTCAAATCCTGAGTAGCAACCCTAGACTCCTCCAAGGAAGCTACTCGAGAGAGCTCTTTTCTCCCAGGGAGGAAACTCTCTTCTCTTGCATCCAGCCAGCACTACTCCCAGGCTTCTCCTGCATTCTTTTCACATCTTTGTTAGGGGCCACAGATCAAAAGTAGCAGCTCTAGGCTCCTCCGAGGGAGCAACTGCAGACGTGTCTTTTCTCCTTCAGAGGAAACACTCTCCTCCAGGATCCAGCCAGGACTCCTCCCAGCTTTCTCCTGGAGTCTTTTCACCTCTGCTTCCAGGGACCTGACATCCTGAGGAGCAACCCCGATCTCCTCCAAGGAAGCTACTCAAGGCGTCTTTTTTCCTTTGGATGAAAACCTCTCCTTCAGGACTCCTCCCACGTGTCGCCGGGAGTCTTTTCACCTCTTTGTGAACCACCAGAAATCCTAAGTGGCAACCCCAGACTCCTCCAAGGAAGCTACTCCAGAGATGTCTTTTCTCCCAGGGAGGAAACTCTCCCCTCCAGTATCCAGCTGAGACTCCTCCCACGCTCGTCCTGGACTCTCTTCCCCTCTTCTTTTGGTCCCTGAGATCCCTAGTAGCAACTCCTCACTCACTCCTTGCAGGCAGCTACTTGAGAGATGTCTTCTCTCCTTTTGAGCAAACTCTCTCCTCCAGGATGTAACCGAGACTCCTCCCATGCTTCTCCCGGAGTCCTTTCCACGTCTACTTTATGGACCTGAGATCCTGGGTAGCAGCCCCGGACTCCTTCAAGGAAGCTCTATGACAGATGTATATTCTCCTTTGGAGGAAACTCTCCCCTCCAGCAGCCAACCAAGACTCCTTCCAGGCATCTCCTGGATCTTTGTTCCTCTCGGTCAGGGTCCTGAGATCCCGAGTAGCAACTCCAGACTCCTCCAAGGAAGCTTCTCGAGTGACGTCTTTTGTCTTTGGAGAAAACTTGTTACTCAGACCTCTACTTGAGACACCTCCCAGGAATCCTCTTGAGGCTTTTCACCTTTCTGTTAAGAACTTGATAGGCTGCTTTGCAACCTCAGGCTCCTCCAAGGAGAGACGAGATGTCTTTTCTCCTTTGGAGGAAACACTCTCCTCCACGATCCACCCAAGACTCCTCCCAGGCTTCACCTGGATCTTTTCCCTTCCGCCTTCGGGGGCATGATATCCCAAGAAGCAACCCCCATCTCCTCCAAAGAAGCTACTCAAGAAGCCTTTCTTCCTTTGCACAAAAATCTCTCCTTCAGGATGCACTTCAGACTCCTCCCAGGCGTCTCCTGGAGTCTCTTCACCTCTTCTTCAACATCCTGAAATTCTGAGTCGCAAGCCCAGACTCCTCCAAGGAAGCTACTCGAGAGAGGCCCTTTCTCCAACGGAGGAAACTGTCTCCTCCAGCACCCAGCCAACACTCCTCTCCCACATCTCCTGGACTCTTTCTTCCTCTGCTAGAACAACAGGAGATCCTGATTAGCAGCTCAAGACTCCTCCAAGGAACATACTGGAGAGATGTCTTCTCCAACGAGGGAAACCCTCTTCTCTGGCATCCCCCCAAATAAACTGCCCAGGCTTCTCCTGCATTCTTTTCACATCTTCTTTATGGACCTGAGATGCTGGGTAGCAGCTCAAGACTCCAGAAAGAAAGCCGTAGGATATTTCTCCTTTGGGGGAAAGCCTCTTTTCCAGGATGCCCCTGAGAGTCACTCCAGAATTCTCCTGGACTCTTTCTGCATCTTCTTTAGGGATCAGAGATTCCAAATAGCAGCCCCAGACTCCTCCAAGGAAGCTACTCGAGAGACGTCTTTTGTCTTTGGAGAAAACTTGTTACCGAAGCCTCCACTTAAAACTCCTGCCAGGAAACTTGTGGAGGCTTTTCACCTTTCTGTTAAGAACCTGAGATCCCGAGCTGCAGCCTTAGACTCCTCCAAGGAAGCTACTCGACAGATGTCTTTTCTCCTTTGGGAAAATATAACTCCTCCAGGATCGACGCAAGACTCCTCAAAGCTTTCCCCTGGAGCCGTTTCACCTCTGCTTTCAGGCACCTGAGATCCTGAGTAGCAACTCCAGACTCCTCCAAAGAAGCTACCCAAGAAGTCTGTTCTCCTTTGAATGAAAATCTCTCCTTCAGGATGTGCTTCAGACTCCTCCCAGGTGTCCCCTGGAGTCTTTTCACCTCTTCTTCAACATCCTCAAATCCTGAGTAGCAACCCTAGACTCCTCCAAGGAAGCTACTCGAGAGAGCTCTTTTCTCCCAGGGAGGAAACTCTCTTCTCTTGCATCCAGCCAGCACTACTCCCAGGCTTCTCCTGCATTCTTTTCACATCTTTGTTAGGGGCCACAGATCAAAAGTAGCAGCTCTAGGCTCCTCCGAGGGAGCAACTGCAGACATGTCTTTTCTCCTTCAGAGGAAACACTCTCCTCCAGGATCCAGCCAGGACTCCTCCCAGCTTTCTCCTGGAGTCTTTTCACCTCTGCTTCCAGGGACCTGACATCCTGAGGAGCAACCCCGGTCTCCTCCAAGGAAGCTACTCAAGGCCTCTTTTTTCCTTTGGATGAAAACCTCTCCTTCAGGACTCCTCCCACGTGTCGCCGGGAGTCTTTTCACCTCTTTGCGAACCACCAGAAATCCTAAGTGGCAACCCCAGACTCCTCCAAGGAAGCTACTCCAGAGATGTCTTTTCTCCCAGGGAGGAAACTCTCCCCTCCAGTATCCAGCTGAGACTCCTCCCACGCTCCTCCTGGACTCTCTTCCCCTCTTCTTTTGGTCCCTGAGATCCCTAGTAGCAACTCCTCACTCACTCCTTGCAGGCAGCTACTTGAGAGATGTCTTCTCTCCTTTTGAGCAAACTCTCTCCTCCAGGATGTAACCGAGACTCCTCCCATGCTTCTCCCGGAGTCCTTTCCACGTCTACTTTATGGACCTGAGATCCTGGGTAGCAGCCCCGGACTCCTTCAAGGAAGCTCTATGACAGATGTATATTCTCCTTTGGAGGAAACTCTCCCCTCCAGCAGCCAACCAAGACTCCTTCCAGGCATCTCCTGGATCTTTGTTCCTCTCGGTCAGGGTCCTGAGATCCCGAGTAGCAACTCCAGACTCCTCCAAGGAAGCTTCTCGAGAGATGTCTTTTCTCTTTGGAGAAAACTTGTTACTCAGACCTCTACTTGAGACACCTCCCAGGAATCCTCTTGAGGCTTTTCACCTTTCTGTTAAGAACCTGATAGGCTGCTTTGCAACCTCAGGCTCCTCCAAGGAGATACGAGATGTCTTTTCTCCTTTGGAGGAAACACTCTCCTCCACGATCCACCCAAGACTCCTCCCAGGCTTCACCTGGATCTTTTCCCTTCCGCCTTCGGGGGCATGATATCCCAAGAAGCAACCCCCGTCTCCTCCAAAGAAGCTACTCAAGAAGCCTTTCTTCCTTTGCACAAAAATCTCTCCTTCAGGGTGCACTTCAGACTCCTCCCAGGCGTCTCCTGGAGTCTCTTCACCTCTTCTTCAACATCCTGAAATTCTGAGTCGCAAGCCCAGACTCCTCCAAGGAAGCTACTCGAGAGAGGCCCTTTCTCCAACGGAGGAAACTGTCTCCTCCAGCACCCAGCCAACACTCCTCTCCCACATCTCCTGGACTCTTTCTTCCTCTGCTAGAACAACAGGAGATCCTGATTAGCAGCTCAAGACTCCTCCAAGGAACATACTGGAGAGATGTCTTCTCCAACGAGGGAAACGCTCTTCTCTGGCATCCCCCCAAATAAACTGCCCAGGCTTCTCCTGCATTCTTTTCACATCTTCTTTATGGACCTGAGATGCTGGGTAGCAGCTCAAGACTCCAGAAAGAAAGCCGTAGGATATTTCTCCTTTGGGGGAAAGCCTCTTTTCCAGGATGCCCCTGAGAGTCACTCCAGAATTCTCCTGGACTCTTTCTGCATCTTCTTTAGGGATCAGAGATTCCAAATAGCAGCCCCAGACTCCTCCAAGGAAGCTACTCGAGAGACGTCTTTTGTCTTTGGAGAAAACTTGTTACCGAAGCCTCCACTTAAAACTCCTGCCAGGAAACTTGTGGAGGCTTTTCACCTTTCTGTTAAGAACCTGAGATCCCGAGCTGCAGCCTCAGACTCCTCCAAGGAAGCCACTCGAGAGATGTCTTTTCTCCTTTGGGAAAATATAACTCCTCCAGGATCGACGCAAGACTCCTCAAAGCTTTCCCCTGGAGCCGTTTCACCTCTGCTTTCAGGCACCTGAGATCCTGAGTAGCAACTCCAGACTCCTCCAAAGAAGCTACCCAAGAAGTCTGTTCTCCTTTGAATGAAAATCTCTCCTTCAGGATGTGCTTCAGACTCCTCCCAGGTGTCCCCTGGAGTCTTTTCACCTCTTCTTCAACATCCTCAAATCCTGAGTAGCAACCCTAGACTCCTCCAAGGAAGCTACTCGAGAGAGCTCTTTTCTCCCAGGGAGGAAACTCTCTTCTCTTGCATCCAGCCAGCACTACTCCCAGGCTTCTCCTGCATTCTTTTCACATCTTTGTTAGGGGCCACAGATCAAAAGTAGCAGCTCTAGGCTCCTCCGAGGGAGCAACTGCAGACGTGTCTTTTCTCCTTCAGAGGAAACACTCTCCTCCAGGATCCAGCCAGGACTCCTCCCAGCTTTCTCCTGGAGTCTTTTCACCTCTGCTTCCAGGGACCTGACATCCTGAGGAGCAACCCCGGTCTCCTCCAAGGAAGCAACTCAAGGCGTCTTTTTTCCTTTGGATGAAAACCTCTCCTTCAGGACTCCTCCCACGTGTCGCCGGGAGTCTTTTCACCTCTTTGCGAACCAGCAGAAATCCTAAGTGGCAACCCCAGACTCCTCCAAGGAAGCTACTCCAGAGATGTCTTTTCTCCCAGGGAGGAAACGCTCCCCTCCAGTATCCAGCTGAGACTCCTCCCACGCTCCTCCTGGACTCTCTTCCCCTCTTCTTTTGGTCCCTGAGATCCCTAGTAGCAACTCCTCACTCACTCCTTGCAGGCAGCTACTTGAGAGATGTCTTCTCTCCTTTTGAGCAAACTCTCTCCTGCAGGATGTAACCGAGACTCCTCCCATGCTTCTCCCGGAGTCCTTTCCACGTCTACTTTATGGACCTGAGATCCTGGGTAGCAGCCCCGGACTCCTTCAAGGAAGCTCTATGACAGATGTATATTCTCCTTTGGAGGAAATTCTCCCCTCCAGCAGCCAACCAAGACTCCTTCCAGGCATCTCCTGGATCTTTGTTCCTCTCGGTCAGGGTCCTGAGATCCCGAGTAGCAACTCCAGACTCCTCCAAGGAAGCTTCTCGAGAGATGTCTTTTCTCTTTGGAGAAAACTTGTTACTCAGACCTCTACTTGAGACACCTCCCAGGAATCCTCTTGAGGCTTTTCACCTTTCTGTTAAGAACCTGATAGGCTGCTTTGCAACCTCAGGCTCCTCCAAGGAAGTTACTTGAGAGACGAGATGTCTTTTCTCCTTTGGAGGAAACACTCTCCTCCACGATCCACCCAAGACTCCTCCCAGGCTTCACCTGGATCTTTTCACTTCCGCCTTCGGGGGCATGATATCCCAAGAAGCAACCCCCGTCTCCTCCAAAGAAGCTACTCAAGAAGCCTTTCTTCCTTTGCACAAAAATCTCTCCTTCAGGATGCACTTCAGACTCCTCCCAGGCGTCTCCTGGAGTCTCTTCACCTCTTCTTCAACATCCTGAAATTCTGAGTCGCAACCCCAGACTCCTCCAAGGAAGCTACTCGAGAGAGGCCCTTTCTCCAACGGAGGAAACTGTCTCCTCCAGCACCCAGCCAACACTCCTCTCCCACATCTCCTGGACTCTTTCTTCCTCTGCTAGAACAACAGGAGATCCTGATTAGCAGCTCAAGACTCCTCCAAGGAACATACTGGAGAGATGTCTTCTCCAACGAGGGAAACGCTCTTCTCTGGCATCCCCCAAAATAAACTGCCCAGGCTTCTCCTGCATTCTTTTCACATCTTCTTTATGGACCTGAGATGCTGGGTAGCAGCTCAAGACTCCAGAAAGAAAGCCGTATGATAGTTCTCCTTTGGGGGAAAGCCTCTTTTCCAGGATGCCCCTGAGAGTCACTCCAGAATTCTCCTGGACTCTTTCTGCATCTTCTTTAGGGATCAGAGATTCCAAATAGCAGCCCCAGACTCCTCCAAGGAAGCTACTCGAGAGACGTCTTTTGTCTTTGGAGAAAACTTGTTACCGAAGCCTCCACTTAAAACTCCTGCCAGGAAACTTGTGGAGGCTTTTCACCTTTCTGTTAAGAACCTGAGATCCCGAGCTGCAGCCTCAGACTCCTCCAAGGAAGCCACTCAAGAGATGTCTTTTCTCCTTTGGGAAAATATAACTCCTCCAGGATCGACGCAAGACTCCTCAAAGCTTTCCCCTGCAGTCGTTTCACCTCTGCTTTCAGGCACCTGAGATCCACCCAGCACTACACACAGGCTTCTCCTGGAGTCTTTTCACCTCTGCTTTCAGGGATCTGAGATACTGAATAGCAGCCCTAGGCTCCTCCAATGAATCTACTCACAAGATGTCTTTTCTCCTTTAGAAGTAACGTTTTTGTCCAGAATGCAGCTGAGACTCCTCACAGGTACCTCCTCAAAGCTTTTCATCTCCACTTCAGTGAGCTGAGATCCTGACTTGCAGGCCCAGACTCTTCCAGGGAAGCTACTCAAAAGATGGTTTTTTGCCTTTTAAAAATCTGCCTCCTCCAGCATCCAGCCAAGACTCCTCTGAGGCATCTCCTGGATTTTTTTCACGTCTCCTTTATGGACCTGAGATTCAGAGTTGCAACTCCAGGCTCCTCCAAGCAAGGTTTTCAAGAGATTTCTTTGTCCTTTGGAGGAAACTCTCCTCTGCAGGATCAACCCAGGACTCTTTGCAGGCATCTCCTGAAATCATTGAATCATTTAATTGGAAGAGACCTTTGAGACCATAGAGTCCAGCTGTCCCTGTCCACTACTAAACCATACACTTGAGCACCTCATCTACTCAACTTTTAAGCATCTCTGGGGATGTGGACTCCACCACTTCCATTGCCAATCTGTTCCCACGCTTGAGAAACCTTTTGGTGAAGAAATTTTTCCCGACATCCAACCCAAATATCCCTGCCCACAGCAGAACTTGAGGTCATTTCCTCTCGTCTTGTCCCTTGTTACATGGGAGAAGAGCCCAGCACCCACCTCACCACAACCTCCTTTCCAGAAGCTACAGAGAGCGATGAGGTCTCCCCTCAGCCTCCTCTTCTCCAGGATACACAGCCCCTGGTCCCTCAGCCACTCCCAGAAGGCCTGGGATCCAGATCCTTCCCCAGCTCCGTTCCCTTCTCTAGATGAGCTCCAGCACCTCAGTGTTCTTGGAGTGAGGAGCCCAAAACTGAACCTAGGATTCAAGGTGCGGCCTCACCAGTGCTGAGTCCAGGGCACAATCACCTCCCTGCTCCTGCTGGCCACACCATGGCTGATCCAAGCCAAGATGCCATTGGCCTTCTCGGCCACCTGGGCCACTGCTGGCTCATGTTCAGACACTGTCGACCAACACCCCCAGGTCCTGCTCTGCCAGGCAGCTTTCCAGCTGCTCTTTCCCAAGCCTAGAGCACTACATGGGGTTGTTTTGGCCCAAGTGCAGGTCCTGGCACGTGGCCTTGTTGGTCTCAGCCCACGGATCCAGCCTGTCCCGACTCCTCTGAAGAGCCTCCCTGTCCTCCAGCACATCGACACTCCCACCCAGCTTAGTGCCATCCACACACCCACTGAGGCAGCACTCAATCCCCTCATCCAGATCATGGATAAAGATATTGAACAGGTCTGGACCAAACACGGAACCCTGGGGACACCGCTGGCGACCGGCCACCAACTGGATTGATCTTCCTTTCCAAGGACTATCTGGGCATGGCCACCCAGCCATTTTTTACCCAGCAGAGGGTGTGCCTGTCCAAGCTAATGGCAGCCACTTTCTCAAGCAGAACGCTGTGAGAAGCAGCGTCAAAGGCTTTACCCTAGTCCAGGTGCACCACATCCGCAGCCTTTCCCTCGTCCATGAGGTGGGTAACCTTATGCTAGAAGGAGATCGGGTCAGTTTGGCAGGACCTGCCTTTCATAAACCCACGCTGACTGGGCCTGATCATCTAGGTGTCCTGTGTGTGCTGTGTGACAGCACTGGAGAGGTTCTGTTCCACGACTTTCCCTGGTACCGAGGTCAGACTGATGGGCCTGGAGTTCCCTGGGTACTGAATTACGGACTAGTAGGCCACTCCTAGCGTAAGTAGGCTGCTTTCAGCATTAATGAATCGCTTTTAGCGTAGCTTGGAAAAAGCTGAAACTATTACATGACAGAAAGTTCTTGGCTAAATGCAATCAAGGTCTGTTTTCTGAAAGATAAATCGAATAGGCATCGCTGCTTCTGCTTCTGTATCGCGCTCCCAAGCAGGGAATATAGGCCAGCAGCTAACTTCAGACAGGGGGTTCCACCCCAGGTACAGGGGGACCCCACCTACACTATGGGAGGGCTCCACCTCAGGTACCCTGCAAGGGTAAGAGATGGACGAGAACGATGGGTTCTGAGCACGCAGGCCGTACTGTCTGCAGAACTATTTAATTTATCTACAATAGACAAAAGACAGCACTAAAGTTATGTAACCCTCACTTATCAGGTACCGACGCAGACTGTACGGCACGTTCCTAGAGAATCACTGAATCACAGAACGTCCTGAGGGACCCACAAGGACCACCGAGTCCAACTCCTGTCCCTGCACAGGACACCCCAACAATCACACCGTGGGACTGAGGGTGTTGGCCAAAGGCTTCTGGAATATCGTCAGGCTGTGCCTGCTTCCCTGGGAGCTGTTCCAGGGCTCCACCACCCTCTGGGGGAAGGACCTCTTCCTCATGCACAACCTAACCCTGGCACATCTCCTTGCCATGTCCTCGGGTCCTGTCATGGGTCACAAAAGAGAAGTGCTCAGCACCCGTTTCACCTGCTTCCCTTGTGAGCAGGCAGTGAACAGCTGTGAGACCCCTCCTCAGTCTCCTCCCCAGGCTCAACAGCCACAGTGACTTCAGCCGCCCCTCACACGGCTGAAAACCAGAGCGCGGAGGTTACGCAACCGAGCGGCGCGCTTACCAGGGACCCACACTGGCTGCACGGCACGTTCCTGCATAATAAATAATATTAGAGATAGATCGAGAATAAAGAGGCTTTACCTTACGTTCCGCCGCGGGTCGATGACTTCGGGTGCCGGGGAGGGGTCCGTGTCCGCGCCCCGAGCGGCAGGGAGCAGCGCTCGGGCTGGGAGCAGCAGCGCCCGCGGGACCGGAGCGCGGGGCACGGGCCCCGGGGGCCCCGGGCGGGCTCCTGTCCCTGTCCCCGGCTCCGGGACATGCTCGGGCCCGGCCCGGCCCGCGCAGGAGGCTCCGACTCTCGGGAGCGCCTGCGGTTGCGGCCGCCCGGCTCCCCGCCTGGGCCGCGACTGCAACGGCGGCGCCGTTGCCCGGCAACGCTGTTGCCCGGCAACGCCCGGGGCTCGGGGCGGCTCGGCTCCGCTCGGCTCTTTTCGGCTCGGCTCGGCTCTTTTCGGCTCGGCTCGGCTCTTTTCGGCTCGGCTCGGTTCCTCCCGGCGTGTTCCGGACCCGAGATCCCGAGCAGCGGCCCCGCGCTGCTCCAAGGAAGCCACTCGAGATCTCTTCCCCTTCGCAGGATCCTCTGTGCTGCAGGAGCCACCCGAAACTCCTTCCGGCGTCTCCCGGAGGTGACGGCCGGCCCCTGCCCGTGCCCCGCAGCGGACACATCCCCAGCTGCCCCCACATCCAGCCCTGCCCTACCGTGGGCACGCAGGGTGCGAGCGTGGGTGCTGCTAGCCCCGTGCTGCTGGTGTCCCCGCGGGGGAGGCACAGCTCTCCCCTCCCTGGAGAAGGGGCTGTCACCCTGCCCGGGGCAGAGCCAGGGAAGCTGGAGGTTTTTGCAGTGCAAACAGGGAGGGTGCTGGCTCTGCAGAGCCCCGGGTGAGCCCTGACTGCCTCAAGCACTGCCCTGGGACACTTTCCCAGCTGTGACGTCACGCAGGTGAGATCCTGATGTGGGGGGGCGAGGGATTCCCTCCTGTTGAGTCCCGAGGTTCAAGATGGGACCCTTGCTCTCTAAGCGTCCCCTCAGAGAGGAGCCCGGGTGCAGCTGGATCCGTCTCCAGTCCAGGTCCCGCTCGACGGTTTCTGACTGATTCTGTGTGTGCTTGTACGTATTTTGCCACAAGTCAGACTCCAGTTACCTGTGAGAGACCGCCACACGTAGGGTTAATAATTGCTGCTCGCAGCCTGACCGGCAGCAGCCGCCTGCAGCAATGCCCTCAGAGTGACAACTTCCCAGCGCTGGAGGCAGCTATTTAATTCAAGTGACAGATGAAAACAAATCCCGGATTGTCATCCACAAATGCACAGAACGAGCAGAACAAGCCCGGAAGCTTGAGGTTTCCTCCGTGAACACCACACAGCTCCCAGGAAAGCCAGTTGCCCCAGTCCGGGTTAACGAAGTGGCCAAAAATTCCAGTCCCATGGAGTTGAACCAGGGCAGGTGCCAGGTTTTGTCCCTGGGCCACGGCAGCCCTGGATCCACAGCTGGGGGGGTGCGAGGCTGGAGAGCAGCCCTGGGAAAGGGACCTGGGGGTGCTGGGTGATGGCGAGTTGAGTCAGCAGGGCCCTGGCAACCAGGAGGGCAACCGTGTCCTGGGGGGCGTCCAGCACCGGGGATTGTCCCGCTCTGCCCCGCACTGGGGCGAGCCCACCCTGAGCACTGGGGCAGTTCTGGGGCCACAGGATGAGAAGGATCTAAAGCTGCTGGAGAGGGTCCAGAGGAGGGCACGGAGTTGGGGAAGGGTTTAGAGGGGAAGTGTGTGAGTTGCAGCTGAAGTCACTAGGTCTGTTCAGCCTGGAGGAGACTGAGAGGAGACCTCATCTTGCTCTGCAGGTTCCTCACATGGGGAGGAGGAGGTGTGGGCACTGAGCTCTTCTCTCTGGACCCGAGGGAATGGCAGGAAGATGCCAGGGGAGGGTTGGGTTGGGCATGAGGAGCACCTTCTTCCCCCAGAGGGTGGTGGAGCACCAGAACAGCTCCCCAGGGAAGCAGGCACAGCCTGACAATATTCCAGAAGCCTTTGGCCAAGTCCCTCAGCCCCACGGGGTGAATGTTGGGGTGTCCTGTGCAGGGACGGGGGTTGGACTTGATGGTCCTTGTGGATCCCTTCCAACTCAGGACATTCTGTGATTCTATGATAAATTCTGTTGGCCTTGGTCTGCAGGGGATTTCTCTTCCCCACAGGAGCCAAGTGTGGTGCCAGCAGTCCCTGGGCTCCTCCTGGCTCAGTCCCAGCAGTAGCCCAGATGGCCAAGAAGGCCAAAGGCATCCTGACCTACATCAGAAATAATGTGGCAAGTAGAAGCAGGGAAGTGATCCTTGCTGTGAACTCAGGGCTGCTGAGGTCGCACCTCGAATCTTGGGTTCAGTTTTGGGCCTTTCACTCCAAGAAGGACATTGAGGGGCTGGCACGTGTCTGGAGAAGCGGAAGGGAGATGGGGAAGAGGCTGGAGAATAAGCCTTATGAGGAGCTGCTGAGGGAGCTGGGGTTGTCTAGCCTGAAGAAAATGAAACTGAGGGCGGACCTTATCGCTCTCCACAGGTGCCTGAAAGGAGGTTGTAGAGAGATGGGGGGTGGTCTCTTCTCCGTGGTACAGTGACAGGACAAGGGGAAATGGCCTTAAGATGCACCAGGGGTGATTTAGGTTGGACATTAGGAGAAATTTCTTTTCTGAAACGATTGTCAAGCATGGGCAGAGGCTGCCCATGGAGGTGGTTGAGTCCCCATCCCTGGAGATCTCTAAAAGAGGAGTAGATGTTGTCCTTGGGTGTAAGTAACAGAGGAGCTCACAGATGGGGAGGGAACTTGCCTTAGAAAACCATTGAGTTAATGAGCAAAACCAGCTTCTCTGCTGGCAACAAGCTGTCATGGCCCAGAAAGCCAACTCTGTCCTGGGCTGCATCCAGAGCAGGGGGATCAGCAGGGCAAGGAAGGAGATTCTCCCCCTCTGTTCTACTCTTGTGAGACCCCACCTGGAGCCCTGTGTTCAATTCTGGAGTCCTCCAACACAGGGAGGACAAGGAGCTGTTGGAGCGAGTCCTGAGGAGCCCATGGAGATGATCCAAGGGCTGGAGCACCTCCTGTACGAGGACAGGCTGAGAGAGCTGGGGTTGTTCAGCCTGGAGAAGCCAAGGCTACAGGGGGACCTTAGAGCAGCCTCCCAGTGCTGAAAGGGGCTCCAGGAAAGCGGGAGAGGGGCTCCTGATCAGGGAGTGCAGGGATGGGAAGGGGAATGGTCTTCAGGTGAAAGAGGGGAGATTGAGATGAGAGCTTGGGAAGAAATGTTTTGCTGTGAGGGCGGGGAGGCCCTGTCCCAGGTTGCCCAGAGCAGTGGTGGCTGCCCCATCCCTGGAGGTGTTCAAGGCCAGGTTGGATGGGGCTTGGAGCCCCCTGATCCAGTGGGAGGGGTCCCTGCCCATGGCAGGGGATAGGCCTGGATGGGCTTTGAGGTCCCTTCCAGCCCAAACCATTCCATGATTCTATGGTTCCATGACCTCCAGCAAAATTTTGTTTTTTTGGGTTGAAGACGAGCTTAGAATGGCAGAGTTGCAGAAAGACCTGGAAATCTCTCACTGCAGGCACCGCAATCTCTGCAGGGTGGACATTCGCTTTTCTTTCCCACTCAGGTCTGTCCCCTGCTGCCACAGCTTTCCCTGCTCCTGTAGGACCCTTCTCTCCTGGTCTGTCCCCACCCTGGGTGCCATGGATGCTGTCACTGGCACCAGAGCGAACGCTGTCATTAGGCTCCACAGTGAACAGGTGTGATTGGGCACCGAAGCAAACACCTGTCACTGGGCACCAGAGTGAATGCATCATTGGGCACCAGAGCAAACGCTGTCATTAGGCACCAGAGTGAACGCTGAGCTGAGAGGCACAGGCAGAGCTCAGACCCCTCCAAAAGCGGCTGCTAGAGCTGGCCCAAGGCCAAGGCCACCTCCTCCGGGCTCATGCTGGAACCCACAGCACTCCAAATCCCAAGAGACAGTGGCCTCTGAAGCACAGCAGTGGCAGCAGTTCAGCTCTACTTGGCGCTGCTTGGCCGGGTTTGGCTCTGGAAGGGGAGGGAGCAAGGACAGGGAATGAGCAGGGAGAGTGAAATGAGCCAGGAGAGGGGAATGAGCTGGCAGTGGCTATCACTGAAATAGAGAAACTCCTTAACACCTTTGAGTTACTCCTTAACACACTTCAAGAAGCCGCAGTCTTTAATCTGGTGTCAGATGTACGGGGGACCTCTCCACTCAGCATGCATGCCGATGGGCATGAGAAGTGGTTATTTACTCACTGAATTTATACACATAGATTATATTTCTCATAAAAATCATGTATATTAATCCCATTTCCCAGCACTCAGTACAATAGGTGTCCCGCCACTCGCACACGCTCCCCACAGTCCTTTACTGAGTCCGAGCTTTGCAAAGCAGCCTCTGCTCTATTTCAGTGCCGTCTGGTCTGCTTGGAAGTTTCCATCTTATGTTCAAAACCAGGTTATCCCAATTTCATCTCTTTTGGCTCCTGAAGTGCTGCCCAGATGCCAGATTTCTCATCTTCAAGGTCTTTTCCCTTCATCCTGTCATACCTTCAATTTTATGGCCTTGTTAGTCTTATTCTTCAAATATCGCAGAAAGAGAGGAGGGAGCTGTTCACTGGTTCCTAAGATGAGATGAGATATTAGTACAGGCACTGTGTTCTACACATTCCCCAATAGCAGCTGATACTGGTTTGCTCAGGGGTACAACATGAGGAATGAGCTGGGAGAGAGGAATGAGCTGGGACAGGGAATGAACCAGGACAGGGGCAGAGGAGGGGGACAGGAGGGAGCAGGGGAACAGGGGTCCACCCAGCCCCCGGGTGCCCCCAGTTCCCCTTCCTCGGTGGGTCTCCATTTTCAGGGTGGGTCTCTGCTCTTGGGGTGTCCCCATCACCCCTATTAGGGGAGTCCTACTCCAGATGGGGTCTTCACTACCCAGGTGACCTCAGTGGATTGCCTTGCTTGCTGGGTCCCCATTCTCTCTCCCCCAGGGTGGGGCAGCTCTGGAATGGATGGGCTGCGTGGAGTGGGGAAGGTGGAGTAGGGCAGGGGCACCAGCTTTTGTCCCGGCCCGCGGGCACCACCAGGAGACACCAAGCGGGGCATAGGCTGCCAGACCGCCAGGCACTGGGGCCGGGAACAGCGAGAAAAGGCTTCTATCCTCCAGAGAAAAAGATCCACCTGGGGACCCACCCAAGATTCCTCTTATTCTTCACCTGGAACCTTCTCACCTTTTCTTTAGGGACCTGATATCCTGAACGGGGACTCCAGACTCCTCCAAGGAAGCTCCACCTGAGATGCTTTTTCTCCTCTGGAGGAAAAATCTCTCCTTCAGGATGCACTTCAGACTCCTTTGAGGCTTCTCCTGGAGCAGTTTCATGTCTTATTTATAGACTTGAGATCCTAGATAGAAGCAACAGAAGCTATGCAAGAGACATTCTTTCTCCTTTGGAGGAAAAATGTCCGGTAAGGACTAACTCGAGACTCTTTCCAGGCATCTCCTGGAGCCTTTTCCCTTCTCTATTGGTACAGGAGATCCACAGCAGCAACTCGAGACTCCTCCAAGAAAGATATCCGAGGGATGACTTTTCTCCCTTGGCGGAAACTCTCTTCTCCAGGATCTTCCCAAGACTCCTCCCAGGCATCTCTTGGAGTCTTGCCAACTCTGCTATAACATCCTGAGATTCTGAGTTGCAGCTCAAGACCCATCAAAGGAAGCTACATATCAGATGTCTTTTCTTGTTGGAGGAATATGGTTTTGTAAGGACCCACGTGAGTCTCTGCCCAGAAATCTCCCGAAGTCTCTTCACCTCTCCTTAAAGGAATTGAGATTGCAAGTAGAAGCTCGAGACTCCTCCAATTAATCTATTTGTGAGATGTCTTTTCTCTTTGGAAGAAACTTTCTTGTTGAGGGTCTACCAGAGACTCCTCACAGGCACCTCCTGAAGGCTTCACTTCACAAAGCTGACATCCTGAGCCAGAGACCTAGACTCCTCCAAGGAAGCTACTCGAGAGACGTCTTTTGTCTTTGGAGAAAACTTGTTACCGAAGCCTCCACTTAAAACTCCTGCCAGGAAACTTGTGGAGGCTTTTCACCTTTCTGTTAAGAACCTGAGATCCCGAGCTGCAGCCTCAGACTCCTCCAAGGAAGCTACTCGAGAGATGTCTTTTCTCCTTTGGGAAAATATAACTCCTCCAGGATCGACGCAAGACTCCTCAAAGCTTTCCCCTGGAGCCGTTTCACCTGTGCTTTCAGGCACCTGAGATCCTGAGTAGCAACTCCAGACTCCTCCAAAGAAGCTACCCAAGAAGTCTGTTCTCCTTTGAATGAAAATCTCTCCTTCAGGATGCGCTTCAGACTCCTCCCAGGTGTCCCCTGGAGTCTTTTCACCTCTTCTTCAACATCCTCAAATCCTGAGTAGCAACCCTAGACTCCTCCAAGGAAGCTACTCGAGAGAGCTCTTTTCTCCCAGGGAGGAAACTCTCTTCTCTTGCATCCAGCCAGCACTACTCCCAGGCTTCTCCTGCATTCTTTTCACATCTTTGTTAGGGGCCACAGATCAAAAGTAGCAGCTCTAGGCTCCTCCGAGGGAGCAACTGCAGACGTGTCTTTTCTCCTTCAGAGGAAACACTCTCCTCCAGGATCCAGCCAGGACTCCTCCCAGCTTTCTCCTGGAGTCTTTTCACCTCTGCTTCCAGGGACCTGACATCCTGAGGAGCAACCCCGGTCTCCTCCAAGGAAGCTACTCAAGGCGTCTTTTTTCCTTTGGATGAAAACCTCTCCTTCAGGACTCCTCCCACGTGTCGCCGGGAGTCTTTTCACCTCTCTGCGAACCACCAGAAATCCTAAGTGGCAACCCCAGACTCCTCCAAGGAAGCTACTCCAGAGATGTCTTTTCTCCCAGGGAGGAAACTCTCCCCTCCAGTATCCAGCTGAGACTCCTCCCACGCTCCTCCTGGACTCTCTTCCCCTCTTCTTTTGGTCCCTGAGATCCCTAGTAGCAACTCCTCACTCACTCCTTGCAGGCAGCTACTTGAGAGATGTCTTCTCTCCTTTTGAGCAAAATCTCTCCTCCAGGATGTAACCGAGACTCCTCCCATGCTTCTCCCGGAGTCCTTTCCACGTCTACTTTATGGACCTGAGATCCTGGGTAGCAGCCCCGGACTCCTTCAAGGAAGCTCTATGACAGATGTATATTCTCCTTTGGAGGAAACTCTCCCCTCCAGCAGCCAACCAAGACTCCTTCCAGGCATCTCCTGGATCTTTGTTCCTCTCGGTCAGGGTCCTGAGATCCCGAGTAGCAACTCCAGACTCCTCCAAGGAAGCTTCTCGAGAGATGTCTTTTGTCTTTGGAGAAAACTTGTTACTCACACCTCTACTTGAGACACCTCCCAGGAATCCTCTTGAGGCTTTTCACCTTTCTGTTAAGAACCTGATAGGCTGCTTTGCAACCTCAGGCTTCTCCAAGGAAGCTACTTGAGAGACGAGATGTCTTTTCTCCTTTGGAGGAAACACTCTCCTCCACGATCCACCCAAGACTCCTCCCAGGCTTCACCTGGATCTTTTCCCTTCCGCCTTCGGGGGCATGATATCCCAAGAAGCAACCCCCGTCTCCTCCAAAGAAGCTACTCAAGAAGCCTTTCTTCCTTTGCACAAAAATCTCTCCTTCAGGGTGCACTTCAGACTCCTCCCAGGCGTCCCCTGGAGTCTCTTCACCTCTTCTTCAACATCCTGAAATTCTGAGTCGCAACCCCAGACTCCTCCAAGGAAGCTACTCGAGAGAGGCCCTTTCTCCAACGGAGGAAACTGTCTCCTCCAGCACCCAGCCAACACTCCTCTCCCACATCTCCTGGACTCTTTCTTCCTCTGCTAGAACAACAGGAGATCCTGGTTAGCAGCTCAAGACTCCTCCAAGGAACATACTGGAGAGATGTCTTCTCCAACGAGGGAAACGCTCTTCTCTGGCATCCCCCAAAATAAACTGCCCAGGCTTCTCCTGCATTCTTTTCACATCTTCTTTATGGACCTGAGATGCTGGGTAGCAGCTCAAGACTCCAGAAAGAAAGCCGTATGATAGTTCTCCTTTGGGGGAAAGCCTCTTTTCCAGGATGCCCCTGAGAGTCACTCCAGAATTCTCCTGGACTCTTTCTGCATCTTCTTTAGGGATCAGAGATTCCAAATAGCAGCCCCAGACTCCTCCAAGGAAGCTACTCGAGAGACGTCTTTTGTCTTTGGAGAAAACTTGTTACCGAAGCCTCCACTTAAAACTCCTGCCAGGAAACTTGTGGAGGCTTTTCACCTTTCTGTTAAGAACCTGAGATCCCGAGCTGCAGCCTCAGACTCCTCCAAGGAAGCCACTCGAGAGATGTCTTTTCTCCTTTGGGAAAATATAACTCCTCCAGGATCGACGCAAGACTCCTCAAAGCTTTCCCCTGGAGCCGTTTCACCTCTGCTTTCAGGCACCTGAGATCCTGAGTAGCAACTCCAGACTCCTCCAAAGAAGCTACCCAAGAAGTCTGTTCTCCTTTGAATGAAAATCTCTCCTTCAGGATGCGCTTCAGACTCCTCCCAGGTGTCCCCTGGAGTCTTTTCACCTCTTCTTCAACATCCTCAAATCCTGAGTAGCAACCCTAGACTCCTCCAAGGAAGCGACTCGAGAGAGCTCTTTTCTCCCAGGGAGGAAACTCTCTTCTCTTGCATCCAGCCAGCACTACTCCCAGGCTTCTCCTGCATTCTTTTCACATCTTTGTTATGGGCCACAGATCAAAAGTAGCAGCTCTAGGCTCCTCCGAGGGAGCAACTGCAGACGTGTCTTTTCTCCTTCAGAGGAAACACTCTCCTCCAGGATCCAGCCAGGACTCCTCCCAGCTTTCTCCTGGAGTCTTTTCACCTCTGCTTCCAGGGACCTGACATCCTGAGGAGCAACCCCGGTCTCCTCCAAGGAAGCTACTCAAGGCGTCTTTTTTCCTTTGGATGAAAACCTCTCCTTCAGGACTCCTCCCACGTGTCGCCGGGAGTCTTTTCACCTCTCTGCGAACCACCAGAAATCCTAAGTGGCAACCCCAGACTCCTCCAAGGAAGCTACTCCAGAGATGTCTTTTCTCCCAGGGAGGAAACGCTCCCCTCCAGTATCCAGCTGAGACTCCTCCCACGCTCCTCCTGGACTCTCTTCCCCTCTTCTTTTGGTCCCTGAGATCCCTAGTAGCAACTCCTCACTCACTCCTTGCAGGCAGCTACTTGAGAGATGTCTTCTCTCCTTTTGAGCAAAATCTCTCCTCCAGGATGTAACCGAGACTCCTCCCATGCTTCTCCCGGAGTCCTTTCCACGTCTACTTTATGGACCTGAGATCCTGGGTAGCAGCCCCGGACTCCTTCAAGGAAGCTCTATGACAGATGTATATTCTCCTTTGGAGGAAATTCTCCCCTCCAGCAGCCAACCAAGACTCCTTCCAGGCATCTCCTGGATCTTTGTTCCTCTCGGTCAGGGTCCTGAGATCCCGAGTAGCAACTCCAGACTCCTCCAAGGAAGCTTCTCGAGAGATGTCTTTTGTCTTTGGAGGAAACTTGTTACTCACACCTCTACTTGAGACACCTCCCAGGAATCCTCTTGAGGCTTTTCACCTTTCTGTTAAGAACCTGATAGGCTGCTTTGCAACCTCAGGCTTCTCCAAGGAAGCTACTTGAGAGACGAGATGTCTTTTCTCCTTTGGAGGAAACACTCTCCTCCACGATCCACCCAAGACTCCTCCCAGGCTTCACCTGGATCTTTTCCCTTCCGCCTTCGGGGGCATGATATCCCAAGAAGCAACCCCCGTCTCCTCCAAAGAAGCTACTCAAGAAGCCTTTCTTCCTTTGCACAAAAATCTCTCCTTCAGGGTGCACTTCAGACTCCTCCCAGGCGTCCCCTGGAGTCTCTTCACCTCTTCTTCAACATCCTGAAATTCTGAGTCGCAACCCCAGACTCCTCCAAGGAAGCTACTCGAGAGAGGCCCTTTCTCCAACGGAGGAAACTGTCTCCTCCAGCACCCAGCCAACACTCCTCTCCCACATCTCCTGGACTCTTTCTTCCTCTGCTAGAACAACAGGAGATCCTGGTTAGCAGCTCAAGACTCCTCCAAGGAACATACTGGAGAGATGTCTTCTCCAACGAGGGAAACGCTCTTCTCTGGCATCCCCCAAAATAAACTGCCCAGGCTTCTCCTGCATTCTTTTCACATCTTCTTTATGGACCTGAGATGCTGGGTAGCAGCTCAAGACTCCAGAAAGAAAGCCGTATGATAGTTCTCCTTTGGGGGAAAGCCTCTTTTCCAGGATGCCCCTGAGAGTCACTCCAGAATTCTCCTGGACTCTTTCTGCATCTTCTTTAGGGATCAGAGATTCCAAATAGCAGCCCCAGACTCCTCCAAGGAAGCTACTCGAGAGACGTCTTTTGTCTTTGGAGAAAACTTGTTACCGAAGCCTCCACTTAAAACTCCTGCCAGGAAACTTGTGGAGGCTTTTCACCTTTCTGTTAAGAACCTGAGATCCCGAGCTGCAGCCTCAGACTCCTCCAAGGAAGCTACTCGAGAGATGTCTTTTCTCCTTTGGGAAAATATAACTCCTCCAGGATCGACGCAAGACTCCTCAAAGCTTTACCCTGCGGTCCTTCCACCTCTGCTTTCAGGCACCTGAGATCCTGAGTAGCAACTCCAGACTCCTCCAAAGAAGCTACCCAAGAAGTCTGTTCTCCTTTGAATGAAAATCTCTCCTTCAGGATGCGCTTCAGACTCCTCCCAGGTGTCCCCTGGAGTCTTTTCACCTCTTCTTCAACATCCTCAAATCCTGAGTAGCAACCCTAGACTCCTCCAAGGAAGCTACTCGAGAGAGCTCTTTTCTCCCAGGGAGGAAACTCTCTTCTCTTGCATCCAGCCAGCACTACTCCCAGGCTTCTCCTGCATTCTTTTCACATCTTTGTTATGGGCCACAGATCAAAAGTAGCAGCTCTAGGCTCCTCCGAGGGAGCAACTGCAGACGTGTCTTTTCTCCTTCAGAGGAAACACTCTCCTCCAGGATCCAGCCAGGACTCCTCCCAGCTTTCTCCTGGAGTCTTTTCACCTCTGCTTCCAGGGACCTGACATCCTGAGGAGCAACCCCGGTCTCCTCCAAGGAAGCTACTCAAGGCGTCTTTTTTCCTTTGGATGAAAACCTCTCCTTCAGGACTCCTCCCACGTGTCGCCGGGAGTCTTTTCACCTCTCTGCGAACCACCAGAAATCCTAAGTAGCAACCCCAGACTCCTCCAAGGAAGCTACTCCAGAGATGTCTTTTCTCCCATGGAGGAAACTCTCCCCTCCAGTATCCAGCTGAGACTCCTCCCACGCTCCTCCTGGACTCTCTTCCCCTCTTCTTTTGGTCCCTGAGATCCCTAGTAGCAACTCCTCACTCACTCCTTGCAGGCAGCTACTTGAGAGATGTCTTCTCTCCTTTTGAGCAAAATCTCTCCTCCAGGATGTAACCGAGACTCCTCCCATGCTTCTCCCGGAGTCCTTTCCACGTCTACTTTATGGACCTGAGATCCTGGGTAGCAGCCCCGGACTCCTTCAAGGAAGCTCTATGACAGATGTATATTCTCCTTTGGAGGAAATTCTCCCCTCCAGCAGCCAACCAAGACTCCTTCCAGGCATCTCCTGGATCTTTGTTCCTCTCGGTCAGGGTCCTGAGATCCCGAGTAGCAACTCCAGACTCCTCCAAGGAAGCTTCTCGAGAGATGTCTTTTGTCTTTGGAGGAAACTTGTTACTCACACCTCTACTTGAGACACCTCCCAGGAATCCTCTTGAGGCTTTTCACCTTTCTGTTAAGAACCTGATAGGCTGCTTTGCAACCTCAGGCTTCTCCAAGGAAGCTACTTGAGAGACGAGATGTCTTTTCTCCTTTGGAGGAAACACTCTCCTCCACGATCCACCCAAGACTCCTCCCAGGCTTCACCTGGATCTTTTCCCTTCCGCCTTCGGGGGCATGATATCCCAAGAAGCAACCCCCGTCTTCTCCAAAGAAGCTACTCAAGAAGCCTTTCTTCCTTTGCACAAAAATCTCTCCTTCAGGATGCACTTCAGACTCCTCCCAGGTGTCCCCTGGAGTCTCTTCAGCTCTTCTTCAACATCCTGAAATTCTGAGTCGCAACCCCAGACTCCTCCAAGGAAGCTACTCGAGAGAGGCCCTTTCTCCAACGGAGGAAACTGTCTCCTCCAGCACCCAGCCAACACTCCTCTCCCACATCTCCTGGACTCTTTCTTCCTCTGCTAGAACAACAGGAGATCCTGGTTAGCAGCTCAAGACTCCTCCAAGGAACATACTGGAGAGATGTCTTCTCCAACGAGGGAAACGCTCTTCTCTGGCATCCCCCAAAATAAACTGCCCAGGCTTCTCCTGCATTCTTTTCACATCTTCTTTATGGACCTGAGATGCTGGGTAGCAGCTCAAGACTCCAGAAAGAAAGCCGTATGATAGTTCTCCTTTGGGGGAAAGCCTCTTTTCCAGGATGCCCCTGAGAGTCACTCCAGAATTCTCCTGGACTCTTTCTGCATCTTCTTTAGGGATCAGAGATTCCAAATAGCAGCCCCAGACTCCTCCAAGGAAGCTACTCGAGAGACGTCTTTTGTCTTTGGAGAAAACTTGTTACCGAAGCCTCCACTTAAAACTCCTGCCAGGAAACTTGTGGAGGCTTTTCACCTTTCTGTTAAGAACCTGAGATCCCGAGCTGCAGCCTCAGACTCCTCCAAGGAAGCTACTCGAGAGATGTCTTTTCTCCTTTGGGAAAATATAACTCCTCCAGGATCGACGCAAGACTCCTCAAAGCTTTCCCCTGGAGCCGTTTCACCTGTGCTTTCAGGCACCTGAGATCCTGAGTAGCAACTCCAGACTCCTCCAAAGAAGCTACCCAAGAAGTCTGTTCTCCTTTGAATGAAAATCTCTCCTTCAGGATGCGCTTCAGACTCCTCCCAGGTGTCCCCTGGAGTCTTTTCACCTCTTCTTCAACATCCTCAAATCCTGAGTAGCAACCCTAGACTCCTCCAAGGAAGCTACTCGAGAGAGCTCTTTTCTCCCAGGGAGGAAACTCTCTTCTCTTGCATCCAGCCAGCACTACTCCCAGGCTTCTCCTGCATTCTTTTCACATCTTTGTTAGGGGCCACAGATCAAAAGTAGCAGCTCTAGGCTCCTCCGAGGGAGCAACTGCAGACGTGTCTTTTCTCCTTCAGAGGAAACACTCTCCTCCAGGATCCAGCCAGGACTCCTCCCAGCTTTCTCCTGGAGTCTTTTCACCTCTGCTTCCAGGGACCTGACATCCTGAGGAGCAACCCCGGTCTCCTCCAAGGAAGCTACTCAAGGCGTCTTTTTTCCTTTGGATGAAAACCTCTCCTTCAGGACTCCTCCCACGTGTCGCCGGGAGTCTTTTCACCTCTCTGCGAACCACCAGAAATCCTAAGTAGCAACCCCAGACTCCTCCAAGGAAGCTACTCCAGAGATGTCTTTTCTCCCAGGGAGGAAACTCTCCCCTCCAGTATCCAGCTGAGACTCCTCCCACGCTCCTCCTGGACTCTCTTCCCCTCTTCTTTTGGTCCCTGAGATCCCTAGTAGCAACTCCTCACTCACTCCTTGCAGGCAGCTACTTGAGAGATGTCTTCTCTCCTTTTGAGCAAAATCTCTCCTCCAGGATGTAACCGAGACTCCTCCCATGCTTCTCCCGGAGTCCTTTCCACGTCTACTTTATGGACCTGAGATCCTGGGTAGCAGCCCCGGACTCCTTCAAGGAAGCTCTATGACAGATGTATATTCTCCTTTGGAGGAAACTCTCCCCTCCAGCAGCCAACCAAGACTCCTTCCAGGCATCTCCTGGATCTTTGTTCCTCTCGGTCAGGGTCCTGAGATCCCGAGTAGCAACTCCAGACTCCTCCAAGGAAGCTTCTCGAGAGATGTCTTTTGTCTTTGGAGGAAACTTGTTACTCACACCTCTACTTGAGACACCTCCCAGGAATCCTCTTGAGGCTTTTCACCTTTCTGTTAAGAACCTGATAGGCTGCTTTGCAACCTCAGGCTTCTCCAAGGAAGCTACTTGAGAGACGAGATGTCTTTTCTCCTTTGGAGGAAACACTCTCCTCCACGATCCACCCAAGACTCCTCCCAGGCTTCACCTGGATCTTTTCCCTTCCGCCTTCGGGGGCATGATATCCCAAGAAGCAACCCCCGTCTCCTCCAAAGAAGCTACTCAAGAAGCCTTTCTTCCTTTGCACAAAAATCTCTCCTTCAGGGTGCACTTCAGACTCCTCCCAGGCGTCCCCTGGAGTCTCTTCACCTCTTCTTCAACATCCTGAAATTCTGAGTCGCAACCCCAGACTCCTCCAAGGAAGCTACTTGAGAGAGGCCCTTTCTCCAACGGAGGAAACTGTCTCCTCCAGCACCCAGCCAACACTCCTCTCCCACATCTCCTGGACTCTTTCTTCCTCTGCTAGAACAACAGGAGATCCTGGTTAGCAGCTCAAGACTCCTCCAAGGAACATACTGGAGAGATGTCTTCTCCAACGAGGGAAACGCTCTTCTCTGGCATCCCCCAAAATAAACTGCCCAGGCTTCTCCTGCATTCTTTTCACATCTTCTTTATGGACCTGAGATGCTGGGTAGCAGCTCAAGACTCCAGAAAGAAAGCCGTAGGATAGTTCTCCTTTGGGGGAAAGCCTCTTTTCCAGGATGCCCCTGAGAGTCACTCCAGAATTCTCCTGGACTCTTTCTGCATCTTCTTTAGGGATCAGAGATTCCAAATAGCAGCCCCAGACTCCTCCAAGGAAGCTACTCGAGAGACGTCTTTTGTCTTTGGAGAAAACTTGTTACCGAAGCCTCCACTTAAAACTCCTGCCAGGAAACTTGTGGAGGCTTTTCACCTTTCTGTTAAGAACCTGAGATCCCGAGCTGCAGCCTCAGACTCCTCCAAGGAAGCTACTCGAGAGATGTCTTTTCTCCTTTGGGAAAATATAACTCCTCCAGGATCGACGCAAGACTCCTCAAAGCTTTCCCCTGGAGCCGTTTCACCTCTGCTTTCAGGCACCTGAGATCCTGAGTAGCAACTCCAGACTCCTCCAAAGAAGCTACCCAAGAAGTCTGTTCTCCTTTGAATGAAAATCTCTCCTTCAGGATGCGCTTCAGACTCCTCCCAGGTGTCCCCTGGAGTCTTTTCACCTCTTCTTCAACATCCTCAAATCCTGAGTAGCAACCCTAGACTCCTCCAAGGAAGCTACTCGAGAGAGCTCTTTTCTCCCAGGGAGGAAACTCTCTTCTCTTGCATCCAGCCAGCACTACTCCCAGGCTTCTCCTGCATTCTTTTCACATCTTTGTTAGGGGCCACAGATCAAAAGTAGCAGCTCTAGGCTCCTCCGAGGGAGCAACTGCAGACGTGTCTTTTCTCCTTCAGAGGAAACACTCTCCTCCAGGATCCAGCCAGGACTCCTCCCAGCTTTCTCCTGGAGTCTTTTCACCTCTGCTTCCAGGGACCTGACATCCTGAGGAGCAACCCCGGTCTCCTCCAAGGAAGCTACTCAAGGCGTCTTTTTTCCTTTGGATGAAAACCTCTCCTTCAGGACTCCTCCCACGTGTCGCCGGGAGTCTTTTCACCTCTCTGCGAACCACCAGAAATCCTAAGTAGCAACCCCAGACTCCTCCAAGGAAGCTACTCCAGAGATGTCTTTTCTCCCATGGAGGAAACTCTCCCCTCCAGTATCCAGCTGAGACTCCTCCCACGCTCCTCCTGGACTCTCTTCCCCTCTTCTTTTGGTCCCTGAGATCCCTAGTAGCAACTCCTCACTCACTCCTTGCAGGCAGCTACTTGAGAGATGTCTTCTCTCCTTTTGAGCAAAATCTCTCCTCCAGGATGTAACCGAGACTCCTCCCATGCTTCTCCCGGAGTCCTTTCCACGTCTACTTTATGGACCTGAGATCCTGGGTAGCAGCCCCGGACTCCTTCAAGGAAGCTCTATGACAGATGTATATTCTCCTTTGGAGGAAATTCTCCCCTCCAGCAGCCAACCAAGACTCCTTCCAGGCATCTCCTGGATCTTTGTTCCTCTCGGTCAGGGTCCTGAGATCCCGAGTAGCAACTCCAGACTCCTCCAAGGAAGCTTCTCGAGAGATGTCTTTTGTCTTTGGAGGAAACTTGTTACTCACACCTCTACTTGAGACACCTCCCAGGAATCCTCTTGAGGCTTTTCACCTTTCTGTTAAGAACCTGATAGGCTGCTTTGCAACCTCAGGCTTCTCCAAGGAAGCTACTTGAGAGACGAGATGTCTTTTCTCCTTTGGAGGAAACACTCTCCTCCACGATCCACCCAAGACTCCTCCCAGGCTTCACCTGGATCTTTTCCCTTCCGCCTTCGGGGGCATGATATCCCAAGAAGCAACCCCCGTCTCCTCCAAAGAAGCTACTCAAGAAGCCTTTCTTCCTTTGCACAAAAATCTCTCCTTCAGGATGCACTTCAGACTCCTCCCAGGTGTCCCCTGGAGTCTCTTCACCTCTTCTTCAACATCCTGAAATTCTGAGTCGCAACCCCAGACTCCTCCAAGGAAGCTACTCGAGAGAGGCCCTTTCTCCAACGGAGGAAACTGTCTCCTCCAGCACCCAGCCAACACTCCTCTCCCACATATCCTGGACTCTTTCTTCCTCTGCTAGAACAACAGGAGATCCTGGTTAGCAGCTCAAGACTCCTCCAAGGAACATACTGGAGAGATGTCTTCTCCAACGAGGGAAACGCTCTTCTCTGGCATCCCCCAAAATAAACTGCCCAGGCTTCTCCTGCATTCTTTTCACATCTTCTTTATGGACCTGAGATGCTGGGTAGCAGCTCAAGACTCCAGAAAGAAAGCCGTATGATAGTTCTCCTTTGGGGGAAAGCCTCTTTTCCAGGATGCCCCTGAGAGTCACTCCAGAATTCTCCTGGACTCTTTCTGCATCTTCTTTAGGGATCAGAGATTCCAAATAGCAGCCCCAGACTCCTCCAAGGAAGCTACTCGAGAGACGTCTTTTGTCTTTGGAGAAAACTTGTTACCGAAGCCTCCACTTAAAACTCCTGCCAGGAAACTTGTGGAGGCTTTTCACCTTTCTGTTAAGAACCTGAGATCCCGAGCTGCAGCCTCAGACTCCTCCAAGGAAGCTACTCGAGAGATGTCTTTTCTCCTTTGGGAAAATATAACTCCTCCAGGATCGACGCAAGACTCCTCAAAGCTTTCCCCTGCGGTCGTTTCACCTGTGCTTTCAGGCACCTGAGATCCTGAGTAGCAACTCCAGACTCCTCCAAAGAAGCTACCCAAGAAGTCTGTTCTCCTTTGAATGAAAATCTCTCCTTCAGGATGCGCTTCAGACTCCTCCCAGGTGTCCCCTGGAGTCTTTTCACCTCTTCTTCAACATCCTCAAATCCTGAGTAGCAACCCTAGACTCCTCCAAGGAAGCTACTCGAGAGAGCTCTTTTCTCCCAGGGAGGAAACTCTCTTCTCTTGCATCCAGCCAGCACTACTCCCAGGCTTCTCCTGCATTCTTTTCACATCTTTGTTAGGGGCCACAGATCAAAAGTAGCAGCTCTAGGCTCCTCCGAGGGAGCAACTGCAGACGTGTCTTTTCTCCTTCAGAGGAAACACTCTCCTCCAGGATCCAGCCAGGACTCCTCCCAGCTTTCTCCTGGAGTCTTTTCACCTCTGCTTCCAGGGACCTGACATCCTGAGGAGCAACCCCGGTCTCCTCCAAGGAAGCAACTCAAGGCGTCTTTTTTCCTTTGGATGAAAACCTCTCCTTCAGGACTCCTCCCACGTGTCGCCGGGAGTCTTTTCACCTCTTTGCGAACCAGCAGAAATCCTAAGTGGCAACCCCAGACTCCTCCAAGGAAGCTACTCCAGAGATGTCTTTTCTCCCAGGGAGGAAACTCTCCCCTCCAGTATCCAGCTGAGACTCCTCCCACGCTCCTCCTGGACTCTCTTCCCCTCTTCTTTTGGTCCCTGAGATCCCTAGTAGCAACTCCTCACTCACTCCTTGCAGGCAGCTACTTGAGAGATGTCTTCTCTCCTTTTGAGCAAAATCTCTCCTCCAGGATGTAACCGAGACTCCTCCCATGCTTCTCCCGGAGTCCTTTCCACGTCTACTTTATGGACCTGAGATCCTGGGTAGCAGCCCCGGACTCCTTCAAGGAAGCTCTATGACAGATGTATATTCTCCTTTGGAGGAAATTCTCCCCTCCAGCAGCCAACCAAGACTCCTTCCAGGCATCTCCTGGATCTTTGTTCCTCTCGGTCAGGGTCCTGAGATCCCGAGTAGCAACTCCAGACTCCTCCAAGGAAGCTTCTCGAGAGATGTCTTTTGTCTTTGGAGGAAACTTGTTACTCACACCTCTACTTGAGACACCTCCCAGGAATCCTCTTGAGGCTTTTCACCTTTCTGTTAAGAACCTGATAGGCTGCTTTGCAACCTCAGGCTTCTCCAAGGAAGCTACTTGAGAGACGAGATGTCTTTTCTCCTTTGGAGGAAACACTCTCCTCCACGATCCACCCAAGACTCCTCCCAGGCTTCACCTGGATCTTTTCCCTTCCGCCTTCGGGGGCATGATATCCCAAGAAGCAACCCCCGTCTCCTCCAAAGAAGCTACTCAAGAAGCCTTTCTTCCTTTGCACAAAAATCTCTCCTTCAGGGTGCACTTCAGACTCCTCCCAGGCGTCCCCTGGAGTCTCTTCACCTCTTCTTCAACATCCTGAAATTCTGAGTCGCAACCCCAGACTCCTCCAAGGAAGCTACTCGAGAGAGGCCCTTTCTCCAACGGAGGAAACTGTCTCCTCCAGCACCCAGCCAACACTCCTCTCCCACATCTCCTGGACTCTTTCTTCCTCTGCTAGAACAACAGGAGATCCTGGTTAGCAGCTCAAGACTCCTCCAAGGAACATACTGGAGAGATGTCTTCTCCAACGAGGGAAACGCTCTTCTCTGGCATCCCCCAAAATAAACTGCCCAGGCTTCTCCTGCATTCTTTTCACATCTTCTTTATGGACCTGAGATGCTGGGTAGCAGCTCAAGACTCCAGAAAGAAAGCCGTAGGATATTTCTCCTTTGGGGGAAAGCCTCTTTTCCAGGATGCCCCTGAGAGTCACTCCAGAATTCTCCTGGAGTCTTTCTGCATCTTCTTTAGGGATCAGAGATTCCAAATAGCAGCCCCAGACTCCTCCAAGGAAGCTACTCGAGAGACGTCTTTTGTCTTTGGAGAAAACTTGTTACCGAAGCCTCCACTTAAAACTCCTGCCAGGAAACTTGTGGAGGCTTTTCACCTTTCTGTTAAGAACCTGAGATCCCGAGCTGCAGCCTCAGACTCCTCCAAGGAAGCTACTCGAGAGATGTCTTTTCTCCTTTGGGAAAATATAACTCCTCCAGGATCGACGCAAGACTCCTCAAAGCTTTCCCCTGGAGCCGTTTCACCTGTGCTTTCAGGCACCTGAGATCCTGAGTAGCAACTCCAGACTCCTCCAAAGAAGCTACCCAAGAAGTCTGTTCTCCTTTGAATGAAAATCTCTCCTTCAGGATGCGCTTCAGACTCCTCCCAGGTGTCCCCTGGAGTCTTTTCACCTCTTCTTCAACATCCTCAAATCCTGAGTAGCAACCCTAGACTCCTCCAAGGAAGCTACTCGAGAGAGCTCTTTTCTCCCAGGGAGGAAACTCTCTTCTCTTGCATCCAGCCAGCACTACTCCCAGGCTTCTCCTGCATTCTTTTCACATCTTTGTTATGGGCCACAGATCAAAAGTAGCAGCTCTAGGCTCCTCCGAGGGAGCAACTGCAGACGTGTCTTTTCTCCTTCAGAGGAAACACTCTCCTCCAGGATCCAGCCAGGACTCCTCCCAGCTTTCTCCTGGAGTCTTTTCACCTCTGCTTCCAGGGACCTGACATCCTGAGGAGCAACCCCGGTCTCCTCCAAGGAAGCTACTCAAGGCGTCTTTTTTCCTTTGGATGAAAACCTCTCCTTCAGGACTCCTCCCACGTGTCGCCGGGAGTCTTTTCACCTCTCTGCGAACCACCAGAAATCCTAAGTGGCAACCCCAGACTCCTCCAAGGAAGCTACTCCAGAGATGTCTTTTCTCCCATGGAGGAAACTCTCCCCTCCAGTATCCAGCTGAGACTCCTCCCACGCTCCTCCTGGACTCTCTTCCCCTCTTCTTTTGGTCCCTGAGATCCCTAGTAGCAACTCCTCACTCACTCCTTGCAGGCAGCTACTTGAGAGATGTCTTCTCTCCTTTTGAGCAAAATCTCTCCTCCAGGATGTAACCGAGACTCCTCCCATGCTTCTCCCGGAGTCCTTTCCACGTCTACTTTATGGACCTGAGATCCTGGGTAGCAGCCCCGGACTCCTTCAAGGAAGCTCTATGACAGATGTATATTCTCCTTTGGAGGAAACTCTCCCCTCCAGCAGCCAACCAAGACTCCTTCCAGGCATCTCCTGGATCTTTGTTCCTCTCGGTCAGGGTCCTGAGATCCCGAGTAGCAACTCCAGACTCCTCCAAGGAAGCTTCTCGAGAGATGTCTTTTGTCTTTGGAGGAAACTTGTTACTCACACCTCTACTTGAGACACCTCCCAGGAATCCTCTTGAGGCTTTTCACCTTTCTGTTAAGAACCTGATAGGCTGCTTTGCAACCTCAGGCTTCTCCAAGGAAGCTACTTGAGAGACGAGATGTCTTTTCTCCTTTGGAGGAAACACTCTCCTCCACGATCCACCCAAGACTCCTCCCAGGCTTCACCTGGATCTTTTCCCTTCCGCCTTCGGGGGCATGATATCCCAAGAAGCAACCCCCGTCTCCTCCAAAGAAGCTACTCAAGAAGCCTTTCTTCCTTTGCACAAAAATCTCTCCTTCAGGGTGCACTTCAGACTCCTCCCAGGCGTCCCCTGGAGTCTCTTCACCTCTTCTTCAACATCCTGAAATTCTGAGTCGCAACCCCAGACTCCTCCAAGGAAGCTACTCGAGAGAGGCCCTTTCTCCAACGGAGGAAACTGTCTCCTCCAGCACCCAGCCAACACTCCTCTCCCACATCTCCTGGACTCTTTCTTCCTCTGCTAGAACAACAGGAGATCCTGGTTAGCAGCTCAAGACTCCTCCAAGGAACATACTGGAGAGATGTCTTCTCCAACGAGGGAAACGCTCTTCTCTGGCATCCCCCAAAATAAACTGCCCAGGCTTCTCCTGCATTCTTTTCACATCTTCTTTATGGACCTGAGATGCTGGGTAGCAGCTCAAGACTCCAGAAAGAAAGCCGTATGATAGTTCTCCTTTGGGGGAAAGCCTCTTTTCCAGGATGCCCCTGAGAGTCACTCCAGAATTCTCCTGGACTCTTTCTGCATCTTCTTTAGGGATCAGAGATTCCAAATAGCAGCCCCAGACTCCTCCAAGGAAGCTACTCGAGAGACGTCTTTTGTCTTTGGAGAAAACTTGTTACCGAAGCCTCCACTTAAAACTCCTGCCAGGAAACTTGTGGAGGCTTTTCACCTTTCTGTTAAGAACCTGAGATCCCGAGCTGCAGCCTCAGACTCCTCCAAGGAAGCCACTCGAGAGATGTCTTTTCTCCTTTGGGAAAATATAACTCCTCCAGGATCGACGCAAGACTCCTCAAAGCTTTCCCCTGCGGTCGTTTCACCTGTGCTTTCAGGCACCTGAGATCCTGAGTAGCAACTCCAGACTCCTCCAAAGCAGCTACCCAAGAAGTCTGTTCTCCTTTGAATGAAAATCTCTCCTTCAGGATGCGCTTCAGACTCCTCCCAGGTGTCCCCTGGAGTCTTTTCACCTCTTCTTCAACATCCTCAAATCCTGAGTAGCAACTCTAGACTCCTCCAAGGAAGCTACTCGAGAGAGCTCTTTTCTCCCAGGGAGGAAACTCTCTTCTCTTGCATCCAGCCAGCACTACTCCCAGGCTTCTCCTGCATTCTTTTCACATCTTTGTTATGGGCCACAGATCAAAAGTAGCAGCTCTAGGCTCCTCCGAGGGAGCAACTGCAGACGTGTCTTTTCTCCTTCAGAGGAAACACTCTCCTCCAGGATCCAGCCAGGACTCCTCCCAGCTTTCTCCTGGAGTCTTTTCACCTCTGCTTCCAGGGACCTGACATCCTGAGGAGCAACCCCGGTCTCCTCCAAGGAAGCTACTCAAGGCGTCTTTTTTCCTTTGGATGAAAACCTCTCCTTCAGGACTCCTCCCACGTGTCGCCGGGAGTCTTTTCACCTCTCTGCGAACCACCAGAAATCCTAAGTAGCAACCCCAGACTCCTCCAAGGAAGCTACTCCAGAGATGTCTTTTCTCCCATGGAGGAAACTCTCCCCTCCAGTATCCAGCTGAGACTCCTCCCACGCTCCTCCTGGACTCTCTTCCCCTCTTCTTTTGGTCCCTGAGATCCCTAGTAGCAACTCCTCACTCACTCCTTGCAGGCAGCTACTTGAGAGATGTCTTCTCTCCTTTTGAGCAAAATCTCTCCTCCAGGATGTAACCGAGACTCCTCCCATGCTTCTCCCGGAGTCCTTTCCACGTCTACTTTATGGACCTGAGATCCTGGGTAGCAGCCCCGGACTCCTTCAAGGAAGCTCTATGACAGATGTATATTCTCCTTTGGAGGAAACTCTCCCCTCCAGCAGCCAACCAAGACTCCTTCCAGGCATCTCCTGGATCTTTGTTCCTCTCGGTCAGGGTCCTGAGATCCCGAGTAGCAACTCCAGACTCCTCCAAGGAAGCTTCTCGAGAGATGTCTTTTGTCTTTGGAGGAAACTTGTTACTCACACCTCTACTTGAGACACCTCCCAGGAATCCTCTTGAGGCTTTTCACCTTTCTGTTAAGAACCTGATAGGCTGCTTTGCAACCTCAGGCTTCTCCAAGGAAGCTACTTGAGAGACGAGATGTCTTTTCTCCTTTGGAGGAAACACTCTCCTCCACGATCCACCCAAGACTCCTCCCAGGCTTCACCTGGATCTTTTCCCTTCCGCCTTCGGGGGCATGATATCCCAAGAAGCAACCCCCGTCTCCTCCAAAGAAGCTACTCAAGAAGCCTTTCTTCCTTTGCACAAAAATCTCTCCTTCAGGGTGCACTTCAGACTCCTCCCAGGCGTCCCCTGGAGTCTCTTCACCTCTTCTTCAACATCCTGAAATTCTGAGTCGCAACCCCAGACTCCTCCAAGGAAGCTACTTGAGAGAGGCCCTTTCTCCAACGGAGGAAACTGTCTCCTCCAGCACCCAGCCAACACTCCTCTCCCACATCTCCTGGACTCTTTCTTCCTCTGCTAGAACAACAGGAGATCCTGGTTAGCAGCTCAAGACTCCTCCAAGGAACATACTGGAGAGATGTCTTCTCCAACGAGGGAAACGCTCTTCTCTGGCATCCCCCAAAATAAACTGCCCAGGCTTCTCCTGCATTCTTTTCACATCTTCTTTATGGACCTGAGATGCTGGGTAGCAGCTCAAGACTCCAGAAAGAAAGCCGTAGGATAGTTCTCCTTTGGGGGAAAGCCTCTTTTCCAGGATGCCCCTGAGAGTCACTCCAGAATTCTCCTGGACTCTTTCTGCATCTTCTTTAGGGATCAGAGATTCCAAATAGCAGCCCCAGACTCCTCCAAGGAAGCTACTCGAGAGACGTCTTTTGTCTTTGGAGAAAACTTGTTACCGAAGCCTCCACTTAAAACTCCTGCCAGGAAACTTGTGGAGGCTTTTCACCTTTCTGTTAAGAACCTGAGATCCCGAGCTGCAGCCTCAGACTCCTCCAAGGAAGCTACTCGAGAGATGTCTTTTCTCCTTTGGGAAAATATAACTCCTCCAGGATCGACGCAAGACTCCTCAAAGCTTTACCCTGCGGTCCTTCCACCTGTGCTTTCAGGCACCTGAGATCCTGAGTAGCAACTCCAGACTCCTCCAAAGAAGCTACCCAAGAAGTCTGTTCTCCTTTGAATGAAAATCTCTCCTTCAGGATGCGCTTCAGACTCCTCCCAGGAGTCCCCTGGAGTCTTTTCACCTCTTCTTCAACATCCTCAAATCCTGAGTAGCAACCCTAGACTCCTCCAAGGAAGCTACTCGAGAGAGCTCTTTTCTCCCAGGGAGGAAACTCTCTTCTCTTGCATCCAGCCAGCACTACTCCCAGGCTTCTCCTGCATTCTTTTCACATCTTTGTTAGGGGCCACAGATCAAAAGTAGCAGCTCTAGGCTCCTCCGAGGGAGCAACTGCAGACGTGTCTTTTCTCCTTCAGAGGAAACACTCTCCTCCAGGATCCAGCCAGGACTCCTCCCAGCTTTCTCCTGGAGTCTTTTCACCTCTGCTTCCAGGGACCTGACATCCTGAGGAGCAACCCCGCTCTCCTCCAAGGAAGCTACTCAAGGCGTCTTTTTTCCTTTGGATGAAAACCTCTCCTTCAGGACTCCTCCCACGTGTCGCCGGGAGTCTTTTCACCTCTCTGCGAACCACCAGAAATCCTAAGTAGCAACCCCAGACTCCTCCAAGGAAGCTACTCCAGAGATGTCTTTTCTCCCATGGAGGAAACTCTCCCCTCCAGTATCCAGCTGAGACTCCTCCCACGCTCCTCCTGGACTCTCTTCCCCTCTTCTTTTGGTCCCTGAGATCCCTAGTAGCAACTCCTCACTCACTCCTTGCAGGCAGCTACTTGAGAGATGTCTTCTCTCCTTTTGAGCAAAATCTCTCCTCCAGGATGTAACCGAGACTCCTCCCATGCTTCTCCCGGAGTCCTTTCCACGTCTACTTTATGGACCTGAGATCCTGGGTAGCAGCCCCGGACTCCTTCAAGGAAGCTCTATGACAGATGTATATTCTCCTTTGGAGGAAATTCTCCCCTCCAGCAGCCAACCAAGACTCCTTCCAGGCATCTCCTGGATCTTTGTTCCTCTCGGTCAGGGTCCTGAGATCCCGAGTA
The DNA here is from genome assembly GCA_033558235.1 of Neomorphus geoffroyi. Classification (NCBI taxonomy): domain Eukaryota; kingdom Metazoa; phylum Chordata; class Aves; order Cuculiformes; family Neomorphidae; genus Neomorphus; species Neomorphus geoffroyi. The sequence goes on along the minus strand of JAUMJM010000060.1, from coordinate 273,734 downwards.
GCAACTCCAGACTCCTCCAAGGAAGCTTCTCGAGAGATGTCTTTTGTCTTTGGAGGAAACTTGTTACTCACACCTCTACTTGAGACACCTCCCAGGAATCCTCTTGAGGCTTTTCACCTTTCTGTTAAGAACCTGATAGGCTGCTTTGCAACCTCAGGCTTCTCCAAGGAAGCTACTTGAGAGACGAGATGTCTTTTCTCCTTTGGAGGAAACACTCTCCTCCACGATCCACCCAAGACTCCTCCCAGGCTTCACCTGGATCTTTTCCCTTCCGCCTTCGGGGGCATGATATCCCAAGAAGCAACCCCCGTCTCCTCCAAAGAAGCTACTCAAGAAGCCTTTCTTCCTTTGCACAAAAATCTCTCCTTCAGGATGCACTTCAGACTCCTCCCAGGTGTCCCCTGGAGTCTCTTCACCTCTTCTTCAACATCCTGAAATTCTGAGTCGCAACCCCAGACTCCTCCAAGGAAGCTACTCGAGAGAGGCCCTTTCTCCAACGGAGGAAACTGTCTCCTCCAGCACCCAGCCAACACTCCTCTCCCACATCTCCTGGACTCTTTCTTCCTCTGCTAGAACAACAGGAGATCCTGGTTAGCAGCTCAAGACTCCTCCAAGGAACATACTGGAGAGATGTCTTCTCCAACGAGGGAAACGCTCTTCTCTGGCATCCCCCAAAATAAACTGCCCAGGCTTCTCCTGCATTCTTTTCACATCTTCTTTATGGACCTGAGATGCTGGGTAGCAGCTCAAGACTCCAGAAAGAAAGCCGTAGGATAGTTCTCCTTTGGGGGAAAGCCTCTTTTCCAGGATGCCCCTGAGAGTCACTCCAGAATTCTCCTGGACTCTTTCTGCATCTTCTTTAGGGATCAGAGATTCCAAATAGCAGCCCCAGACTCCTCCAAGGAAGCTACTCGAGAGACGTCTTTTGTCTTTGGAGAAAACTTGTTACCGAAGCCTCCACTTAAAACTCCTGCCAGGAAACTTGTGGAGGCTTTTCACCTTTCTGTTAAGAACCTGAGATCCCGAGCTGCAGCCTCAGACTCCTCCAAGGAAGCTACTCGAGAGATGTCTTTTCTCCTTTGGGAAAATATAACTCCTCCAGGATCGACGCAAGACTCCTCAAAGCTTTACCCTGCGGTCCTTCCACCTGTGCTTTCAGGCACCTGAGATCCTGAGTAGCAACTCCAGACTCCTCCAAAGAAGCTACCCAAGAAGTCTGTTCTCCTTTGAATGAAAATCTCTCCTTCAGGATGCGCTTCAGACTCCTCCCAGGTGTCCCCTGGAGTCTTTTCACCTCTTCTTCAACATCCTCAAATCCTGAGTAGCAACCCTAGACTCCTCCAAGGAAGCTACTCGAGAGAGCTCTTTTCTCCCAGGGAGGAAACTCTCTTCTCTTGCATCCAGCCAGCACTACTCCCAGGCTTCTCCTGCATTCTTTTCACATCTTTGTTAGGGGCCACAGATCAAAAGTAGCAGCTCTAGGCTCCTCCGAGGGAGCAACTGCAGACGTGTCTTTTCTCCTTCAGAGGAAACACTCTCCTCCAGGATCCAGCCAGGACTCCTCCCAGCTTTCTCCTGGAGTCTTTTCACCTCTGCTTCCAGGGACCTGACATCCTGAGGAGCAACCCCGCTCTCCTCCAAGGAAGCTACTCAAGGCGTCTTTTTTCCTTTGGATGAAAACCTCTCCTTCAGGACTCCTCCCACGTGTCGCCGGGAGTCTTTTCACCTCTCTGCGAACCACCAGAAATCCTAAGTAGCAACCCCAGACTCCTCCAAGGAAGCTACTCCAGAGATGTCTTTTCTCCCATGGAGGAAACTCTCCCCTCCAGTATCCAGCTGAGACTCCTCCCACGCTCCTCCTGGACTCTCTTCCCCTCTTCTTTTGGTCCCTGAGATCCCTAGTAGCAACTCCTCACTCACTCCTTGCAGGCAGCTACTTGAGAGATGTCTTCTCTCCTTTTGAGCAAAATCTCTCCTCCAGGATGTAACCGAGACTCCTCCCATGCTTCTCCCGGAGTCCTTTCCACGTCTACTTTATGGACCTGAGATCCTGGGTAGCAGCCCCGGACTCCTTCAAGGAAGCTCTATGACAGATGTATATTCTCCTTTGGAGGAAATTCTCCCCTCCAGCAGCCAACCAAGACTCCTTCCAGGCATCTCCTGGATCTTTGTTCCTCTCGGTCAGGGTCCTGAGATCCCGAGTAGCAACTCCAGACTCCTCCAAGGAAGCTTCTCGAGAGATGTCTTTTGTCTTTGGAGGAAACTTGTTACTCACACCTCTACTTGAGACACCTCCCAGGAATCCTCTTGAGGCTTTTCACCTTTCTGTTAAGAACCTGATAGGCTGCTTTGCAACCTCAGGCTTCTCCAAGGAAGCTACTTGAGAGACGAGATGTCTTTTCTCCTTTGGAGGAAACACTCTCCTCCACGATCCACCCAAGACTCCTCCCAGGCTTCACCTGGATCTTTTCCCTTCCGCCTTCGGGGGCATGATATCCCAAGAAGCAACCCCCGTCTCCTCCAAAGAAGCTACTCAAGAAGCCTTTCTTCCTTTGCACAAAAATCTCTCCTTCAGGGTGCACTTCAGACTCCTCCCAGGCGTCCCCTGGAGTCTCTTCACCTCTTCTTCAACATCCTGAAATTCTGAGTCGCAACCCCAGACTCCTCCAAGGAAGCTACTTGAGAGAGGCCCTTTCTCCAACGGAGGAAACTGTCTCCTCCAGCACCCAGCCAACACTCCTCTCCCACATCTCCTGGACTCTTTCTTCCTCTGCTAGAACAACAGGAGATCCTGGTTAGCAGCTCAAGACTCCTCCAAGGAACATACTGGAGAGATGTCTTCTCCAACGAGGGAAACGCTCTTCTCTGGCATCCCCCAAAATAAACTGCCCAGGCTTCTCCTGCATTCTTTTCACATCTTCTTTATGGACCTGAGATGCTGGGTAGCAGCTCAAGACTCCAGAAAGAAAGCCGTAGGATAGTTCTCCTTTGGGGGAAAGCCTCTTTTCCAGGATGCCCCTGAGAGTCACTCCAGAATTCTCCTGGACTCTTTCTGCATCTTCTTTAGGGATCAGAGATTCCAAATAGCAGCCCCAGACTCCTCCAAGGAAGCTACTCGAGAGACGTCTTTTGTCTTTGGAGAAAACTTGTTACCGAAGCCTCCACTTAAAACTCCTGCCAGGAAACTTGTGGAGGCTTTTCACCTTTCTGTTAAGAACCTGAGATCCCGAGCTGCAGCCTCAGACTCCTCCAAGGAAGCTACTCGAGAGATGTCTTTTCTCCTTTGGGAAAATATAACTCCTCCAGGATCGACGCAAGACTCCTCAAAGCTTTACCCTGCGGTCCTTCCACCTGTGCTTTCAGGCACCTGAGATCCTGAGTAGCAACTCCAGACTCCTCCAAAGAAGCTACCCAAGAAGTCTGTTCTCCTTTGAATGAAAATCTCTCCTTCAGGATGCGCTTCAGACTCCTCCCAGGAGTCCCCTGGAGTCTTTTCACCTCTTCTTCAACATCCTCAAATCCTGAGTAGCAACCCTAGACTCCTCCAAGGAAGCTACTCGAGAGAGCTCTTTTCTCCCAGGGAGGAAACTCTCTTCTCTTGCATCCAGCCAGCACTACTCCCAGGCTTCTCCTGCATTCTTTTCACATCTTTGTTAGGGGCCACAGATCAAAAGTAGCAGCTCTAGGCTCCTCCGAGGGAGCAACTGCAGACGTGTCTTTTCTCCTTCAGAGGAAACACTCTCCTCCAGGATCCAGCCAGGACTCCTCCCAGCTTTCTCCTGGAGTCTTTTCACCTCTGCTTCCAGGGACCTGACATCCTGAGGAGCAACCCCGCTCTCCTCCAAGGAAGCTACTCAAGGCGTCTTTTTTCCTTTGGATGAAAACCTCTCCTTCAGGACTCCTCCCACGTGTCGCCGGGAGTCTTTTCACCTCTCTGCGAACCACCAGAAATCCTAAGTAGCAACCCCAGACTCCTCCAAGGAAGCTACTCCAGAGATGTCTTTTCTCCCATGGAGGAAACTCTCCCCTCCAGTATCCAGCTGAGACTCCTCCCACGCTCCTCCTGGACTCTCTTCCCCTCTTCTTTTGGTCCCTGAGATCCCTAGTAGCAACTCCTCACTCACTCCTTGCAGGCAGCTACTTGAGAGATGTCTTCTCTCCTTTTGAGCAAAATCTCTCCTCCAGGATGTAACCGAGACTCCTCCCATGCTTCTCCCGGAGTCCTTTCCACGTCTACTTTATGGACCTGAGATCCTGGGTAGCAGCCCCGGACTCCTTCAAGGAAGCTCTATGACAGATGTATATTCTCCTTTGGAGGAAATTCTCCCCTCCAGCAGCCAACCAAGACTCCTTCCAGGCATCTCCTGGATCTTTGTTCCTCTCGGTCAGGGTCCTGAGATCCCGAGTAGCAACTCCAGACTCCTCCAAGGAAGCTTCTCGAGAGATGTCTTTTGTCTTTGGAGGAAACTTGTTACTCACACCTCTACTTGAGACACCTCCCAGGAATCCTCTTGAGGCTTTTCACCTTTCTGTTAAGAACCTGATAGGCTGCTTTGCAACCTCAGGCTTCTCCAAGGAAGCTACTTGAGAGACGAGATGTCTTTTCTCCTTTGGAGGAAACACTCTCCTCCACGATCCACCCAAGACTCCTCCCAGGCTTCACCTGGATCTTTTCCCTTCCGCCTTCGGGGGCATGATATCCCAAGAAGCAACCCCCGTCTCCTCCAAAGAAGCTACTCAAGAAGCCTTTCTTCCTTTGCACAAAAATCTCTCCTTCAGGATGCACTTCAGACTCCTCCCAGGTGTCCCCTGGAGTCTCTTCACCTCTTCTTCAACATCCTGAAATTCTGAGTCGCAACCCCAGACTCCTCCAAGGAAGCTACTCGAGAGAGGCCCTTTCTCCAACGGAGGAAACTGTCTCCTCCAGCACCCAGCCAACACTCCTCTCCCACATCTCCTGGACTCTTTCTTCCTCTGCTAGAACAACAGGAGATCCTGGTTAGCAGCTCAAGACTCCTCCAAGGAACATACTGGAGAGATGTCTTCTCCAACGAGGGAAACGCTCTTCTCTGGCATCCCCCAAAATAAACTGCCCAGGCTTCTCCTGCATTCTTTTCACATCTTCTTTATGGACCTGAGATGCTGGGTAGCAGCTCAAGACTCCAGAAAGAAAGCCGTAGGATAGTTCTCCTTTGGGGGAAAGCCTCTTTTCCAGGATGCCCCTGAGAGTCACTCCAGAATTCTCCTGGACTCTTTCTGCATCTTCTTTAGGGATCAGAGATTCCAAATAGCAGCCCCAGACTCCTCCAAGGAAGCTACTCGAGAGACGTCTTTTGTCTTTGGAGAAAACTTGTTACCGAAGCCTCCACTTAAAACTCCTGCCAGGAAACTTGTGGAGGCTTTTCACCTTTCTGTTAAGAACCTGAGATCCCGAGCTGCAGCCTCAGACTCCTCCAAGGAAGCTACTCGAGAGATGTCTTTTCTCCTTTGGGAAAATATAACTCCTCCAGGATCGACGCAAGACTCCTCAAAGCTTTACCCTGCGGTCCTTCCACCTGTGCTTTCAGGCACCTGAGATCCTGAGTAGCAACTCCAGACTCCTCCAAAGAAGCTACCCAAGAAGTCTGTTCTCCTTTGAATGAAAATCTCTCCTTCAGGATGCGCTTCAGACTCCTCCCAGGTGTCCCCTGGAGTCTTTTCACCTCTTCTTCAACATCCTCAAATCCTGAGTAGCAACCCTAGACTCCTCCAAGGAAGCTACTCGAGAGAGCTCTTTTCTCCCAGGGAGGAAACTCTCTTCTCTTGCATCCAGCCAGCACTACTCCCAGGCTTCTCCTGCATTCTTTTCACATCTTTGTTAGGGGCCACAGATCAAAAGTAGCAGCTCTAGGCTCCTCCGAGGGAGCAACTGCAGACGTGTCTTTTCTCCTTCAGAGGAAACACTCTCCTCCAGGATCCAGCCAGGACTCCTCCCAGCTTTCTCCTGGAGTCTTTTCACCTCTGCTTCCAGGGACCTGACATCCTGAGGAGCAACCCCGCTCTCCTCCAAGGAAGCTACTCAAGGCGTCTTTTTTCCTTTGGATGAAAACCTCTCCTTCAGGACTCCTCCCACGTGTCGCCGGGAGTCTTTTCACCTCTCTGCGAACCACCAGAAATCCTAAGTAGCAACCCCAGACTCCTCCAAGGAAGCTACTCCAGAGATGTCTTTTCTCCCATGGAGGAAACTCTCCCCTCCAGTATCCAGCTGAGACTCCTCCCACGCTCCTCCTGGACTCTCTTCCCCTCTTCTTTTGGTCCCTGAGATCCCTAGTAGCAACTCCTCACTCACTCCTTGCAGGCAGCTACTTGAGAGATGTCTTCTCTCCTTTTGAGCAAAATCTCTCCTCCAGGATGTAACCGAGACTCCTCCCATGCTTCTCCCGGAGTCCTTTCCACGTCTACTTTATGGACCTGAGATCCTGGGTAGCAGCCCCGGACTCCTTCAAGGAAGCTCTATGACAGATGTATATTCTCCTTTGGAGGAAATTCTCCCCTCCAGCAGCCAACCAAGACTCCTTCCAGGCATCTCCTGGATCTTTGTTCCTCTCGGTCAGGGTCCTGAGATCCCGAGTAGCAACTCCAGACTCCTCCAAGGAAGCTTCTCGAGAGATGTCTTTTGTCTTTGGAGGAAACTTGTTACTCACACCTCTACTTGAGACACCTCCCAGGAATCCTCTTGAGGCTTTTCACCTTTCTGTTAAGAACCTGATAGGCTGCTTTGCAACCTCAGGCTTCTCCAAGGAAGCTACTTGAGAGACGAGATGTCTTTTCTCCTTTGGAGGAAACACTCTCCTCCACGATCCACCCAAGACTCCTCCCAGGCTTCACCTGGATCTTTTCCCTTCCGCCTTCGGGGGCATGATATCCCAAGAAGCAACCCCCGTCTCCTCCAAAGAAGCTACTCAAGAAGCCTTTCTTCCTTTGCACAAAAATCTCTCCTTCAGGATGCACTTCAGACTCCTCCCAGGTGTCCCCTGGAGTCTCTTCACCTCTTCTTCAACATCCTGAAATTCTGAGTCGCAACCCCAGACTCCTCCAAGGAAGCTACTCGAGAGAGGCCCTTTCTCCAACGGAGGAAACTGTCTCCTCCAGCACCCAGCCAACACTCCTCTCCCACATATCCTGGACTCTTTCTTCCTCTGCTAGAACAACAGGAGATCCTGGTTAGCAGCTCAAGACTCCTCCAAGGAACATACTGGAGAGATGTCTTCTCCAACGAGGGAAACGCTCTTCTCTGGCATCCCCCAAAATAAACTGCCCAGGCTTCTCCTGCATTCTTTTCACATCTTCTTTATGGACCTGAGATGCTGGGTAGCAGCTCAAGACTCCAGAAAGAAAGCCGTATGATAGTTCTCCTTTGGGGGAAAGCCTCTTTTCCAGGATGCCCCTGAGAGTCACTCCAGAATTCTCCTGGACTCTTTCTGCATCTTCTTTAGGGATCAGAGATTCCAAATAGCAGCCCCAGACTCCTCCAAGGAAGCTACTCGAGAGACGTCTTTTGTCTTTGGAGAAAACTTGTTACCGAAGCCTCCACTTAAAACTCCTGCCAGGAAACTTGTGGAGGCTTTTCACCTTTCTGTTAAGAACCTGAGATCCCGAGCTGCAGCCTCAGACTCCTCCAAGGAAGCTACTCGAGAGATGTCTTTTCTCCTTTGGGAAAATATAAATCCTCCAGGATCGACGCAAGACTCCTCAAAGCTTTCCCCTGCGGTCGTTTCACCTGTGCTTTCAGGCACCTGAGATCCTGAGTAGCAACTCCAGACTCCTCCAAAGCAGCTACCCAAGAAGTCTGTTCTCCTTTGAATGAAAATCTCTCCTTCAGGATGCGCTTCAGACTCCTCCCAGGTGTCCCCTGGAGTCTTTTCACCTCTTCTTCAACATCCTCAAATCCTGAGTAGCAACCCTAGACTCCTCCAAGGAAGCTACTCGAGAGAGCTCTTTTCTCCCAGGGAGGAAACTCTCTTCTCTTGCATCCAGCCAGCACTACTCCCAGGCTTCTCCTGCATTCTTTTCACATCTTTGTTATGGGCCACCGATCAAAAGTAGCAGCTCTAGGCTCCTCCGAGGGAGCAACTGCAGACGTGTCTTTTCTCCTTCAGAGGAAACACTCTCCTCCAGGATCCAGCCAGGACTCCTCCCAGCTTTCTCCTGGAGTCTTTTCACCTCTGCTTCCAGGGACCTGACATCCTGAGGAGCAACCCCGCTCTCCTCCAAGGAAGCTACTCAAGGCGTCTTTTTTCCTTTGGATGAAAACCTCTCCTTCAGGACTCCTCCCACGTGTCGCCGGGAGTCTTTTCACCTCTCTGCGAACCACCAGAAATCCTAAGTAGCAACCCCAGACTCCTCCAAGGAAGCTACTCCAGAGATGTCTTTTCTCCCAGGGAGGAAACTCTCCCCTCCAGTATCCAGCTGAGACTCCTCCCACGCTCCTCCTGGACTCTCTTCCCCTCTTCTTTTGGTCCCTGAGATCCCTAGTAGCAACTCCTCACTCACTCCTTGCAGGCAGCTACTTGAGAGATGTCTTCTCTCCTTTTGAGCAAAATCTCTCCTCCAGGATGTAACCGAGACTCCTCCCATGCTTCTCCCGGAGTCCTTTCCACGTCTACTTTATGGACCTGAGATCCTGGGTAGCAGCCCCGGACTCCTTCAAGGAAGCTCTATGACAGATGTATATTCTCCTTTGGAGGAAATTCTCCCCTCCAGCAGCCAACCAAGACTCCTTCCAGGCATCTCCTGGATCTTTGTTCCTCTCGGTCAGGGTCCTGAGATCCCGAGTAGCAACTCCAGACTCCTCCAAGGAAGCTTCTCGAGAGATGTCTTTTGTCTTTGGAGGAAACTTGTTACTCACACCTCTACTTGAGACACCTCCCAGGAATCCTCTTGAGGCTTTTCACCTTTCTGTTAAGAACCTGATAGGCTGCTTTGCAACCTCAGGCTTCTCCAAGGAAGCTACTTGAGAGACGAGATGTCTTTTCTCCTTTGGAGGAAACACTCTCCTCCACGATCCACCCAAGACTCCTCCCAGGCTTCACCTGGATCTTTTCCCTTCCGCCTTCGGGGGCATGATATCCCAAGAAGCAACCCCCGTCTCCTCCAAAGAAGCTACTCAAGAAGCCTTTCTTCCTTTGCACAAAAATCTCTCCTTCAGGATGCACTTCAGACTCCTCCCAGGTGTCCCCTGGAGTCTCTTCACCTCTTCTTCAACATCCTGAAATTCTGAGTCGCAACCCCAGACTCCTCCAAGGAAGCTACTCGAGAGAGGCCCTTTCTCCAACGGAGGAAACTGTCTCCTCCAGCACCCAGCCAACACTCCTCTCCCACATCTCCTGGACTCTTTCTTCCTCTGCTAGAACAACAGGAGATCCTGGTTAGCAGCTCAAGACTCCTCCAAGGAACATACTGGAGAGATGTCTTCTCCAACGAGGGAAACGCTCTTCTCTGGCATCCCCCAAAATAAACTGCCCAGGCTTCTCCTGCATTCTTTTCACATCTTCTTTATGGACCTGAGATGCTGGGTAGCAGCTCAAGACTCCAGAAAGAAAGCCGTATGATAGTTCTCCTTTGGGGGAAAGCCTCTTTTCCAGGATGCCCCTGAGAGTCACTCCAGAATTCTCCTGGACTCTTTCTGCATCTTCTTTAGGGATCAGAGATTCCAAATAGCAGCCCCAGACTCCTCCAAGGAAGCTACTCGAGAGACGTCTTTTGTCTTTGGAGAAAACTTGTTACCAAAGCCTCCACTTAAAACTCCTGCCAGGAAACTTGTGGAGGCTTTTCACCTTTCTGTTAAGAACCTGAGATCCCGAGCTGCAGCCTCAGACTCCTCCAAGGAAGCTACTCGAGAGATGTCTTTTCTCCTTTGGGAAAATATAACTCCTCCAGGATCGACGCAAGACTCCTCAAAGCTTTACCCTGCGGTCCTTCCACCTGTGCTTTCAGGCACCTGAGATCCTGAGTAGCAACTCCAGACTCCTCCAAAGAAGCTACCCAAGAAGTCTGTTCTCCTTTGAATGAAAATCTCTCCTTCAGGATGCGCTTCAGACTCCTCCCAGGTGTCCCCTGGAGTCTTTTCACCTCTTCTTCAACATCCTCAAATCCTGAGTAGCAACCCTAGACTCCTCCAAGGAAGCTACTCGAGAGAGCTCTTTTCTCCCAGGGAGGAAACTCTCTTCTCTTGCATCCAGCCAGCACTACTCCCAGGCTTCTCCTGCATTCTTTTCACATCTTTGTTATGGGCCACAGATCAAAAGTAGCAGCTCTAGGCTCCTCCGAGGGAGCAACTGCAGACGTGTCTTTTCTCCTTCAGAGGAAACACTCTCCTCCAGGATCCAGCCAGGACTCCTCCCAGCTTTCTCCTGGAGTCTTTTCACCTCTGCTTCCAGGGACCTGACATCCTGAGGAGCAACCCCGGTCTCCTCCAAGGAAGCTACTCAAGGCGTCTTTTTTCCTTTGGATGAAAACCTCTCCTTCAGGACTCCTCCCACGTGTCGCCGGGAGTCTTTTCACCTCTCTGCGAACCACCAGAAATCCTAAGTAGCAACCCCAGACTCCTCCAAGGAAGCTACTCCAGAGATGTCTTTTCTCCCAGGGAGGAAACTCTCCCCTCCAGTATCCAGCTGAGACTCCTCCCACGCTCCTCCTGGACTCTCTTCCCCTCTTCTTTTGGTCCCTGAGATCCCTAGTAGCAACTCCTCACTCACTCCTTGCAGGCAGCTACTTGAGAGATGTCTTCTCTCCTTTTGAGCAAAATCTCTCCTCCAGGATGTAACCGAGACTCCTCCCATGCTTCTCCCGGAGTCCTTTCCACGACTACTTTATGGACCTGAGATCCTGGGTAGCAGCCCCGGACTCCTTCAAGGAAGCTCTATGACAGATGTATATTCTCCTTTGGAGGAAATTCTCCCCTCCAGCAGCCAACCAAGACTCCTTCCAGGCATCTCCTGGATCTTTGTTCCTCTCGGTCAGGGTCCTGAGATCCCGAGTAGCAACTCCAGACTCCTCCAAGGAAGCTTCTCGAGAGATGTCTTTTGTCTTTGGAGGAAACTTGTTACTCACACCTCTACTTGAGACACCTCCCAGGAATCCTCTTGAGGCTTTTCACCTTTCTGTTAAGAACCTGATAGGCTGCTTTGCAACCTCAGGCTCCTCCAAGGAAGCTACTTGAGAGACGAGATGTCTTTTCTCCTTTGGAGGAAACACTCTCCTCCACGATCCACCCAAGACTCCTCCCAGGCTTCACCTGGATCTTTTCCCTTCCGCCTTCGGGGGCATGATATCCCAAGAAGCAACCCCCGTCTCCTCCAAAGAAGCTACTCAAGAAGCCTTTCTTCCTTTGCACAAAAATCTCTCCTTCAGGGTGCACTTCAGACTCCTCCCAGGCGTCCCCTGGAGTCTCTTCACCTCTTCTTCAACATCCTGAAATTCTGAGTCGCAACCCCAGACTCCTCCAAGGAAGCTACTCGAGAGAGGCCCTTTCTCCAACGGAGGAAACTGTCTCCTCCAGCACCCAGCCAACACTCCTCTCCCACATCTCCTGGACTCTTTCTTCCTCTGCTAGAACAACAGGAGATCCTGGTTAGCAGCTCAAGACTCCTCCAAGGAACATACTGGAGAGATGTCTTCTCCAACGAGGGAAACGCTCTTCTCTGGCATCCCCCAAAATAAACTGCCCAGGCTTCTCCTGCATTCTTTTCACATCTTCTTTATGGACCTGAGATGCTGGGTAGCAGCTCAAGACTCCAGAAAGAAAGCCGTATGATAGTTCTCCTTTGGGGGAAAGCCTCTTTTCCAGGATGCCCCTGAGAGTCACTCCAGAATTCTCCTGGACTCTTTCTGCATCTTCTTTAGGGATCAGAGATTCCAAATAGCAGCCCCAGACTCCTCCAAGGAAGCTACTCGAGAGACGTCTTTTGTCTTTGGAGAAAACTTGTTACCAAAGCCTCCACTTAAAACTCCTGCCAGGAAACTTGTGGAGGCTTTTCACCTTTCTGTTAAGAACCTGAGATCCCGAGCTGCAGCCTCAGACTCCTCCAAGGAAGCTACTCGAGAGATGTCTTTTCTCCTTTGGGAAAATATAACTCCTCCAGGATCGACGCAAGACTCCTCAAAGCTTTACCCTGCGGTCCTTCCACCTGTGCTTTCAGGCACCTGAGATCCTGAGTAGCAACTCCAGACTCCTCCAAAGAAGCTACCCAAGAAGTCTGTTCTCCTTTGAATGAAAATCTCTCCTTCAGGATGCGCTTCAGACTCCTCCCAGGTGTCCCCTGGAGTCTTTTCACCTCTTCTTCAACATCCTCAAATCCTGAGTAGCAACCCTAGACTCCTCCAAGGAAGCTACTCGAGAGAGCTCTTTTCTCCCAGGGAGGAAACTCTCTTCTCTTGCATCCAGCCAGCACTACTCCCAGGCTTCTCCTGCATTCTTTTCACATCTTTGTTAGGGGCCACAGATCAAAAGTAGCAGCTCTAGGCTCCTCCGAGGGAGCAACTGCAGACATGTCTTTTCTCCTTCAGAGGAAACACTCTCCTCCAGGATCCAGCCAGGACTCCTCCCAGCTTTCTCCTGGAGTCTTTTCACCTCTGCTTCCAGGGACCTGACATCCTGAGGAGCAACCCCGATCTCCTCCAGGGAAGCTGCTCAAGGCCTCTTTTTTCCTTTGGATGAAAACCTCTCCTTCAGGACTCCTCCCACGTGTTGCCGGGAGTCTTTTCACCTCTTTGCGAACCACCAGAAATCCTAAGTGGCAACCCCAGACTCCTCCAAGGAAGCTACTCCAGAGATATCTTTTCTCCCATGGAGGAAACTCTCCCCTCCAGTATCCAGCTGAGACTCCTCCCACGCTCCTCCTGGACTCTCTTCCCCTCTTCTTTTGGTCCCTGAGATCCCTAGTAGCAACTCCTCACTCACTCCTTGCAGGCAGCTACTTGAGAGATGTCTTCTCTCCTTTTGAGCAAACTCTCTCCTCCAGGATGTAACCGAGACTCCTCCCATGCTTCTCCCGGAGTCCTTTCCACGTCTACTTTATGGACCTGAGATCCTGGGTAGCAGCCCCGGACTCCTTCAAGGAAGCTCTATGACAGATGTATATTCTCCTTTGGAGGAAACTCTCCCCTCCAGCAGCCAACCAAGACTCCTTCCAGGCATCTCCTGGATCTTTGTTCCTCTCGGTCAGGGTCCTGAGATCCCGAGTAGCAACTCCAGACTCCTCCAAGGAAGCTTCTCGAGAGACGTCTTTTCTCTTTGGAGAAAACTTGTTACTCAGACCTCTACTTGAGACACCTCCCAGGAATCCTCTTGAGGCTTTTCACCTTTCTGTTAAGAACCTGATATGCTGCTTTGCAACCTCAGGCTCCTCCAAGGAAGCTACTTGAGAGACGAGATGTCTTTTCTCCTTTGGAGGAAACACTCTCCTCCACGATCCACCCAAGACTCCTCCCAGGCTTCACCTGGATCTTTTCACTTCCGCCTTCGGGGGCATGATATCCCAAGAAGCAACCCCCGTCTCCTCCAAAGAAGCTACTCAAGAAGCCTTTCTTCCTTTGCACAAAAATCTCTCCTTCAGGGTGCACTTCAGACTCCTCCCAGGCGTCTCCTGGAGTCTCTTCACCTCTTCTTCAACATCCTGAAATTCTGAGTCGCAACCCCAGACTCCTCCAAGGAAGCTACTCGAGAGAGGCCCTTTCTCCAACGGAGGAAACTCCTCCAGCACCTAGCCAACACTCCTCTCCCACATATCCTGGACTCTTTCTTCCTCTGCTAGAACAACAGGAGATCCTGGTTAGCAGCTCAAGACTCCTCCAAGGAACATACTGGAGAGATGTCTTCTCCAACGAGGGAAACGCTCTTCTCTGGCATCCCCCCAAATAAACTGCCCAGGCTTCTCCTGCATTCTTTTCACATCTTCTTTATGGACCTGAGATGCTGGGTAGCAGCTCAAGACTCCAGAAAGAAAGCCGTATGATAGTTCTCCTTTGGGGGAAAGCCTCTTTTCCAGGATGCCCCTGAGAGTCACTCCAGAATTCTCCTGGACTCTTTCTGCATCTTCTTTAGGGATCAGAGATTCCAAATAGCAGCCCCAGACTCCTCCAAGGAAGCTACTCGAGAGACGTCTTTTGTCTTTGGAGAAAACTTGTTACCGAAGCCTCCACTTAAAACTCCTGCCAGGAAACTTGTGGAGGCTTTTCACCTTTCTGTTAAGAACCTGAGATCCCGAGCTGCAGCCTCAGACTCCTCCAAGGAAGCTACTCGACAGATGTCTTTTCTCCTTTGGGAAAATATAACTCCTCCAGGATCGACGCAAGACTCCTCAAAGCTTTCCCCTGCAGTCGTTTCACCTCTGCTTTCAGGCACCTGAGATCCACCCAGCACTACACACAGGCTTCTCCTGGAGTCTTTTCACCTCTGCTTTCAGGGATCTGAGATACTGAATATCAGCCCTAGGCTCCTCCAATGAATCTACTCACAAGATGTCTTTTCTCCTTTAGAAGAAACGTTTTTGTCCAGAATGCAGCTGAGACTCCTCACAGGTACCTCCTCAAAGCTTTTCATCTCCACTTCAGTGAGCTGAGATCCTGAGTTGCAGGCCCAGACTCTTCCAGGGAAGCTACTCAAAAGATGGTTTTTTGCCTTTTAAAAATCTGCCTCCTCCAGCATCCAGCCAAGACTCCTCTGAGGCATCTCCTGGATTTTTTTCACGTCTCCTTTATGGACCTGAGATTCAGAGTTGCAACTCCAGGCTCCTCCAAGCAAGGTTTTCAAGAGATTTCTTTGTCCTTTGGAGGAAACTCTCCTCTGCAGGATCAACCCAGGACTCTTTGCAGGCATCTCCTGAAATCATTGAATCATTTAATTGGAAGAGACCTTTGAGACCATAGAGTCCAGCTGTCCCTGTCCACTACTAAACCATACACTTGAGCACCTCATCTACTCAACTTTTAAGCATCTCTGGGGATGTGGACTCCACCACTTCCATTGCCAATCTGTTCCCACGCTTGAGAAACCTTTTGGTGAAGAAATTTTTCCCGACATCCAACCCAAATATCCCTGCCCACAGCAGAACTTGAGGTCATTTCCTCTCGTCTTGTCCCTTGTTACATGGGAGAAGAGCCCAGCACCCACCTCACCACAACCTCCTTTCCAGAAGCTACAGAGAGCGATGAGGTCTCCCCTCAGCCTCCTCTTCTCCAGGATACACAGCCCCTGGTCCCTCAGCCACTCCCAGAAGGCCTGGGATCCAGATCCTTCCCCAGCTCCGTTCCCTTCTCTAGATGAGCTCCAGCACCTCAGTGTTCTTGGAGTGAGGAGCCCAAAACTGAACCTAGGATTCAAGGTGCGGCCTCACCAGTGCTGAGTCCAGGGCACAATCACCTCCCTGCTCCTGCTGGCCACACCATGGCTGATCCAAGCCAAGATGCCATTGGCCTTCTCGGCCACCTGGGCCACTGCTGGCTCATGTTCAGACACTGTCGACCAACACCCCCAGGTCCTGCTCTGCCAGGCAGCTTTCCAGCTGCTCTTTCCCAAGCCTAGAGCACTACATGGGGTTGTTTTGGCCCAAGTGCAGGTCCTGGCACGTGGCCTTGTTGGTCTCAGCCCACGGATCCAGCCTGTCCCGACTCCTCTGAAGAGCCTCCCTGTCCTCCAGCACATCGACACTCCCACCCAGCTTAGTGCCATCCACACACCCACTGAGGCAGCACTCAATCCCCTCATCCAGATCATGGATAAAGATATTGAACAGGTCTGGACCAAACACGGAACCCTGGGGACACCGCTGGCGACCGGCCACCAACTGGATTGATCTTCCTTTCCAAGGACTATCTGGGCATGGCCACCCAGCCATTTTTTACCCAGCAGAGGGTGTGCCTGTCCAAGCTAATGGCAGCCACTTTCTCAAGCAGAACGCTGTGAGAAGCAGCGTCAAAGGCTTTACCCTAGTCCAGGTGCACCACATCCGCAGCCTTTCCCTCGTCCATGAGGTGGGTAACCTTATGCTAGAAGGAGATCGGGTCAGTTTGGCAGGACCTGCCTTTCATAAACCCACGCTGACTGGGCCTGATCATCTAGGTGTCCTGTGTGTGCTGTGTGACAGCACTGGAGAGGTTCTGTTCCATGACTTTCCCTGGTACCGAGGTCAGACTGATGGGCCTGGAGTTCCCTGGGTACTGAATTACGGACTAGTAGGCCACTCCTAGCGTAAGTAGGCTGCTTTCAGCATTAATGAATCGCTTTTAGCGTAGCTTGGAAAAAGCTGAAACTATTACATGACAGAAAGTTCTTGGCTAAATGCAATCAAGGTCTGTTTTCTGAAAGATAAATCGAATAGGCATCGCTGCTTCTGCTTCTGTATCGCGCTCCCAAGCAGGGAATATAGGCCAGCAGCTAACTTCAGACAGGGGGTTCCACCCCAGGTACAGGGGGACCCCACCTACACTATGGGAGGGCTCCACCTCAGGTACCCTGCAAGGGTAAGAGATGGACGAGAACGATGGGTTCTGAGCACGCAGGCCGTACTGTCTGCAGAACTATTTAATTTATCTACAATAGACAAAAGACAGCACTAAAGTTATGTAACCCTCACTTATCAGGTACCGACGCAGACTGTACGGCACGTTCCTAGAGAATCACTGAATCACAGAACGTCCTGAGGGACCCACAAGGACCACCGAGTCCAACTCCTGTCCCTGCACAGGACACCCCAACAATCACACCGTGGGACTGAGGGTGTTGGCCAAAGGCTTCTGGAATATCGTCAGGCTGTGCCTGCTTCCCTGGGAGCTGTTCCAGGGCTCCACCACCCTCTGGGGGAAGGACCTCTTCCTCATGCACAACCTAACCCTGGCACATCTCCTTGCCATGTCCTCGGGTCCTGTCATGGGTCACAAAAGAGAAGTGCTCAGCACCCGTTTCACCTGCTTCCCTTGTGAGCAGGCAGTGAACAGCTGTGAGACCCCTCCTCAGTCTCCTCCCCAGGCTCAACAGCCACAGTGACTTCAGCCGCCCCTCACACGGCTGAAAACCAGAGCGCGGAGGTTACGCAACCGAGCGGCGCGCTTACCAGGGACCCACACTGGCTGCACGGCACGTTCCTGCATAATAAATAATATTAGAGATAGATCGAGAATAAAGAGGCTTTACCTTACGTTCCGCCGCGGGTCGATGACTTCGGGTGCCGGGGAGGGGTCCGTGTCCGCGCCCCGAGCGGCAGGGAGCAGCGCTCGGGCTGGGAGCAGCAGCGCCCGCGGGACCGGAGCGCGGGGCACGGGCCCCGGGGGCCCCGGGCGGGCTCCTGTCCCTGTCCCCGGCTCCGGGACATGCTCGGGCCCGGCCCTGCCCGCGCAGGAGGCTCCGACTCTCGGGAGCGCCTGCGGTTGCGGCCGCCCGGCTCCCCGCCTGGGCCGCGACTGCAACGGCGGCGCCGTTGCCCGGCAACGCTGTTGCCCGGCAACGCCCGGGGCTCGGGGCGGCTCGGCTCGGCTCGGCTCTTTTCGGCTCGGCTCGGCTCTTTTCGGCTCGGCTCGGCTCTTTTCGGCTCGGCTCGGTTCCTCCCGGCGTGTTCCGGACCCGAGATCCCGAGCAGCGGCCCCGCGCTGCTCCAAGGAAGCCACTCGAGATCTCTTCCCCTTCGCAGGATCCTCTGTGCTGCAGGAGCCACCCGAAACTCCTTCCGGCGTCTCCCGGAGGTGACGGCCGGCCCCTGCCCGTGCCCCGCAGCGGACACATCCCCAGCTGCCCCCACATCCAGCCCTGCCCTACCGTGGGCACGCAGGGTGCGAGCGTGGGTGCTGCCAGCCCCGTGCTGCTCGTGTCCCCGCGGGGGAGGCACAGCTCTCCCCTCCCTGGAGAAGGGGCTGTCACCCTGCCCGGGGCAGAGCCAGGGAAGCTGGAGGTTTTTGCAGTGCAAACAGGGAGGGTGCTGGCCCTGCAGAGCCCCGGGTGAGCCCTGACTGCCTCAGGCACTGCCCTGGGACACTTTCCCAGCTGTGACGTCACGCAGGTGAGATCCTGATGTGGGGGGGCGAGGGATTCCCTCCTGTTGAGTCCCGAGGTTCAAGATGGGACCCTTGCTCTCTAAGCGTCCCCTCAGAGAGGAGCCCGGGTGCAGCTGGATCCTGTCTCCAGTCCAGGTCCCGCTCGACGGTTTCTGACTGATTCTGTGTGTGCTTGTACGTATTTTGCCACAAGTCAGACTCCAGTTACCTGTGAGAGACCGCCACACGTAGGGTTAATAATTGCTGCTCGCAGCCTGACCGGCAGCAGCCGCCTGCAGCAATGCCCTCAGAGTGACAACTTCCCAGCGCTGGAGGCAGCTATTTAATTCAAGTGACAGATGAAAACAAAGCCCGGATTGTCATCCACAAATGCACAGAACGAGCAGAACAAGCCCGGAAGCTTGAGGTTTCCTCCATGAACACCACACAGCTCCCAGGAAAGCCAGTTGCCCCAGTCCGGGTTAACGAAGTGGCCAAAAATTCCAGTCCCATGGAGTTGAACCAGGGCAGGTGCCAGGTTTTGTCCCTGGGCCACGGCAGCCCTGGATCCACAGCTGGGGGGGTGCGAGGCTGGAGAGCAGCCCTGGGAAAGGGACCTGGGGGTGCTGGGTGATGGCGAGTTGAGTCAGCAGGGCCCTGGCAACCAGGAGGGCAACCGTGTCCTGGGGGGCGTCCAACACCGGGGATTGTCCTGCTCTGCCCCGCACTGGGGCGAGCCCACCCTGAGCACTGGGGCAGTTCTGGGGCCACAGGATGAGAAGGATCTAAAGCTGCTGGAGAGGGTCCAGAGGAGGGCACGGAGTTGGGGAAGGGTTTAGAGGGGAAGTGTGTGAGTTGCAGCTGAAGTCACTAGGTCTGTTCAGCCTGGAGGAGACTGAGAGGAGACCTCATCTTGCTCTGCAGGTTCCTCACATGGGGAGGAGGAGGTGTGGGCACTGAGCTCTTCTCTCTGGACCCGAGGGAATGGCAGGAAGATGCCAGGGGAGGGTTGGGTTGGGCATGAGGAGCACCTTCTTCCCCCAGAGGGTGGTGGAGCACCAGAACAGCTCCCCAGGGAAGCAGGCACAGCCTGACAATATTCCAGAAGCCTTTGGCCAAGTCCCTCAGCCCCACGGGGTGAATGTTGGGGTGTCCTGTGCAGGGACGGGGGTTGGACTTGATGGTCCTTGTGGATCCCTTCCAACTCAGGACATTCTGTGATTCTATGATAAATTCTGTTGGCCTTGGTCTGCAGGGGATTTCTCTT
The DNA here is from genome assembly GCA_033558235.1 of Neomorphus geoffroyi. NCBI lineage: Eukaryota > Metazoa > Chordata > Aves > Cuculiformes > Neomorphidae > Neomorphus > Neomorphus geoffroyi. The sequence goes on along the minus strand of JAUMJM010000060.1, from coordinate 254,464 downwards.
CCCCACAGGAGCCAAGTGTGGTGCCAGCAGTCCCTGGGCTCCTCCTGGCTCAGTCCCAGCAGTAGCCCAGATGGCCAAGAAGGCCAAAGGCATCCTGACCTACATCAGAAATAATGTGGCAAGTAGAAGCAGGGAAGTGATCCTTGCTGTGAACTCAGGGCTGCTGAGGTCGCACCTCGAATCTTGGGTTCAGTTTTGGGCCTTTCACTCCAAGAAGGACATTGAGGGGCTGGCACGTGTCTGGAGAAGCGGAAGGGAGCTGGGGAAGAGGCTGGAGAATAAGCCTTATGAGGAGCTGCTGAGGGAGCTGGGGTTGTCTAGCCTGAAGAAAATGAAACTGAGGGCGGACCTTATCGCTCTCCACAGGTGCCTGAAAGGAGGTTGTAGAGAGATGGGGGGTGGTCTCTTCTCCGTGGTACAGTGACAGGACAAGGGGAAATGGCCTTAAGATGCACCAGGGGTGATTTAGGTTGGACATTAGGAGAAATTTCTTTTCTGAAACGATTGTCAAGCATGGGCAGAGGCTGCCCAGGGAGGTGGTTGAGTCCCCATCCCTGGAGATCTCTAAAAGAGGAGTAGATGTTGTCCTTGGGTGTAAGTAACAGAGGAGCTCACAGATGGGGAGGGAACTTGCCTTAGAAAACCATTGAGTTAATGAGCAAAACCAGCTTCTCTGCTGGCAACAAGCTGTCATGGCCCAGAAAGCCAACTCTGTCCTGGGCTGCATCCAGAGCAGGGGGATCAGCAGGGCAAGGAAGGAGATTCTCCCCCTCTGTTCTACTCTTGTGAGACCCCACCTGGAGCCCTTGTTCAATTCTGGAGTCCTCCAACACAGGGAGGACAAGGAGCTGTTGGAGCGAGTCCTGAGGAGCCCATGGAGATGATCCAAGGGCTGGAGCACCTCCTGTACGAGGACAGGCTGAGAGAGCTGGGGTTGTTCAGCCTGGAGAAGCCAAGGCTACAGGGGGACCTTAGAGCAGCCTCCCAGTGCTGAAAGGGGCTCCAGGAAAGCGGGAGAGGGGCTCCTGATCAGGGAGTGCAGGGATGGGAAGGGGAATGGTCTTCAGGTGAAAGAGGGGAGATTGAGATGAGAGCTTGGGAAGAAATGTTTTGCTGTGAGGGCGGGGAGGCCCTGTCCCAGGTTGCCCAGAGCAGTGGTGGCTGCCCCATCCCTGGAGGTGTTCAAGGCCAGGTTGGATGGGGCTTGGAGCCCCCTGATCCAGTGGGAGGGGTCCCTGCCCATGGCAGGGGGTAGGCCTGGATGGGCTTTGAGGTCCCTTCCAGCCCAAACCATTCCATGATTCTATGGTTCCATGACCTCCAGCAAAATTTTGTTTTTTTGGGTTGAAGACGAGCTTAGAATGGCAGAGTTGCAGAAAGACCTGGAAATCTCTCACTGCAGGCACCGCAATCTCTGCAGGGTGGACATTCGCTTTTCTTTCCCACTCAGGTCTGTTCCCTGCTGCCACAGCTTTCCCTGCTCCTGTAGGACCCTTCTCTCCTGGTCTGTCCCCACCCTGGGTGCCATGGATGCTGTCACTGGCACCAGAGCGAACGCTGTCATTAGGCTCCACAGTGAACAGGTGTGATTGGGCACCGAAGCAAACACCTGTCACTGGGCACCAGAGTGAATGCATCATTGGGCACCAGAGCAAACGCTGTCATTAGGCACCAGAGTGAACGCTGAGCTGAGAGGCACAGGCAGAGCTCAGACCCCTCCAAAAGCGGCTGCTAGAGCTGGCCCAAGGCCAAGGCCACCTCCTCCGGGCTCATGCTGGAACCCACAGCACTCCAAATCCCAAGAGACAGTGGCCTCTGAAGCACAGCAGTGGCAGCAGTTCAGCTCTACTTGGCGCTGCTTGGCCGGGTTTGGCTCTGGAAGGGGAGGGAGCAAGGACAGGGAATGAGCAGGGAGAGTGAAATGAGCCAGGAGAGGGGAATGAGCTGGCAGTGGCTATCACTGAAATAGAGAAACTCCTTAACACCTTTGAGTTACTCCTTAACACACTTCAAGAAGCCACAGTCTTTAATCTGGTGTCAGATGTACGGGGGACCTCTCCACTCAGCATGCATGCCGATGGGCATGAGAAGTGGTTATTTACTCACTGAATTTATACACATAGATTATATTTCTCATAAAAATCATGTATATTAATCCCATTTCCCAGCACTCATTACAATAGGTGTCCCGCCACTCGCACACGCTCCCCACAGTCCTTTACTGAGTCCGAGCTTTGCAAAGCAGCCTCTGCTCTATTTCAGTGCCGTCTGGTCTGCTTGGAAGTTTCCATCTTATGTTCAAAACCAGGTTATCCCAATTTCATCTCTTTTGGCTCCTGAAGTGCTGCCCAGATGCCAGATTTCTCATCTTCAAGGTCTTTTCCCTTCATCCTGTCACACCTTCAATTTTATGGCCTTGTTAGTCTTATTCTTCAAATATCGCAGAAAGAGAGGAGGGAGCTGTTCACTGGTTCCTAAGATGAGATGAGATATTAGTACAGGCACTGTGTTCTACACATTCCCCAATAGCAGCTGATACTGGTTTGCTCAGGGGTACAACATGAGGAATGAGCTGGGAGAGAGGAATGAGCTGGGACAGGGAATGAACCAGGACAGGGGCAGAGGAGGGGGACAGGAGGGAGCAGGGGAACAGGGGTCCACCCAGCCCCCGGGTGCCCCCGGTTCCCCTTCCTCGGTGGGTCTCCATTTTCAGGGTGGGTCTCTGCTCTTGGGGTGTCCCCATCACCCCTATTAGGGGAGTCCTACTCCAGATGGGGTCTTCTCTACCCAGGTGACCTCAGTGGATTGCCTTGCTTGCTGGGTCCCCATTCTCTCTCCCCCAGGGTGGGGCAGCTCTGGAATGGATGGGCTGCGTGGAGTGGGGAAGGTGGAGTAGGGCAGGGGCACCAGCTTTTGTCCCGGCCCGCGGGCACCACCAGGAGACACCAAGCGGGGCATAGGCTGCCAGACCGCCAGGCACTGGGGCCGGGAACAGCGAGAAAAGGCTTCTATCCTCCAGAGAAAAAGATCCACCTGGGGACCCACCCAAGATTCCTCTTATTCTTCACCTGGAACCTTCTCACCTTTTCTTTAGGGACCTGATATCCTGAACGGGGACTCCAGACTCCTCCAAGGAAGCTCCACCTGAGATGCTTTTTCTCCTCTGGAGGAAAAATCTCTCCTTCAGGATGCACTTCAGACTCCTTTGAGGCTTCTCCTGGAGCAGTTTCGTGTCTTATTTATAGACTTGAGATCCTAGATAGAAGCAACAGAAGCTATGCAAGAGACATTCTTTCTCCTTTGGAGGAAAAATGTCCGGTAAGGACTAACTCGAGACTCTTTCCAGGCATCTCCTGGAGCCTTTTCCCTTCTCTATTGGTACAGGAGATCCACAGCAGCAACTCGAGACTCCTCCAAGAAAGATATCCGAGGGATGACTTTTCTCCCTTGGCGGAAACTCTCTTCTCCAGGATCTTCCCAAGACTCCTCCCAGGCATCTCTTGGAGTCTTGCCACCTCTGCTATAACATCCTGAGATTCTGAGTTGCAGCTCAAGACCCATCAAAGGAAGCTACATATCAGCTGTCTTTTCTTGTTGGAGGAATATGGTTTTGTAAGGACCCACGTGAGTCTCTGCCCAGAAATCTCCCGAAGTCTCTTCACCTCTCCTTAAAGGAATTGAGATTGCAAGTAGAAGCTCGAGACTCCTCCAATTAATCTATTTCTGAGATGTCTTTTCTCTTTGGAAGAAACTTTCTTGTTGAGGGTCTACCAGAGACTCCTCACAGGCACCTCGTGAAGGCTTCACTTCATCATGCTGACATCCTGAGCCAGAGACCTAGACTCCTCCAAGGAAGCTACTCGAGAGACGTCTTTTGTCTTTGGAGAAAACTTGTTACCGAAGCCTCCACTTAAAACTCCTGCCAGGAAACTTGTGGAGGCTTTTCACCTTTCTGTTAAGAACCTGAGATCCCGAGCTGCAGCCTCAGACTCCTCCAAGGAAGCTACTCGAGAGATGTCTTTTCTCCTTTGGGAAAATATAACTCCTCCAGGATCGACGCAAGACTCCTCAAAGCTTTCCCCTGCGGTCGTTTCACCTCTGCTTTCAGGCACCTGAGATCCTGAGTAGCAACTCCAGACTCCTCCAAAGAAGCTACCCAAGAAGTCTGTTCTCCTTTGAATGAAAATCTCTCCTTCAGGATGCGCTTCAGACTCCTCCCAGGTGTCCCCTGGAGTCTTTTCACCTCTTCTTCAACATCCTCAAATCCTGAGTAGCAACCCTAGACTCCTCCAAGGAAGCTACTCGAGAGAGCTCTTTTCTCCCAGGGAGGAAACTCTCTTCTCTTGCATCCAGCCAGCACTACTCCCAGGCTTCTCCTGCATTCTTTTCACATCTTTGTTAGGGGCCACAGATCAAAAGTAGCAGCTCTAGGCTCCTCCGAGGGAGCAACTGCAGACGTGTCTTTTCTCCTTCAGAGGAAACACTCTCCTCCAGGATCCAGCCAGGACTCCTCCCAGCTTTCTCCTGGAGTCTTTTCACCTCTGCTTCCAGGGACCTGACATCCTGAGGAGCAACCCCGATCTCCTCCAAGGAAGCTACTCAAGGCGTCTTTTTTCCTTTGGATGAAAACCTCTCCTTCAGGACTCCTCCCACGTGTCGCCGGGAGTCTTTTCACCTCTTTGTGAACCACCAGAAATCCTAAGTGGCAACCCCAGACTCCTCCAAGGAAGCTACTCCAGAGATGTCTTTTCTCCCAGGGAGGAAACTCTCCCCTCCAGTATCCAGCTGAGACTCCTCCCACGCTCCTCCTGGACTCTCTTCCCCTCTTCCTTTGGTCCCTGAGATCCCTAGTAGCAACTCCTCACTCACTCCTTGCAGGCAGCTACTTGAGAGATGTCTTCTCTCCTTTTGAGCAAACTCTCTCCTCCAGGATGTAACCGAGACTCCTCCCATGCTTCTCCCGGAGTCCTTTCCACGTCTACTTTATGGACCTGAGATCCTGGGTAGCAGCCCCGGACTCCTTCAAGGAAGCTCTATGACAGATGTATATTCTCCTTTGGAGGAAACTCTCCCCTCCAGCAGCCAACCAAGACTCCTTCCAGGCATCTCCTGGATCTTTGTTCCTCTCGGTCAGGGTCCTGAGATCCCGAGTAGCAACTCCAGACTCCTCCAAGGAAGCTTCTCGAGAGACGTCTTTTGTCTTTGGAGAAAACTTGTTACTCAGACCTCTACTTGAGACACCTCCCAGGAATCCTCTTGAGGCTTTTCACCTTTCTGTTAAGAACCTGATAGGCTGCTTTGCAACCTCAGGCTCCTCCAAGGAGAGACGAGATGTCTTTTCTCCTTTGGAGGAAACACTCTCCTCCACGATCCACCCAAGACTCCTCCCAGGCTTCACCTGGATCTTTTCACTTCCGCCTTCGGGGGCATGATATCCCAAGAAGCAACCCCCATCTCCTCCAAAGAAGCTACTCAAGAAGCCTTTCTTCCTTTGCACAAAAATCTCTCCTTCAGGATGCACTTCAGACTCCTCCCAGGCGTCTCCTGGAGTCTCTTCACCTCTTCTTCAACATCCTGAAATTCTGAGTCGCAACCCCAGACTCCTCCAAGGAAGCTACTCGAGAGAGGCCCTTTCTCCAACGGAGGAAACTGTCTCCTCCAGCACCCAGCCAACACTCCTCTCCCACATCTCCTGGACTCTTTCTTCCTCTGCTAGAACAACAGGAGATCCTGATTAGCAGCTCAAGACTCCTCCAAGGAACATACTGGAGAGATGTCTTCTCCAACGAGGGAAACGCTCTTCTCTGGCATCCCCCCAAATAAACTGCCCAGGCTTCTCCTGCATTCTTTTCACATCTTCTTTATGGACCTGAGATGCTGGGTAGCAGCTCAAGACTCCAGAAAGAAAGCCGTAGGATATTTCTCCTTTGGGGGAAAGCCTCTTTTCCAGGATGCCCCTGAGAGTCACTCCAGAATTCTCCTGGACTCTTTCTGCATCTTCTTTAGGGATCAGAGATTCCAAATAGCAGCCCCAGACTCCTCCAAGGAAGCTACTCGAGAGACGTCTTTTGTCTTTGGAGAAAACTTGTTACCGAAGCCTCCACTTAAAACTCCTGCCAGGAAACTTGTGGAGGCTTTTCACCTTTCTGTTAAGAACCTGAGATCCCGAGCTGCAGCCTCAGACTCCTCCAAGGAAGCCACTCGAGAGATGTCTTTTCTCCTTTGGGAAAATATAACTCCTCCAGGATCGACGCAAGACTCCTCAAAGCTTTCCCCTGGAGCCGTTTCACCTCTGCTTTCAGGCACCTGAGATCCTGAGTAGCAACTCCAGACTCCTCCAAAGAAGCTACCCAAGAAGTCTGTTCTCCTTTGAATGAAAATCTCTCCTTCAGGATGCGCTTCAGACTCCTCCCAGGTGTCCCCTGGAGTCTTTTCATCTCTTCTTCAACATCCTCAAATCCTGAGTAGCAACCCTAGACTCCTCCAAGGAAGCTACTCGAGAGAGCTCTTTTCTCCCAGGGAGGAAACTCTCTTCTCTTGCATCCACCCAGCACTACTCCCAGGCTTCTCCTGCATTCTTTTCACATCTTTGTTAGGGGCCACAGATCAAAAGTAGCAGCTCTAGGCTCCTCCGAGGGAGCAACTGCAGACGTGTCTTTTCTCCTTCAGAGGAAACACTCTCCTCCAGGATCCAGCCAGGACTCCTCCCATCTTTCTCCTGGAGTCTTTTCACTTCTGCTTCCAGGGACCTGACATCCTGAGGAGCAACCCCGATCTCCTCCAAGGAAGCTGCTCAAGGCGTCTTTTTTCCTTTGGATGAAAACCTCTCCTTCAGGACTCCTCCCACGTGTCGCCGGGAGTCTTTTCACCTCTTTGCGAACCACCAGAAACCCTAAGTGGCAACCCCAGACTCCTCCAAGGAAGCTACTCCAGAGATGTCTTTTCTCCCAGGGAGGAAACTCTCCCCTCCAGTATCCAGCTGAGACTCCTCCCACGCTCCTCCTGGACTCTCTTCCCCTCTTCTTTTGGTCCCTGAGATCCCTAGTAGCAACTCCTCACTCACTCCTTGCAGGCAGCTACTTGAGAGATGTCTTCTCTCCTTTTGAGCAAACTCTCTCCTCCAGGATGTAACCGAGACTCCTCCCATGCTTCTCCCGGAGTCCTTTCCACGTCTACTTTATGGACCTGAGATCCTGGGTAGCAGCCCCGGACTCCTTCAAGGAAGCTCTATGACAGATGTATATTCTCCTTTGGAGGAAACTCTCCCCTCCAGCAGCCAACCAAGACTCCTTCCAGGCATCTCCTGGATCTTTGTTCCTCTCGGTCAGGGTCCTGAGATCCCCAGTAGCAACTCCAGACTCCTCCAAGGAAGCTTCTCGAGAGACGTCTTTTGTCTTTGGAGAAAACTTGTTACTCAGACCTCTACTTGAGACACCTCCCAGGAATCCTCTTGAGGCTTTTCACCTTTCTGTTAAGAACCTTATATGCTGCTTTGCAACCTCAGGCTCCTCCAAGGAAGCTACTTGAGAGAAGAGATGTCTTTTCTCCTTTGGAGGAAACACTCTCCTCCACGATCCACCCAAGACTCCTCCCAGGCTTCACCTGGATCTTTTCACTTCCGCCTTCGGGGGCATGATATCCCAAGAAGCAACCCCCGTCTCCTCCAAAGAAGCTACTCAAGAAGCCTTTCTTCCTTTGCACAAAAATCTCTCCTTCAGGATGCACTTCAGACTCCTCCCAGGCGTCTCCTGGAGTCTCTTCACCTCTTCTTCAACATCCTGAAATTCTGAGTCGCAACCCCAGACTCCTCCAAGGAAGCTACTCGAGAGAGGCCCTTTCTCCAACGGAGGAAACTGTCTCCTCCAGCACCCAGCCAACACTCCTCTCCCACATCTCCTGGACTCTTTCTTCCTCTGCTAGAACAACAGGAGATCCTGATTAGCAGCTCAAGACTCCTCCAAGGAACATACTGGAGAGATGTCTTCTCCAACGAGGGAAACGCTCTTCTCTGGCATCCCCCAAAATAAACTGCCCAGGCTTCTCCTGCATTCTTTTCACATCTTCTTTATGGACCTGAGATGCTGGGTAGCAGCTCAAGACTCCAGAAAGAAAGCCGTATGATAGTTCTCCTTTGGGGGAAAGCCTCTTTTCCAGGATGCCCCTGAGAGTCACTCCAGAATTCTCCTGGACTCTTTCTGCATCTTCTTTAGGGATCAGAGATTCCAAATAGCAGCCCCAGACTCCTCCAAGGAAGCTACTCGAGAGACGTCTTTTGTCTTTGGAGAAAACTTGTTACCGAAGCCTCCACTTAAAACTCCTGCCAGGAAACTTGTGGAGGCTTTTCACCTTTCTGTTAAGAACCTGAGATCCCGAGCTGCAGCCTTAGACTCCTCCAAGGAAGCTACTCGAGAGATGTCTTTTCTCCTTTGGGAAAATATAACTCCTCCAGGATCGACGCAAGACTCCTCAAAGCTTTCCCCTGGAGCCGTTTCACCTGTGCTTTCAGGCACCTGAGATCCTGAGTAGCAACTCCAGACTCCTCCAAAGAAGCTACCCAAGAAGTCTGTTCTCCTTTGAATGAAAATCTCTCCTTCAGGATGCGCTTCAGACTCCTCCCAGGTGTCCCCTGGAGTCTTTTCACCTCTTCTTCAACATCCTCAAATCCTGAGTAGCAACCCTAGACTCCTCCAAGGAAGCTACTCGAGAGAGCTCTTTTCTCCCAGGGAGGAAACTCTCTTCTCTTGCATCCAGCCAGCACTACTCCCAGGCTTCTCCTGCATTCTTTTCACATCTTTGTTAGGGGCCACAGATCAAAAGTAGCAGCTCTAGGCTCCTCCGAGGGAGCAACTGCAGACGTGTCTTTTCTCCTTCAGAGGAAACACTCTCCTCCAGGATCCAGCCAGGACTCCTCCCAGCTTTCTCCTGGAGTCTTTTCACTTCTGCTTCCAGGGACCTGACATCCTGAGGAGCAACCCCGATCTCCTCCAAGAAAGCTGCTCAAGGCGTCTTTTTTCCTTTGGATGAAAACCTCTCCTTCAGGACTCCTCCCACGTGTCGCCGGGAGTCTTTTCACCTCTTTGCGAACCACCAGAAACCCTAAGTGGCAACCCCAGACTCCTCCAAGGAAGCTACTCCAGAGATGTCTTTTCTCCCAGGGAGGAAACTCTCCCCTCCAGTATCCAGCTGAGACTCCTCCCACGCTCCTCCTGGACTCTCTTCCCCTCTTCTTTTGGTCCCTGAGATCCCTAGTAGCAACTTCTCACTCACTCCTTGCAGGCAGCTACTTGAGAGATGTCTTCTCTCCTTTTGAGCAAACTCTCTCCTCCAGGATGTAACCGAGACTCCTCCCATGCTTCTCCCGGAGTCCTTTCCACGTCTACTTTATGGACCTGAGATCCTGGGTAGCAGCCCCGGACTCCTTCAAGGAAGCTCTATGACAGATGTATATTCTCCTTTGGAGGAAACTCTCCCCTCCAGCAGCCAACCAAGACTCCTTCCAGGCATCTCCTGGATCTTTGTTCCTCTCGGTCAGGGTCCTGAGATCCCGAGTAGCAACTCCAGACTCCTCCAAGGAAGCTTCTCGAGAGATGTCTTTTCTCTTTGGAGAAAACTTGTTACTCAGACCTCTACTTGAGACACCTCCCAGGAATCCTCTTGAGGCTTTTCACCTTTCTGTTAAGAACCTGCTATGCTGCTTTGCAACCTCAGGCTCCTCCAAGGAAGCTACTTGAGAGAAGAGATGTCTTTTCTCCTTTGGAGGAAACACTCTCCTCCACGATCCACCCAAGACTCCTCCCAGGCTTCACCTGGATCTTTTCCCTTCCGCCTTCGGGGGCATGATATCCCAAGAAGCAACCCCCGTCTCCTCCAAAGAAGCTACTCAAGAAGCCTTTCTTCCTTTGCACAAAAATCTCTCCTTCAGGATGCACTTCAGACTCCTCCCAGGCGTCTCCTGGAGTCTCTTCACCTCTTCTTCAACATCCTGAAATTCTGAGTCGCAAGCCCAGACTCCTCCAAGGAAGCTACTCGAGAGAGGCCCTTTCTCCAACGGAGGAAACTGTCTCCTCCAGCACCCAGCCAACACTCCTCTCCCACATCTCCTGGACTCTTTCTTCCTCTGCTAGAACAACAGGAGATCCTGATTAGCAGCTCAAGACTCCTCCAAGGAACATACTGGAGAGATGTCTTCTCCAACGAGGGAAACCCTCTTCTCTGGCATCCCCCCAAATAAACTGCCCAGGCTTCTCCTGCATTCTTTTCACATCTTCTTTATGGACCTGAGATGCTGGGTAGCAGCTCAAGACTCCAGAAAGAAAGCCGTAGGATATTTCTCCTTTGGGGGAAAGCCTCTTTTCCAGGATGCCCCTGAGAGTCACTCCAGAATTCTCCTGGACTCTTTCTGCATCTTCTTTAGGGATCAGAGATTCCAAATAGCAGCCCCAGACTCCTCCAAGGAAGCTACTCGAGAGACGTCTTTTGTCTTTGGAGAAAACTTGTTACCGAAGCCTCCACTTAAAACTCCTGCCAGGAAACTTGTGGAGGCTTTTCACCTTTCTGTTAAGAACCTGAGATCCCGAGCTGCAGCCTTAGACTCCTCCAAGGAAGCTACTCGAGAGATGTCTTTTCTCCTTTGGGAAAATATAACTCCTCCAGGATCGACGCAAGACTCCTCAAAGCTTTCCCCTGGAGCCGTTTCACCTCTGCTTTCAGGCACCTGAGATCCTGAGTAGCAACTCCAGACTCCTCCAAAGAAGCTACCCAAGAAGTCTGTTCTCCTTTGAATGAAAATCTCTCCTTCAGGATGCGCTTCAGACTCCTCCCAGGTGTCCCCTGGAGTCTTTTCACCTCTTCTTCAACATCCTCAAATCCTGAGTAGCAACCCTAGACTCCTCCAAGGAAGCTACTCGAGAGAGCTCTTTTCTCCCAGGGAGGAAACTCTCTTCTCTTGCATCCAGCCAGCACTACTCCCAGGCTTCTCCTGCATTCTTTTCACATCTTTGTTAGGGGCCACAGATCAAAAGTAGCAGCTCTAGGCTCCTCCGAGGGAGCAACTGCAGACGTGTCTTTTCTCCTTCAGAGGAAACACTCTCCTCCAGGATCCAGCCAGGACTCCTCCCAGCTTTCTCCTGGAGTCTTTTCACTTCTGCTTCCAGGGACCTGACATCCTGAGGAGCAACCCCGATCTCCTCCAAGGAAGCTGCTCAAGGCGTCTTTTTTCCTTTGGATGAAAACCTCTCCTTCAGGACTCCTCCCACGTGTCGCCGGGAGTCTTTTCACCTCTTTGCGAACCACCAGAAACCCTAAGTGGCAACCCCAGACTCCTCCAAGGAAGCTACTCCAGAGATGTCTTTTCTCCCAGGGAGGAAACTCTCCCCTCCAGTATCCAGCTGAGACTCCTCCCACGCTCCTCCTGGACTCTCTTCCCCTCTTCTTTTGGTCCCTGAGATCCCTAGTAGCAACTTCTCACTCACTCCTTGCAGGCAGCTACTTGAGAGATGTCTTCTCTCCTTTTGAGCAAACTCTCTCCTCCAGGATGTAACCGAGACTCCTCCCATGCTTCTCCCGGAGTCCTTTCCACGTCTACTTTATGGACCTGAGATCCTGGGTAGCAGCCCCGGACTCCTTCAAGGAAGCTCTATGACAGATGTATATTCTCCTTTGGAGGAAACTCTCCCCTCCAGCAGCCAACCAAGACTCCTTCCAGGCATCTCCTGGATCTTTGTTCCTCTCGGTCAGGGTCCTGAGATCCCGAGTAGCAACTCCAGACTCCTCCAAGGAAGCTTCTCGAGAGATGTCTTTTCTCTTTGGAGAAAACTTGTTACTCAGACCTCTACTTGAGACACCTCCCAGGAATCCTCTTGAGGCTTTTCACCTTTCTGTTAAGAACCTGCTATGCTGCTTTGCAACCTCAGGCTCCTCCAAGGAAGCTACTTGAGAGAAGAGATGTCTTTTCTCCTTTGGAGGAAACACTCTCCTCCACGATCCACCCAAGACTCCTCCCAGGCTTCACCTGGATCTTTTCCCTTCCGCCTTCGGGGGCATGATATCCCAAGAAGCAACCCCCGTCTCCTCCAAAGAAGCTACTCAAGAAGCCTTTCTTCCTTTGCACAAAAATCTCTCCTTCAGGATGCACTTCAGACTCCTCCCAGGCGTCTCCTGGAGTCTCTTCACCTCTTCTTCAACATCCTGAAATTCTGAGTCGCAAGCCCAGACTCCTCCAAGGAAGCTACTCGAGAGAGGCCCTTTCTCCAACGGAGGAAACTGTCTCCTCCAGCACCCAGCCAACACTCCTCTCCCACATCTCCTGGACTCTTTCTTCCTCTGCTAGAACAACAGGAGATCCTGATTAGCAGCTCAAGACTCCTCCAAGGAACATACTGGAGAGATGTCTTCTCCAACGAGGGAAACCCTCTTCTCTGGCATCCCCCCAAATAAACTGCCCAGGCTTCTCCTGCATTCTTTTCACATCTTCTTTATGGACCTGAGATGCTGGGTAGCAGCTCAAGACTCCAGAAAGAAAGCCGTAGGATATTTCTCCTTTGGGGGAAAGCCTCTTTTCCAGGATGCCCCTGAGAGTCACTCCAGAATTCTCCTGGACTCTTTCTGCATCTTCTTTAGGGATCAGAGATTCCAAATAGCAGCCCCAGACTCCTCCAAGGAAGCTACTCGAGAGACGTCTTTTGTCTTTGGAGAAAACTTGTTACCGAAGCCTCCACTTAAAACTCCTGCCAGGAAACTTGTGGAGGCTTTTCACCTTTCTGTTAAGAACCTGAGATCCCGAGCTGCAGCCTTAGACTCCTCCAAGGAAGCTACTCGAGAGATGTCTTTTCTCCTTTGGGAAAATATAACTCCTCCAGGATCGACGCAAGACTCCTCAAAGCTTTCCCCTGGAGCCGTTTCACCTCTGCTTTCAGGCACCTGAGATCCTGAGTAGCAACTCCAGACTCCTCCAAAGAAGCTACCCAAGAAGTCTGTTCTCCTTTGAATGAAAATCTCTCCTTCAGGATGTGCTTCAGACTCCTCCCAGGTGTCCCCTGGAGTCTTTTCACCTCTTCTTCAACATCCTCAAATCCTGAGTAGCAACCCTAGACTCCTCCAAGGAAGCTACTCGAGAGAGCTCTTTTCTCCCAGGGAGGAAACTCTCTTCTCTTGCATCCACCCAGCACTACTCCCAGGCTTCTCCTGCATTCTTTTCACATCTTTGTTATGGGCCACAGATCAAAAGTAGCAGCTCTAGGCTCCTCCGAGGGAGCAACTGCAGACATGTCTTTTCTCCTTCAGAGGAAACACTCTCCTCCAGGATCCAGCCAGGACTCCTCCCAGCTTTCTCCTGGAGTCTTTTCACCTCTGCTTCCAGGGACCTGACATCCTGAGGAGCAACCCCGGTCTCCTCCAAGGAAGCTACTCAAGGCCTCTTTTTTCCTTTGGATGAAAACCTCTCCTTCAGGACTCCTCCCACGTGTCGCCGGGAGTCTTTTCACCTCTTTGCGAACCAGCAGAAATCCTAAGTGGCAACCCCAGACTCCTCCAAGGAAGCTACTCCAGAGATGTCTTTTCTCCCAGGGAGGAAACTCTCCCCTCCAGTATCCAGCTGAGACTCCTCCCACGCTCCTCCTGGACTCTCTTCCCCTCTTCTTTTGGTCCCTGAGATCCCTAGTAGCAACTCCTCACTCACTCCTTGCAGGCAGCTACTTGAGAGATGTCTTCTCTCCTTTTGAGCAAACTCTCTCCTCCAGGATGTAACCGAGACTCCTCCCATGCTTCTCCCGGAGTCCTTTCCACGTCTACTTTATGGACCTGAGATCCTGGGTAGCAGCCCCGGACTCCTTCAAGGAAGCTCTATGACAGATGTATATTCTCCTTTGGAGGAAACTCTCCCCTCCAGCAGCCAACCAAGACTCCTTCCAGGCATCTCCTGGATCTTTGTTCCTCTCGGTCAGGGTCCTGAGATCCCGAGTAGCAACTCCAGACTCCTCCAAGGAAGCTTCTCGAGAGACGTCTTTTGTCTTTGGAGAAAACTTGTTACTCAGACCTCTACTTGAGACACCTCCCAGGAATCCTCTTGAGGCTTTTCACCTTTCTGTTAAGAACCTGATAGGCTGCTTTGCAACCTCAGGCTCCTCCAAGGAGAGACGAGATGTCTTTTCTCCTTTGGAGGAAACACTCTCCTCCACGATCCACCCAAGACTCCTCCCAGGCTTCACCTGGATCTTTTCACTTCCGCCTTCGGGGGCATGATATCCCAAGAAGCAACCCCCGTCTCCTCCAAAGAAGCTACTCAAGAAGCCTTTCTTCCTTTGCACAAAAATCTCTCCTTCAGGATGCACTTCAGACTCCTCCCAGGCGTCTCCTGGAGTCTCTTCACCTCTTCTTCAACATCCTGAAATTCTGAGTCGCAACCCCAGACTCCTCCAAGGAAGCTACTCGAGAGAGGCCCTTTCTCCAACGGAGGAAACTGTCTCCTCCAGCACCCAGCCAACACTCCTCTCCCACATCTCCTGGACTCTTTCTTCCTCTGCTAGAACAACAGGAGATCCTGATTAGCAGCTCAAGACTCCTCCAAGGAACATACTGGAGAGATGTCTTCTCCAACGAGGGAAACCCTCTTCTCTGGCATCCCCCCAAATAAACTGCCCAGGCTTCTCCTGCATTCTTTTCACATCTTCTTTATGGACCTGAGATGCTGGGTAGCAGCTCAAGACTCCAGAAAGAAAGCCGTAGGATAGTTCTCCTTTGGGGGAAAGCCTCTTTTCCAGGATGCCCCTGAGAGTCACTCCAGAATTCTCCTGGACTCTTTCTGCATCTTCTTTAGGGATCAGAGATTCCAAATAGCAGCCCCAGACTCCTCCAAGGAAGCTACTCGAGAGACGTCTTTTGTCTTTGGAGAAAACTTGTTACCGAAGCCTCCACTTAAAACTCCTGCCAGGAAACTTGTGGAGGCTTTTCACCTTTCTGTTAAGAACCTGAGATCCCGAGCTGCAGCCTCAGACTCCTCCAAGGAAGCCACTCGAGAGATGTCTTTTCTCCTTTGGGAAAATATAACTCCTCCAGGATCGACGCAAGACTCCTCAAAGCTTTCCCCTGGAGCCGTTTCACCTCTGCTTTCAGGCACCTGAGATCCTGAGTAGCAACTCCAGACTCCTCCAAAGAAGCTACCCAAGAAGTCTGTTCTCCTTTGAATGAAAATCTCTCCTTCAGGATGTGCTTCAGACTCCTCCCAGGTGTCCCCTGGAGTCTTTTCACCTCTTCTTCAACATCCTCAAATCCTGAGTAGCAACCCTAGACTCCTCCAAGGAAGCTACTCGAGAGAGCTCTTTTCTCCCAGGGAGGAAACTCTCTTCTCTTGCATCCAGCCAGCACTACTCCCAGGCTTCTCCTGCATTCTTTTCACATCTTTGTTAGGGGCCACAGATCAAAAGTAGCAGCTCTAGGCTCCTCCGAGGGAGCAACTGCAGACGTGTCTTTTCTCCTTCAGAGGAAACACTCTCCTCCAGGATCCAGCCAGGACTCCTCCCAGCTTTCTCCTGGAGTCTTTTCACCTCTGCTTCCAGGGACCTGACATCCTGAGGAGCAACCCCGGTCTCCTCCAAGGAAGCTACTCAAGGCGTCTTTTTTCCTTTGGATGAAAACCTCTCCTTCAGGACTCCTCCCACGTGTCGCCGGGAGTCTTTTCACCTCTTTGCGAACCACCAGAAATCCTAAGTGGCAACCCCAGACTCCTCCAAGGAAGCTACTCCAGAGATGTCTTTTCTCCCAGGGAGGAAACGCTCCCCTCCAGTATCCAGCTGAGACTCCTCCCACGCTCCTCCTGGACTCTCTTCCCCTCTTCTTTTGGTCCCTGAGATCCCTAGTAGCAACTCCTCACTCACTCCTTGCAGGCAGCTACTTGAGAGATGTCTTCTCTCCTTTTGAGCAAACTCTCTCCTCCAGGATGTAACCGAGACTCCTCCCATGCTTCTCCCGGAGTCCTTTCCACGTCTACTTTATGGACCTGAGATCCTGGGTAGCAGCCCCGGACTCCTTCAAGGAAGCTCTATGACAGATGTATATTCTCCTTTGGAGGAAACTCTCCCCTCCAGCAGCCAACCAAGACTCCTTCCAGGCATCTCCTGGATCTTTGTTCCTCTCGGTCAGGGTCCTGAGATCCCGAGTAGCAACTCCAGACTCCTCCAAGGAAGCTTCTCGAGAGATGTCTTTTCTCTTTGGAGAAAACTTGTTACTCACACCTCTACTTGAGACACCTCCCAGGAATCCTCTTGAGGCTTTTCACCTTTCTGTTAAGAACCTGATATGCTACTTTGCAACCTCAGGCTCCTCCAAGGAAGTTACTTGAGAGACGAGATGTCTTTTCTCCTTTGGAGGAAACACTCTCCTCCACGATCCACCCAAGACTCCTCCCAGGCTTCACCTGGATCTTTTCCCTTCCGCCTTCGGGGGCATGATATCCCAAGAAGCAACCCCCGTCTCCTCCAAAGAAGCTACTCAAGAAGCCTTTCTTCCTTTGCACAAAAATCTCTCCTTCAGGATGCACTTCAGACTCCTCCCAGGCGTCTCCTGGAGTCTCTTCACCTCTTCTTCAACATCCTGAAATTCTGAGTCGCAAGCCCAGACTCCTCCAAGGAAGCTACTCGAGAGAGGCCCTTTCTCCAACGGAGGAAACTGTCTCCTCCAGCACCCAGCCAACACTCCTCTCCCACATCTCCTGGACTCTTTCTTCCTCTGCTAGAACAACAGGAGATCCTGATTAGCAGCTCAAGACTCCTCCAAGGAACATACTGGAGAGATGTCTTCTCCAACGAGGGAAACGCTCTTCTCTGGCATCCCCCAAAATAAACTGCCCAGGCTTCTCCTGCATTCTTTTCACATCTTCTTTATGGACCTGAGATGCTGGGTAGCAGCTCAAGACTCCAGAAAGAAAGCCGTAGGATAGTTCTCCTTTGGGGGAAAGCCTCTTTTCCAGGATGCCCCTGAGAGTCACTCCAGAATTCTCCTGGACTCTTTCTGCATCTTCTTTAGGGATCAGAGATTCCAAATAGCAGCCCCAGACTCCTCCAAGGAAGCTACTCGAGAGACGTCTTTTGTCTTTGGAGAAAACTTGTTACCGAAGCCTCCACTTAAAACTCCTGCCAGGAAACTTGTGGAGGCTTTTCACCTTTCTCTTAAGAACCTGAGATCCCGAGCTGCAGCCTCAGACTCCTCCAAGGAAGCCACTCGAGAGATGTCTTTTCTCCTTTGGGAAAATATAACTCCTCCAGGATCGACGCAAGACTCCTCAAAGCTTTCCCCTGCAGTCGTTTCACCTCTGCTTTCAGGCACCTGAGATCCACCCAGCACTACACACAGGCTTCTCCTGGAGTCTTTTCACCTCTGCTTTCAGGGATCTGAGATACTGAATAGCAGCCCTAGGCTCCTCCAATGAATCTACTCACAAGATGTCTTTTCTCCTTTAGAAGAAACGTTTTTGTCCAGAATGCAGCTGAGACTCCTCACAGGTACCTCCTCAAAGCTTTTCATCTCCACTTCAGTGAGCTGAGATCCTGACTTGCAGGCCCAGACTCTTCCAGGGAAGCTACTCAAAAGATGGTTTTTTGCCTTTTAAAAATCTGCCTCCTCCAGCATCCAGCCAAGACTCCTCTGAGGCATCTCCTGGATTTTTTTCACGTCTCCTTTATGGACCTGAGATTCAGAGTTGCAACCCCAGGCTCCTCCAAGCAAGGTTTTCAAGAGATTTCTTTGTCCTTTGGAGGAAACTCTCCTCTGCAGGATCAACCCAGGACTCTTTGCAGGCATCTCCTGAAATCATTGAATCATTTAATTGGAAGAGACCTTTGAGACCATAGAGTCCAGCTGTCCCTGTCCACTACTAAACCATACACTTGAGCACCTCATCTACTCAACTTTTAAGCATCTCTGGGGATGTGGACTCCACCACTTCCATTGCCAATCTGTTCCCACGCTTGAGAAACCTTTTGGTGAAGAAATTTTTCCCGACATCCAACCCAAATATCCCTGCCCACAGCAGAACTTGAGGTCATTTCCTCTCGTCTTGTCCCTTGTTACATGGGAGAAGAGCCCAGCACCCACCTCACCACAACCTCCTTTCCAGAAGCTACAGAGAGCGATGAGGTCTCCCCTCAGCCTCCTCTTCTCCAGGATACACAGCCCCTGGTCCCTCAGCCACTCCCAGAAGGCCTGGGATCCAGATCCTTCCCCAGCTCCGTTCCCTTCTCTAGATGAGCTCCAGCACCTCAGTGTTCTTGGAGTGAGGAGCCCAAAACTGAACCTAGGATTCAAGGTGCGGCCTCACCAGTGCTGAGTCCAGGGCACAATCACCTCCCTGCTCCTGCTGGCCACACCATGGCTGATCCAAGCCAAGATGCCATTGGCCTTCTCGGCCACCTGGGCCACTGCTGGCTCATGTTCAGACACTGTCGACCAACACCCCCAGGTCCTGCTCTGCCAGGCAGCTTTCCAGCTGCTCTTTCCCAAGCCTAGAGCACTACATGGGGTTGTTTTGGCCCAAGTGCAGGTCCTGGCACGTGGCCTTGTTGGTCTCAGCCCACGGATCCAGCCTGTCCCGACTCCTCTGAAGAGCCTCCCTGTCCTCCAGCACATCGACACTCCCACCCAGCTTAGTGCCATCCACACACCCACTGAGGCAGCACTCAATCCCCTCATCCAGATCATGGATAAAGATATTGAACAGGTCTGGACCAAACACGGAACCCTGGGGACACCGCTGGCGACCGGCCACCAACTGGATTGATCTTCCTTTCCAAGGACTCTCTGGGCATGGCCACCCAGCCATTTTTTACCCAGCAGAGGGTGTGCCTGTCCAAGCTAATGGCAGCCACTTTCTCAAGCAGAACGCTGTGAGAAGCAGCGTCAAAGGCTTTACCCTAGTCCAGGTGCACCACATCCGCAGCCTTTCCCTCGTCCATGAGGTGGGTAACCTTATGCTAGAAGGAGATCGGGTCAGTTTGGCAGGACCTGCCTTTCATAAACCCACGCTGACTGGGCCTGATCATCTAGGTGTCCTGTGTGTGCTGTGTGACAGCACTGGAGAGGTTCTGTTCCATGACTTTCCCTGGTACCGAGGTCAGACTGATGGGCCTGGAGTTCCCTGGGTACTGAATTACGGACTAGTAGGCCACTCCTAGCGTAAGTAGGCTGCTTTCAGCATTAATGAATCGCTTTTAGCGTAGCTTGGAAAAAGCTGAAACTATTACATGACAGAAAGTTCTTGGCTAAATGCAATCAAGGTCTGTTTTCTGAAAGATAAATCGAATAGGCATCGCTGCTTCTGCTTCTGTATCGCGCTCCCAAGCAGGGAATATAGGCCAGCAGCTAACTTCAGACAGGGGGTTCCACCCCAGGTACAGGGGGACCCCACCTACACTATGGGAGGGCTCCACCTCAGGTACCCTGCAAGGGTAAGAGATGGACGAGAACGATGGGTTCTGAGCACGCAGGCCGTACTGTCTGCAGAACTATTTAATTTATCTACAATAGACAAAAGACAGCACTAAAGTTATGTAACCCTCACTTATCAGGTACCGACGCAGACTGTACGGCACGTTCCTAGAGAATCACTGAATCACAGAACGTCCTGAGGGACCCACAAGGACCACCGAGTCCAACTCCTGTCCCTGCACAGGACACCCCAACAATCACACCGTGGGACTGAGGGTGTTGGCCAAAGGCTTCTGGAATATCGTCAGGCTGTGCCTGCTTCCCTGGGAGCTGTTCCAGGGCTCCACCACCCTCTGGGGGAAGGACCTCTTCCTCATGCACAACCTAACCCTGGCACATCTCCTTGCCATGTCCTCGGGTCCTGTCATGGGTCACAAAAGAGAAGTGCTCAGCACCCGTTTCACCTGCTTCCCTTGTGAGCAGGCAGTGAACAGCTGTGAGACCCCTCCTCAGTCTCCTCCCCAGGCTCAACAGCCACAGTGACTTCAGCCGCCCCTCACACGGCTGAAAACCAGAGCGCGGAGGTTACGCAACCGAGCGGCGCGCTTACCAGGGACCCACACTGGCTGCACGGCACGTTCCTGCATAATAAATAATATTAGAGATAGATCGAGAATAAAGAGGCTTTACCTTACGTTCCGCCGCGGGTCGATGACTTCGGGTGCCGGGGAGGGGTCCGTGTCCGCGCCCCGAGCGGCAGGGAGCAGCGCTCGGGCTGGGAGCAGCAGCGCCCGCGGGACCGGAGCGCGGGGCACGGGCCCCGGGGGCCCCGGGCGGGCTCCTGTCCCTGTCCCCGGCTCCGGGACATGCTCGGGCCCGGCCCGGCCCGCGCAGGAGGCTCCGACTCTCGGGAGCGCCTGCGGTTGTGGCCGCCCGGCTCCCCGCCTGGGCCGCGACTGCAACGGCGGCGCCGTTGCCCGGCAACGCCGTTGCCCGGCAACGCCCGGGGCTCGGGGCGGCTCGGCTCGGCTCGGCTCTTTTCGGCTCGGCTCGGCTCTTTTCGGCTCGGCTCGGCTCTTTTCGGCTCGGCTCGGTTCCTCCCGGCGTGTTCCGGACCCGAGATCCCGAGCAGCGGCCCCGCGCTGCTCCAAGGAAGCCACTCGAGATCTCTTCCCCTTCGCAGGATCCTCTGTGCTGCAGGAGCCACCCGAAACTCCTTCCGGCGTCTCCCGGAGGTGACGGCCGGCCCCTGCCCGTGCCCCGCAGCGGACACATCCCCAGCTGCCCCCACATCCAGCCCTGCCCTACCGTGGGCACGCAGGGTGCGAGCGTGGGTGCTGCCAGCCCCGTGCTGCTCGTGTCCCCGCGGGGGAGGCACAGCTCTCCCCTCCCTGGAGAAGGGGCTGTCACCCTGCCCGGGGCAGAGCCAGGGAAGCTGGAGGTTTTTGCAGTGCAAACAGGGAGGGTGCTGGCTCTGCAGAGCCCCGGGTGAGCCCTGACTGCCTCAAGCACTGCCCTGGGACACTTTCCCAGCTGTGACGTCACGCAGGTGAGATCCTGATGTGGGGGGCCGAGGGATTCCCTCCTGTTGAGTCCCGAGGTTCAAGATGGGACCCTTGCTCTCTAAGCGTCCCCTCAGAGAGGAGCCCGGGTGCAGCTGGATCCCGTCTCCAGTCCAGGTCCCGCTCGACGGTTTCTGACTGATTCTGTGTGTGCTTGTACGTATTTTGCCACAAGTCAGACTCCAGTTACCTGTGAGAGACCGCCACACGTAGGGTTAATAATTGCTGCTCGCAGCCTGACCGGCAGCAGCCGCCTGCAGCAATGCCCTCAGAGTGACAACTTCCCAGCGCTGGAGGCAGCTATTTAATTCAAGTGACAGATGAAAACAAAGCCCGGATTGTCATCCACAAATGCACAGAACGAGCAGAACAAGCCCGGAAGCTTGAGGTTTCCTCCGTGAACCCCACACAGCTCCCAGGAAAGCCAGTTGCCCCAGTCCGGGTTAACGAAGTGGCCAAAAATTCCAGTCCCATGGAGTTGAACCAGGGCAGGTGCCAGGTTTTGTCCCTGGGCCACGGCAGCCCTGGATCCACAGCTGGGGGGGTGCGAGGCTGGAGAGCAGCCCTGGGAAAGGGACCTGGGGGTGCTGGGTGATGGCGAGTTGAGTCAGCAGGGCCCTGGCAACCAGGAGGGCAACCGTGTCCTGGGGGGCGTCCAGCACCGGGGATTGTCCCGCTCTGCCCCGCACTGGGGCGAGCCCACCCTGAGCACTGGGGCAGTTCTGGGGCCACAGGATGAGAAGGATCTAAAGCTGCTGGAGAGGGTCCAGAGGAGGGCACGGAGTTGGGGAAGGGTTTAGAGGGGAAGTGTGTGAGTTGCAGCTGAAGTCACTAGGTCTGTTCAGCCTGGAGGAGACTGAGAGGAGACCTCATCTTGCTCTGCAGGTTCCTCACATGGGGAGGAGGAGGTGTGGGCACTGAGCTCTTCTCTCTGGACCCGAGGGAATGGCAGGAAGATGCCAGGGGAGGGTTGGGTTGGGCATGAGGAGCACCTTCTTCCCCCAGAGGGTGGTGGAGCACCAGAACAGCTCCCCAGGGAAGCAGGCACAGCCTGACAATATTCCAGAAGCCTTTGGCCAAGTCCCTCAGCCCCACGGGGTGAATGTTGGGGTGTCCTGTGCAGGGACGGGGGTTGGACTTGATGGTCCTTGTGGATCCCTTCCAACTCAGGACATTCTGTGATTCTATGATAAATTCTGTTGGCCTTGGTCTGCAGGGGATTTCTCTTCCCCACAGGAGCCAAGTGTGGTGCCAGCAGTCCCTGGGCTCCTCCTGGCTCAGTCCCAGCAGTAGCCCAGATGGCCAAGAAGGCCAAAGGCATCCTGACCTACATCAGAAATAATGTGGCAAGTAGAAGCAGGGAAGTGATCCTTGCTGTGAACTCAGGGCTGCTGAGGTCGCACCTCGAATCTTGGGTTCAGTTTTGGGCCTTTCACTCCAAGAAGGACATTGAGGGGCTGGCACGTGTCTGGAGAAGCGGAAGGGAGCTGGGGAAGAGGCTGGAGAATAAGCCTTATGAGGAGCTGCTGAGGGAGCTGGGGTTGTCTAGCCTGAAGAAAATGAAACTGAGGGCGGACCTTATCGCTCTCCACAGGTGCCTGAAAGGAGGTTGTAGAGAGATGGAGGGTGGTCTCTTCTCCGTGGTACAGTGACAGGACAAGGGGAAATGGCCTTAAGATGCACCAGGGGTGATTTAGGTTGGACATTAGGAGAAATTTCTTTTCTGAAACGATTGTCAAGCATGGGCAGAGGCTGCCCAGGGAGGTGGTTGAGTCCCCATCCCTGGAGATCTCTAAAAGAGGAGTAGATGTTGTCCTTGGGTGTAAGTAACAGAGGAGCTCACAGATGGGGAGGGAACTTGCCTTAGAAAACCATTGAGTTAATGAGCAAAACCAGCTTCTCTGCTGGCAACAAGCTGTCATGGCCCAGAAAGCCAACTCTGTCCTGGGCTGCATCCAGAGCAGTGGGATCAGCAGGGCAAGGAAGGAGATTCTCCCCCTCTGTTCTACTCTTGTGAGACCCCACCTGGAGCCCTGTGTTCAATTCTGGAGTCCTCCAACACAGGGAGGACAAGGAGCTGTTGGAGCGAGTCCTGAGGAGCCCATGGAGATGATCCAAGGGCTGGAGCACCTCCTGTACGAGGACAGGCTGAGAGAGCTGGGGTTGTTCAGCCTGGAGAAGCCAAGGCTACAGGGGGACCTTAGAGCAGCCTCCCAGTGCTGAAAGGGGCTCCAGGAAAGCGGGAGAGGGGCTCCTGATCAGGGAGTGCAGGGATGGGAAGGGGAATGGTCTTCAGGTGAAAGAGGGGAGATTGAGATGAGAGCTTGGGAAGAAATGTTTTGCTGTGAGGGCGGGGAGGCCCTGTCCCAGGTTGCCCAGAGCAGTGGTGGCTGCCCCATCCCTGGAGGTGTTCAAGGCCAGGTTGGATGGGGCTTGGAGCCCCCTGATCCAGTGGGAGGGGTCCCTGCCCATGGCAGGGGGTAGGCCTGGATGGGCTTTGAGGTCCCTTCCAGCCCAAACCATTCCATGATTCTATGGTTCCATGACCTCCAGCAAAATTTTGTTTTTTTGGGTTGAAGACGAGCTTAGAATGGCAGAGTTGCAGAAAGACCTGGAAATCTCTCACTGCAGGCACCGCAATCTCTGCAGGGTGGACATTCGCTTTTCTTTCCCACTCAGGTCTGTCCCCTGCTGCCACAGCTTTCCCTGCTCCTGTAGGACCCTTCTCTCCTGGTCTGTCCCCACCCTGGGTGCCATGGATGCTGTCACTGGCACCAGAGCGAACGCTGTCATTAGGCTCCACAGTGAACAGGTGTGATTGGGCACCGAAGCAAACACCTGTCACTGGGCACCAGAGTGAATGCATCATTGGGCACCAGAGCAAACGCTGTCATTAGGCACCAGAGTGAACGCTGAGCTGAGAGGCACAGGCAGAGCTCAGACCCCTCCAAAAGCGGCTGCTAGAGCTGGCCCAAGGCCAAGGCCACCTCCTCCGGGCTCATGCTGGAACCCACAGCACTCCAAATCCCAAGAGACAGTGGCCTCTGAAGCACAGCAGTGGCAGCAGTTCAGCTCTACTTGGCGCTGCTTGGCCGGGTTTGGCTCTGGAAGGGGAGGGAGCAAGGACAGGGAATGAGCAGGGAGAGTGAAATGAGCCAGGAGAGGGGAATGAGCTGGCAGTGGCTATCACTGAAATAGAGAAACTCCTTAACACCTTTGAGTTACTCCTTAACACACTTCAAGAAGCCACAGTCTTTAATCTGGTGTCAGATGTACGGGGGACCTCTCCACTCAGCATGCATGCCGATGGGCATGAGAAGTGGTTATTTACTCACTGAATTTATACACATCGATTATATTTCTCATAAAAATCATGTATATTAATCCCATTTCCCAGCACTCAGTACAATAGGTGTCCCGCCACTCGCACACGCTCCCCACAGTCCTTTACTGAGTCCGAGCTTTGCAAAGCAGCCTCTGCTCTATTTCAGTGCCGTCTGGTCTGCTTGGAAGTTTCCATCTTATGTTCAAAACCAGGTTATCCCAATTTCATCTCTTTTGGCTCCTGAAGTGCTGCCCAGATGCCAAATTTCTCATCTTCAAGGTCTTTTCCCTTCATCCTGTCATACCTTCAATTTTATGGCCTTGTTAGTCTTATTCTTCAAATATCGCAGAAAGAGAGGAGGGAGCTGTTCACTGGTTCCTAAGATGAGATGAGATATTAGTACAGGCACTGTGTTCTACACATTCCCCAATAGCAGCTGATACTGGTTTGCTCAGGGGTACAACATGAGGAATGAGCTGGGAGAGAGGAATGAGCTGGGACAGGGAATGAACCAGGACAGGGGCAGAGGAGGGGGACAGGAGGGAGCAGGGGAACAGGGGTCCACCCAGCCCCCGGGTGCCCCCAGTTCCCCTTCCTCGGTGGGTCTCCATTGTCAGGGTGGGTCTCTGCTCTTGGGGTGTCCCCATCACCCCTATTAGGGGAGTCCTACTCCAGATGGGGTCTTCACTACCCAGGTGACCTCAGTGGATTGCCTTGCTTGCTGGGTCCCCATTCTCTCTCCCCCAGGGTGGGGCAGCTCTGGAATGGATGGGCTGCGTGGAGTGGGGAAGGTGGAGTAGGGCAGGGGCACCAGCTTTTGTCCCGGCCCGCGGGCACCACCAGGAGACACCAAGCGGGGCATAGGCTGCCAGACCGCCAGGCACTGGGGCCGGGAACAGCGAGAAAAGGCTTCTATCCTCCAGAGAAAAAGATCCACCTGGGGACCCACCCAAGATTCCTCTTATTCTTCACCTGGAACCTTCTCACCTTTTCTTTAGGGACCTGATATCCTGAACGGGGACTCCAGACTCCTCCAAGGAAGCTCCACCTGAGATGCTTTTTCTCCTCTGGAGGAAAAATCTCTCCTTCAGGATGCACTTCAGACTCCTTTGAGGCTTCTCCTGGAGCAGTTTCATGTCTTATTTATAGACTTGAGATCCTAGATAGAAGCAACAGAAGCTATGCAAGAGACATTCTTTCTCCTTTGGAGGAAAAATGTCCGGTAAGGACTAACTCGAGACTCTTTCCAGGCATCTCCTGGAGCCTTTCCCCTTCTCTATTGGTACAGGAGATCCACAGCAGCAACTCGAGACTCCTCCAAGAAAGATATCCGAGGGATGACTTTTCTCCCTTGGCGGAAACTCTCTTCTCCAGGATCTTCCCAAGACTCCTCCCAGGCATCTCTTGGAGTCTTGCCAACTCTGCTATAACATCCTGAGATTCTGAGTTGCAGCTCAAGACCCATCAAAGGAAGCTACATATCAGATGTCTTTTCTTGTTGGAGGAATATGGTTTTGTAAGGACCCACGTGAGTCTCTGCCCAGAAATCTCCCGAAGTCTCTTCACCTCTCCTTAAAGGAATTGAGATTGCAAGTAGAAGCTCGAGACTCCTCCAATTAATCTATTTGTGAGATGTCTTTTCTCTTTGGAAAAAACTTTCTTGTTGAGGGTCTACCAGAGACTCCTCACAGGCACCTCCTGAAGGCTTCACTTCACAAAGCTGACATCCTGAGCCAGAGACCTAGACTCCTCCAAGGAAGCTACTCGAGAGACGTCTTTTGTCTTTGGAGAAAACTTGTTACCGAAGCCTCCACTTAAAACTCCTGCCAGGAAACTTGTGGAGGCTTTTCACCTTTCTGTTAAGAACCTGAGATCCCGAGCTGCAGCCTCAGACTCCTCCAAGGAAGCCACTCGAGAGATGTCTTTTCTCCTTTGGGAAAATATAACTCCTCCAGGATCGACGCAAGACTCCTCAAAGCTTTCCCCTGCGGTCGTTTCACCTCTGCTTTCAGGCACCTGAGATCCTGAGTAGCAACTCCAGACTCCTCCAAAGAAGCTACCCAAGAAGTCTGTTCTCCTTTGAATGAAAATCTCTCCTTCAGGATGCGCTTCAGACTCCTCCCAGGTGTCCCCTGGAGTCTTTTCACCTCTTCTTCAACATCCTCAAATCCTGAGTAGCAACCCTAGACTCCTCCAAGGAAGCTACTCGAGAGAGCTCTTTTCTCCCAGGGAGGAAACTCTCTTCTCTTGCATCCAGCCAGCACTACTCCCAGGCTTCTCCTGCATTCTTTTCACATCTTTGTTATGGGCCACAGATCAAAAGTAGCAGCTCTAGGCTCCTCCGAAGGAGCAACTGCAGACGTGTCTTTTCTCCTTCAGAGGAAACACTCTCCTCCAGGATCCAGCCAGGACTCCTCCCAGCTTTCTCCTGGAGTCTTTTCACCTCTGCTTCCAGGGACCTGACATCCTGAGGAGCAACCCCGGTCTCCTCCAAGGAAGCTGCTCAAGGCGTCTTTTTTCCTTTGGATGAAAACCTCTCCTTCAGGACTCCTCCCACGTGTCGCCGGGAGTCTTTTCACCTCTTTGCGAACCACCAGAAATCCTAAGTGGCAACCCCAGACTCCTCCAAGGAAGCTACTCCAGAGATGTCTTTTCTCCCAGGGAGGAAACGCTCCCCTCCAGTATCCAGCTGAGACTCCTCCCACGCTCCTCCTGGACTCTCTTCCCCTCTTCTTTTGGTCCCTGAGATCCCTAGTAGCAACTCCTCACTCACTCCTTGCAGGCAGCTACTTGAGAGATGTCTTCTCTCCTTTTGAGCAAAATCTCTCCTCCAGGATGTAACCGAGACTCCTCCCATGCTTCTCCCGGAGTCCTTTCCACGTCTACTTTATGGACCTGAGATCCTGGGTAGCAGCCCCGGACTCCTTCAAGGAAGCTCTATGACAGATGTATATTCTCCTTTGGAGGAAATTCTCCCCTCCAGCAGCCAACCAAGACTCCTTCCAGGCATCTCCTGGATCTTTGTTCCTCTCGGTCAGGGTCCTGAGATCCCGAGTAGCAACTCCAGACTCCTCCAAGGAAGCTTCTCGAGAGATGTCTTTTGTCTTTGGAGGAAACTTGTTACTCACACCTCTACTTGAGACACCTCCCAGGAATCCTCTTGAGGCTTTTCACCTTTCTGTTAAGAACCTGATAGGCTGCTTTGCAACCTCAGGCTCCTCCAAGGAAGCTACTTGAGAGACGAGATGTCTTTTCTCCTTTGGAGGAAACACTCTCCTCCACGATCCACCCAAGACTCCTCCCAGGCTTCACCTGGATCTTTTCCCTTCCGCCTTCGGGGGCATGATATCCCAAGAAGCAACCCCCGTCTCCTCCAAAGAAGCTACTCAAGAAGCCTTTCTTCCTTTGCACAAAAATCTCTCCTTCAGGGTGCACTTCAGACTCCTCCCAGGCGTCCCCTGGAGTCTCTTCACCTCTTCTTCAACATCCTGAAATTCTGAGTCGCAACCCCAGACTCCTCCAAGGAAGCTACTCGAGAGAGGCCCTTTCTCCAACGGAGGAAACTGTCTCCTCCAGCACCCAGCCAACACTCCTCTCCCACATCTCCTGGACTCTTTCTTCCTCTGCTAGAACAACAGGAGATCCTGGTTAGCAGCTCAAGACTCCTCCAAGGAACATACTGGAGAGATGTCTTCTCCAACGAGGGAAACGCTCTTCTCTGGCATCCCCCAAAATAAACTGCCCAGGCTTCTCCTGCATTCTTTTCACATCTTCTTTATGGACCTGAGATGCTGGGTAGCAGCTCAAGACTCCAGAAAGAAAGCCGTATGATATTTCTCCTTTGGGGGAAAGCCTCTTTTCCAGGATGCCCCTGAGAGTCACTCCAGAATTCTCCTGGACTCTTTCTGCATCTTCTTTAGGGATCAGAGATTCCAAATAGCAGCCCCAGACTCCTCCAAGGAAGCTACTCGAGAGACGTCTTTTGTCTTTGGAGAAAACTTGTTACCGAAGCCTCCACTTAAAACTCCTGCCAGGAAACTTGTGGAGGCTTTTCACCTTTCTGTTAAGAACCTGAGATCCCGAGCTGCAGCCTCAGACTCCTCCAAGGAAGCCACTCGAGAGATGTCTTTTCTCCTTTGGGAAAATATAACTCCTCCAGGATCGACGCAAGACTCCTCAAAGCTTTCCCCTGCGGTCGTTTCACCTCTGCTTTCAGGCACCTGAGATCCTGAGTAGCAACTCCAGACTCCTCCAAAGAAGCTACCCAAGAAGTCTGTTCTCCTTTGAATGAAAATCTCTCCTTCAGGATGCGCTTCAGACTCCTCCCAGGTGTCCCCTGGAGTCTTTTCACCTCTTCTTCAACATCCTCAAATCCTGAGTAGCAACCCTAGACTCCTCCAAGGAAGCTACTCGAGAGAGCTCTTTTCTCCCAGGGAGGAAACTCTCTTCTCTTGCATCCAGCCAGCACTACTCCCAGGCTTCTCCTGCATTCTTTTCACATCTTTGTTATGGGCCACAGATCAAAAGTAGCAGCTCTAGGCTCCTCCGAGGGAGCAACTGCAGACGTGTCTTTTCTCCTTCAGAGGAAACACTCTCCTCCAGGATCCAGCCAGGACTCCTCCCAGCTTTCTCCTGGAGTCTTTTCACCTCTGCTTCCAGGGACCTGACATCCTGAGGAGCAACCCCGGTCTCCTCCAAGGAAGCTACTCAAGGCGTCTTTTTTCCTTTGGATGAAAACCTCTCCTTCAGGACTCCTCCCACGTGTCGCCGGGAGTCTTTTCACCTCTCTGCGAACCACCAGAAATCCTAAGTGGCAACCCCAGACTCCTCCAAGGAAGCTACTCCAGAGATGTCTTTTCTCCCAGGGAGGAAACTCTCCCCTCCAGTATCCAGCTGAGACTCCTCCCACGCTCCTCCTGGACTCTCTTCCCCTCTTCTTTTGGTCCCTGAGATCCCTAGTAGCAACTCCTCACTCACTCCTTGCAGGCAGCTACTTGAGAGATGTCTTCTCTCCTTTTGAGCAAAATCTCTCCTCCAGGATGTAACCGAGACTCCTCCCATGCTTCTCCCGGAGTCCTTTCCACGTCTACTTTATGGACCTGAGATCCTGGGTAGCAGCCCCGGACTCCTTCAAGGAAGCTCTATGACAGATGTATATTCTCCTTTGGAGGAAACTCTCCCCTCCAGCAGCCAACCAAGACTCCTTCCAGGCATCTCCTGGATCTTTGTTCCTCTCGGTCAGGGTCCTGAGATCCCGAGTAGCAACTCCAGACTCCTCCAAGGAAGCTTCTCGAGAGATGTCTTTTGTCTTTGGAGGAAACTTGTTACTCACACCTCTACTTGAGACACCTCCCAGGAATCCTCTTGAGGCTTTTCACCTTTCTGTTAAGAACCTGATAGGCTGCTTTGCAACCTCAGGCTTCTCCAAGGAAGCTACTTGAGAGACGAGATGTCTTTTCTCCTTTGGAGGAAACACTCTCCTCCACGATCCACCCAAGACTCCTCCCAGGCTTCACCTGGATCTTTTCCCTTCCGCCTTCGGGGGCATGATATCCCAAGAAGCAACCCCCGTCTCCTCCAAAGAAGCTACTCAAGAAGCCTTTCTTCCTTTGCACAAAAATCTCTCCTTCAGGATGCACTTCAGACTCCTCCCAGGCGTCTCCTGGAGTCTCTTCACCTCTTCTTCAACATCCTGAAATTCTGAGTCGCAACCCCAGACTCCTCCAAGGAAGCTACTCGAGAGAGGCCCTTTCTCCAACGGAGGAAACTGTCTCCTCCAGCACCCAGCCAACACTCCTCTCCCACATCTCCTGGACTCTTTCTTCCTCTGCTAGAACAACAGGAGATCCTGATTAGCAGCTCAAGACTCCTCCAAGGAACATACTGGAGAGATGTCTTCTCCAACGAGGGAAACGCTCTTCTCTGGCATCCCCCCAAATAAACTGCCCAGGCTTCTCCTGCATTCTTTTCACATCTTTTTTATGGACCTGAGATGCTGGGTAGCAGCTCAAGACTCCAGAAAGAAAGCCGTAGGATATTTCTCCTTTGGGGGAAAGCCTCTTTTCCAGGATGCCCCTGAGAGTCACTCCAGAATTCTCCTGGACTCTTTCTGCATCTTCTTTAGGGATCAGAGATTCCAAATAGCAGCCCCAGACTCCTCCAAGGAAGCTACTCGAGAGACGTCTTTTGTCTTTGGAGAAAACTTGTTACCGAAGCCTCCACTTAAAACTCCTGCCAGGAAACTTGTGGAGGCTTTTCACCTTTCTGTTAAGAACCTGAGATCCCGAGCTGCAGCCTCAGACTCCTCCAAGGAAGCTACTCGAGAGATGTCTTTTCTCCTTTGGGAAAATATAACTCCTCCAGGATCGACGCAAGACTCCTCAAAGCTTTACCCTGCGGTCCTTCCACCTGTGCTTTCAGGCACCTGAGATCCTGAGTAGCAACTCCAGACTCCTCCAAAGCAGCTACCCAAGAAGTCTGTTCTCCTTTGAATGAAAATCTCTCCTTCAGGATGCGCTTCAGACTCCTCCCAGGTGTCCCCTGGAGTCTTTTCACCTCTTCTTCAACATCCTCAAATCCTGAGTAGCAACCCTAGACTCCTCCAAGGAAGCTACTCGAGAGAGCTCTTTTCTCCCAGGGAGGAAACTCTCTTCTCTTGCATCCAGCCAGCACTACTCCCAGGCTTCTCCTGCATTCTTTTCACATCTTTGTTATGGGCCACAGATCAAAAGTAGCAGCTCTAGGCTCCTCCGAGGGAGCAACTGCAGACGTGTCTTTTCTCCTTCAGAGGAAACACTCTCCTCCAGGATCCAGCCAGGACTCCTCCCAGCTTTCTCCTGGAGTCTTTTCACCTCTGCTTCCAGGGACCTGACATCCTGAGGAGCAACCCCGGTCTCCTCCAAGGAAGCTACTCAAGGCGTCTTTTTTCCTTTGGATGAAAACCTCTCCTTCAGGACTCCTCCCACGTGTCGCCGGGAGTCTTTTCACCTCTTTGCGAACCACCAGAAATCCTAAGTGGCAACCCCAGACTCCTCCAAGGAAGCTACTCCAGAGATGTCTTTTCTCCCAGGGAGGAAACTCTCCCCTCCAGTATCCAGCTGAGACTCCTCCCACGCTCCTCCTGGACTCTCTTCCCCTCTTCTTTTGGTCCCTGAGATCCCTAGTAGCAACTCCTCACTCACTCCTTGCAGGCAGCTACTTGAGAGATGTCTTCTCTCCTTTTGAGCAAAATCTCTCCTCCAGGATGTAACCGAGACTCCTCCCATGCTTC
Organism: Neomorphus geoffroyi; assembly: GCA_033558235.1. NCBI lineage: Eukaryota > Metazoa > Chordata > Aves > Cuculiformes > Neomorphidae > Neomorphus > Neomorphus geoffroyi. Next base: position 222,894 of record JAUMJM010000060.1, on the reverse strand, counting down.
TCCCGGAGTCCTTTCCACGTCTACTTTATGGACCTGAGATCCTGGGTAGCAGCCCCGGACTCCTTCAAGGAAGCTCTATGACAGATGTATATTCTCCTTTGGAGGAAATTCTCCCCTCCAGCAGCCAACCAAGACTCCTTCCAGGCATCTCCTGGATCTTTGTTCCTCTCGGTCAGGGTCCTGAGATCCCGAGTAGCAACTCCAGACTCCTCCAAGGAAGCTTCTCGAGAGATGTCTTTTGTCTTTGGAGGAAACTTGTTACTCACACCTCTACTTGAGACACCTCCCAGGAATCCTCTTGAGGCTTTTCACCTTTCTGTTAAGAACCTGATAGGCTGCTTTGCAACCTCAGGCTTCTCCAAGGAAGCTACTTGAGAGACGAGATGTCTTTTCTCCTTTGGAGGAAACACTCTCCTCCACGATCCACCCAAGACTCCTCACAGGCTTCACCTGGATCTTTTCCCTTCCGCCTTCGGGGGCATGATATCCCAAGAAGCAACCCCCGTCTCCTCCAAAGAAGCTACTCAAGAAGCCTTTCTTCCTTTGCACAAAAATCTCTCCTTCAGGGTGCACTTCAGACTCCTCCCAGGCGTCCCCTGGAGTCTCTTCACCTCTTCTTCAACATCCTGAAATTCTGAGTCGCAACCCCAGACTCCTCCAAGGAAGCTACTCGAGAGAGGCCCTTTCTCCAACGGAGGAAACTGTCTCCTCCAGCACCCAGCCAACACTCCTCTCCCACATCTCCTGGACTCTTTCTTCCTCTGCTAGAACAACAGGAGATCCTGGTTAGCAGCTCAAGACTCCTCCAAGGAACATACTGGAGAGATGTCTTCTCCAACGAGGGAAACCCTCTTCTCTGGCATCCCCCAAAATAAACTGCCCAGGCTTCTCCTGCATTCTTTTCACATCTTCTTTATGGACCTGAGATGCTGGGTAGCAGCTCAAGACTCCAGAAAGAAAGCCGTAGGATATTTCTCCTTTGGGGGAAAGCCTCTTTTCCAGGATGCCCCTGAGAGTCACTCCAGAATTCTCCTGGACTCTTTCTGCATCTTCTTTAGGGATCAGAGATTCCAAATAGCAGCCCCAGACTCCTCCAAGGAAGCTACTCGAGAGATGTCTTTTGTCTTTGGAGAAAACTTGTTACCGAAGCCTCCACTTAAAACTCCTGCCAGGAAACTTGTGGAGGCTTTTCACCTTTCTGTTAAGAACCTGAGATCCCGAGCTGCAGCCTCAGACTCCTCCAAGGAAGCTACTCGAGAGATGTCTTTTCTCCTTTGGGAAAATATAAATCCTCCAGGATCGACGCAAGGCTCCTCAAAGCTTTCCCCTGCGGTCGTTTCACCTGTGCTTTCAGGCACCTGAGATCCTGAGTAGCAACTCCAGACTCCTCCAAAGCAGCTACCCAAGAAGTCTGTTCTCCTTTGAATGAAAATCTCTCCTTCAGGATGCGCTTCAGACTCCTCCCAGGTGTCCCCTGGAGTCTTTTCACCTCTTCTTCAACATCCTCAAATCCTGAGTAGCAACCCTAGACTCCTCCAAGGAAGCTACTCGAGAGAGCTCTTTTCTCCCAGGGAGGAAACTCTCTTCTCTTGCATCCAGCCAGCACTACTCCCAGGCTTCTCCTGCATTCTTTTCACATCTTTGTTATGGGCCACAGATCAAAAGTAGCAGCTCTAGGCTCCTCCGAGGGAGCAACTGCAGACGTGTCTTTTCTCCTTCAGAGGAAACACTCTCCTCCAGGATCCAGCCAGGACTCCTCCCAGCTTTCTCCTGGAGTCTTTTCACCTCTGCTTCCAGGGACCTGACATCCTGAGGAGCAACCCCGGTCTCCTCCAAGGAAGCTACTCAAGGCGTCTTTTTTCCTTTGGATGAAAACCTCTCCTTCAGGACTCCTCCCACGTGTCGCCGGGAGTCTTTTCACCTCTCTGCGAACCACCAGAAATCCTAAGTAGCAACCCCAGACTCCTCCAAGGAAGCTACTCCAGAGATGTCTTTTCTCCCAGGGAGGAAACTCTCCCCTCCAGTATCCAGCTGAGACTCCTCCCACGCTCCTCCTGGACTCTCTTCCCCTCTTCTTTTGGTCCCTGAGATCCCTAGTAGCAACTCCTCACTCACTCCTTGCAGGCAGCTACTTGAGAGATGTCTTCTCTCCTTTTGAGCAAAATCTCTCCTCCAGGATGTAACCGAGACTCCTCCCATGCTTCTCCCGGAGTCCTTTCCACGTCTACTTTATGGACCTGAGATCCTGGGTAGCAGCCCCGGACTCCTTCAAGGAAGCTCTATGACAGATGTATATTCTCCTTTGGAGGAAATTCTCCCCTCCAGCAGCCAACCAAGACTCCTTCCAGGCATCTCCTGGATCTTTGTTCCTCTCGGTCAGGGTCCTGAGATCCCGAGTAGCAACTCCAGACTCCTCCAAGGAAGCTTCTCGAGAGATGTCTTTTGTCTTTGGAGAAAACTTGTTACTCAGACCTCTACTTGAGACACCTCCCAGGAATCCTCTTGAGGCTTTTCACCTTTCTGTTAAGAACCTGATAGGCTGCTTTGCAACCTCAGGCTCCTCCAAGGAAGCTACTTGAGAGACGAGATGTCTTTTCTCCTTTGGAGGAAACACTCTCCTCCACGATCCACCCAAGACTCCTCCCAGGCTTCACCTGGATCTTTTCCCTTCCGCCTTCGGGGGCATGATATCCCAAGAAGCAACCCCCGTCTCCTCCAAAGAAGCTACTCAAGAAGCCTTTCTTCCTTTGCACAAAAATCTCTCCTTCAGGATGCACTTCAGACTCCTCCCAGGCGTCTCCTGGAGTCTCTTCACCTCTTCTTCAACATCCTGAAATTCTGAGTCGCAAGCCCAGACTCCTCCAAGGAAGCTACTCGAGAGAGGCCCTTTCTCCAACGGAGGAAACTGTCTCCTCCAGCACCCAGCCAACACTCCTCTCCCACATCTCCTGGACTCTTTCTTCCTCTGCTAGAACAACAGGAGATCCTGATTAGCAGCTCAAGACTCCTCCAAGGAACATACTGGAGAGATGTCTTCTCCAACGAGGGAAACCCTCTTCTCTGGCATCCCCCCAAATAAACTGCCCAGGCTTCTCCTGCATTCTTTTCACATCTTCTTTATGGACCTGAGATGCTGGGTAGCAGCTCAAGACTCCAGAAAGAAAGCCGTAGGATATTTCTCCTTTGGGGGAAAGCCTCTTTTCCAGGATGCCCCTGAGAGTCACTCCAGAATTCTCCTGGACTCTTTCTGCATCTTCTTTAGGGATCAGAGATTCCAAATAGCAGCCCCAGACTCCTCCAAGGAAGCTACTCGAGAGACGTCTTTTGTCTTTGGAGAAAACTTGTTACCGAAGCCTCCACTTAAAACTCCTGCCAGGAAACTTGTGGAGGCTTTTCACCTTTCTGTTAAGAACCTGAGATCTCGAGCTGCAGCCTCAGACTCCTCCAAGGAAGCTACTCGAGAGATGTCTTTTCTCCTTTGGGAAAATATAACTCCTCCAGGATCGACGCAAGACTCCTCAAAGCTTTCCCCTGGAGCCGTTTCACCTCTGCTTTCAGGCACCTGAGATCCTGAGTAGCAACTCCAGACTCCTCCAAAGAAGCTACCCAAGAAGTCTGTTCTCCTTTGAATGAAAATCTCTCCTTCAGGATGCGCTTCAGACTCCTCCCAGGTGTCCCCTGGAGTCTTTTCACCTCTTCTTCAACATCCTCAAATCCTGAGTAGCAACCCTAGACTCCTCCAAGGAAGCTACTCAAGAGAGCTCTTTTCTCCCAGGGAGGAAACTCTCTTCTCTTGCATCCAGCCAGCACTACTCCCAGGCTTCTCCTGCATTCTTTTCACATCTTTGTTAGGGGCCACAGATCAAAAGTAGCAGCTCTAGGCTCCTCCGAGGGAGCAACTGCAGACGTGTCTTTTCTCCTTCAGAGGAAACACTCTCCTCCAGGATCCAGCCAGGACTCCTCCCAGCTTTCTCCTGGAGTCTTTTCACCTCTGCTTCCAGGGACCTGACATCCTGAGGAGCAACCCCGATCTCCTCCAAGGAAGCTGCTCAAGGCGTCTTTTTTCCTTTGGATGAAAACCTCTCCTTCAGGACTCCTCCCACGTGTCGCCGGGAGTCTTTTCACCTCTTTGCGAACCAGCAGAAATCCTAAGTGGCAACCCCAGACTCCTCCAAGGAAGCTACTCCAGAGATGTCTTTTCTCCCAGGGAGGAAACGCTCCCCTCCAGTATCCAGCTGAGACTCCTCCCACGCTCGTCCTGGACTCTCTTCCCCTCTTCTTTTGGTCCCTGAGATCCCTAGTAGCAACTCCTCACTCACTCCTTGCAGGCAGCTACTTGAGAGATGTCTTCTCTCCTTTTGAGCAAACTCTCTCCTCCAGGATGTAACCGAGACTCCTCCCATGCTCCTCCCGGAGTCCTTTCAACGTCTACTTTATGGACCTGAGATCCTGGGTAGCAGCCCCGGACTCCTTCAAGGAAGCTCTATGACAGATGTATATTCTCCTTTGGAGGAAACTCTCCCCTCCAGCAGCCAACCAAGACTCCTTCCAGGCATCTCCTGGATCTTTGTTCCTCTCGGTCAGGGTCCTGAGATCCCGAGTAGCAACTCCAGACTCCTCCAAGGAAGCTTCTCGAGAGATGTCTTTTGTCTTTGGAGAAAACTTGTTACTCAGACCTCTACTTGAGACACCTCCCAGGAATCCTCTTGAGGCTTTTCACCTTTCTGTTAAGAACCTGATAGGCTGCTTTGCAACCTCAGGCTCCTCCAAGGAGAGACGAGATGTCTTTTCTCCTTTGGAGGAAACACTCTCCTCCACGATCCACCCAAGACTCCTCCCAGGCTTCATCTGGATCTTTTCCCTTCCGCCTTCGGGGGCATGATATCCCAAGAAGCAACCCCCATCTCCTCCAAAGAAGCTACTCAAGAAGCCTTTCTTCCTTTGCACAAAAATCTCTCCTTCAGGGTGCACTTCAGACTCCTCCCAGGCGTCTCCTGGAGTCTCTTCACCTCTTCTTCAACATCCTGAAATTCTGAGTCGCAACCCCAGACTCCTCCAAGGAAGCTACTCGAGAGAGGCCCTTTCTCCAACGGAGGAAACTGTCTCCTCCAGCACCCAGCCAACACTCCTCTCCCACATCTCCTGGACTCTTTCTTCCTCTGCTAGAACAACAGGAGATCCTGATTAGCAGCTCAAGACTCCTCCAAGGAACATACTGGAGAGATGTCTTCTCCAACGAGGGAAACGCTCTTCTCTGGCATCCCCCAAAATAAACTGCCCAGGCTTCTCCTGCATTCTTTTCACATCTTCTTTATGGACCTGAGATGCTGGGTAGCAGCTCAAGACTCCAGAAAGAAAGCCGTATGATAGTTCTCCTTTGGGGGAAAGCCTCTTTTCCAGGATGCCCCTGAGAGTCACTCCAGAATTCTCCTGGACTCTTTCTGCATCTTCTTTAGGGATCAGAGATTCCAAATAGCAGCCCCAGACTCCTCCAAGGAAGCTACTCGAGAGACGTCTTTTGTCTTTGGAGAAAACTTGTTACCGAAGCCTCCACTTAAAACTCCTGCCAGGAAACTTGTGGAGGCTTTTCACCTTTCTGTTAAGAACCTGAGATCCCGAGCTGCAGCCTCAGACTCCTCCAAGGAAGCCACTCGAGAGATGTCTTTTCTCCTTTGGGAAAATATAACTCCTCCAGGATCGACGCAAGACTCCTCAAAGCTTTCCCCTGGAGCCGTTTCACCTGTGCTTTCAGGCACCTGAGATCCTGAGTAGCAACTCCAGACTCCTCCAAAGAAGCTACCCAAGAAGTCTGTTCTCCTTTGAATGAAAATCTCTCCTTCAGGATGTGCTTCAGACTCCTCCCAGGTGTCCCCTGGAGTCTTTTCACCTCTTCTTCAACATCCTCAAATCCTGAGTAGCAACCCTAGACTCCTCCAAGGAAGCTACTCGAGAGAGCTCTTTTCTCCCAGGGAGGAAACTCTCTTCTCTTGCATCCAGCCAGCACTACTCCCAGGCTTCTCCTGCATTCTTTTCACATCTTTGTTACGGGCCACAGATCAAAAGTAGCAGCTCTAGGCTCCTCCGAGGGAGCAACTGCAGACGTGTCTTTTCTCCTTCAGAGGAAACACTCTCCTCCAGGATCCAGCCAGGACTCCTCCCAGCTTTCTCCTGGAGTCTTTTCACCTCTGCTTCCAGGGACCTGACATCCTGAGGAGCAACCCCGATCTCCTCCAAGGAAGCTACTCAAGGCGTCTTTTTTCCTTTGGATGAAAACCTCTCCTTCAGGACTCCTCCCACGTGTCGCCGGGAGTCTTTTCACCTCTTTGCGAACCAGCAGAAATCCTAAGTGGCAACCCCAGACTCCTCCAAGGAAGCTACTCCAGAGATGTCTTTTCTCCCAGGGAGGAAACTCTCCCCTCCAGTATCCAGCTGAGACTCCTCCCACGCTCCTCCTGGACTCTCTTCCCCTCTTCTTTTGGTCCCTGAGATCCCTAGTAGCAACTCCTCACTCACTCCTTGCAGGCAGCTACTTGAGAGATGTCTTCTCTCCTTTTGAGCAAACTCTCTCCTCCAGGATGTAACCGAGACTCCTCCCATGCTTCTCCCGGAGTCCTTTCCACGTCTACTTTATGGACCTGAGATCCTGGGTAGCAGCCCCGGACTCCTTCAAGGAAGCTCTATGACAGATGTATATTCTCCTTTGGAGGAAACTCTCCCCTCCAGCAGCCAACCAAGACTCCTTCCAGGCATCTCCTGGATCTTTGTTCCTCTCGGTCAGGGTCCTGAGATCCCGAGTAGCAACTCCAGACTCCTCCAAGGAAGCTTCTCGAGAGACGTCTTTTGTCTTTGGAGAAAACTTGTTACTCAGACCTCTACTTGAGACACCTCCCAGGAATCCTCTTGAGGCTTTTCACCTTTCTGTTAAGAACCTGATAGGCTGCTTTGCAACCTCAGGCTCCTCCAAGGAGAGACGAGATGTCTTTTCTCCTTTGGAGGAAACACTCTCCTCCACGATCCACCCAAGACTCCTCCCAGGCTTCACCTGGATCTTTTCCCTTCCGCCTTCGGGGGCATGATATCCCAAGAAGCAACCCCCATCTCCTCCAAAGAAGCTACTCAAGAAGCCTTTCTTCCTTTGCACAAAAATCTCTCCTTCAGGATGCACTTCAGACTCCTCCCAGGCGTCTCCTGGAGTCTCTTCACCTCTTCTTCAACATCCTGAAATTCTGAGTCGCAACCCCAGACTCCTCCAAGGAAGCTACTCGAGAGAGGCCCTTTCTCCAACGGAGGAAACTGTCTCCTCCAGCACCCAGCCAACACTCCTCTCCCACATCTCCTGGACTCTTTCTTCCTCTGCTAGAACAACAGGAGATCCTGATTAGCAGCTCAAGACTCCTCCAAGGAACATACTGGAGAGATGTCTTCTCCAACGAGGGAAACGCTCTTCTCTGGCATCCCCCCAAATAAACTGCCCAGGCTTCTCCTGCATTCTTTTCACATCTTCTTTATGGACCTGAGATGCTGGGTAGCAGCTCAAGACTCCAGAAAGAAAGCCGTAGGATAGTTCTCCTTTGGGGGAAAGCCTCTTTTCCAGGATGCCCCTGAGAGTCACTCCAGAATTCTCCTGGACTCTTTCTGCATCTTCTTTAGGGATCAGAGATTCCAAATAGCAGCCCCAGACTCCTCCAAGGAAGCTACTCGAGAGACGTCTTTTGTCTTTGGAGAAAACTTGTTACCGAAGCCTCCACTTAAAACTCCTGCCAGGAAACTTGTGGAGGCTTTTCACCTTTCTGTTAAGAACCTGAGATCCCGAGCTGCAGCCTTAGACTCCTCCAAGGAAGCTACTCGAGAGATGTCTTTTCTCCTTTGGGAAAATATAACTCCTCCAGGATCGACGCAAGACTCCTCAAAGCTTTCCCCTGGAGCCGTTTCACCTGTGCTTTCAGGCACCTGAGATCCTGAGTAGCAACTCCAGACTCCTCCAAAGAAGCTACCCAAGAAGTCTGTTCTCCTTTGAATGAAAATCTCTCCTTCAGGATGTGCTTCAGACTCCTCCCAGGTGTCCCCTGGAGTCTTTTCACCTCTTCTTCAACATCCTCAAATCCTGAGTAGCAACCCTAGACTCCTCCAAGGAAGCTACTCGAGAGAGCTCTTTTCTCCCAGGGAGGAAACTCTCTTCTCTTGCATCCAGCCAGCACTACTCCCAGGCTTCTCCTGCATTCTTTTCACATCTTTGTTAGGGGCCACAGATCAAAAGTAGCAGCTCTAGGCTCCTCCGAGGGAGCAACTGCAGACGTGTCTTTTCTCCTTCAGAGGAAACACTCTCCTCCAGGATCCAGCCAGGACTCCTCCCAGCTTTCTCCTGGAGTCTTTTCACCTCTGCTTCCAGGGACCTGACATCCTGAGGAGCAACCCCGGTCTCCTCCAAGGAAGCTGCTCAAGGCGTCTTTTTTCCTTTGGATGAAAACCTCTCCTTCAGGACTCCTCCCACGTGTCGCCGGGAGTCTTTTCACCTCTTTGCGAACCAGCAGAAATCCTAAGTGGCAACCCCAGACTCCTCCAAGGAAGCTACTCCAGAGATGTCTTTTCTCCCATGGAGGAAACTCTCCCCTCCAGTATCCAGCTGAGACTCCTCCCACGCTCCTCCTGGACTCTCTTCCCCTCTTCTTTTGGTCCCTGAGATCCCTAGTAGCAACTCCTCACTCACTCCTTGCAGGCAGCTACTTGAGAGATGTCTTCTCTCCTTTTGAGCAAACTCTCTCCTCCAGGATGTAAGCGAGACTCCTCCCATGCTTCTCCCGGAGTCCTTTCCACGTCTACTTTATGGACCTGAGATCCTGGGTAGCAGCCCCGGACTCCTTCAAGGAAGCTCTATGACAGATGTATATTCTCCTTTGGAGGAAACTCTCCCCTCCAGCAGCCAACCAAGACTCCTTCCAGGCATCTCCTGGATCTTTGTTCCTCTCGGTCAGGGTCCTGAGATCCCGAGTAGCAACTCCAGACTCCTCCAAGGAAGCTTCTCGAGAGACGTCTTTTGTCTTTGGAGAAAACTTGTTACTCAGACCTCTACTTGAGACACCTCCCAGGAATCCTCTTGAGGCTTTTCACCTTTCTGTTAAGAACCTGATAGGCTGCTTTGCAACCTCAGGCTCCTCCAAGGAGAGACGAGATGTCTTTTCTCCTTTGGAGGAAACACTCTCCTCCACGATCCACCCAAGACTCCTCCCAGGCTTCACCTGGATCTTTTCCCTTCCGCCTTCGGGGGCATGATATCCCAAGAAGCAACCCCCATCTCCTCCAAAGAAGCTACTCAAGAAGCCTTTCTTCCTTTGCACAAAAATCTCTCCTTCAGGATGCACTTCAGACTCCTCCCAGGCGTCTCCTGGAGTCTCTTCACCTCTTCTTCAACATCCTGAAATTCTGAGTCGCAACCCCAGACTCCTCCAAGGAAGCTACTCGAGAGAGGCCCTTTCTCCAACGGAGGAAACTGTCTCCTCCAGCACCCAGCCAACACTCCTCTCCCACATCTCCTGGACTCTTTCTTCCTCTGCTAGAACAACAGGAGATCCTGATTAGCAGCTCAAGACTCCTCCAAGGAACATACTGGAGAGATGTCTTCTCCAACGAGGGAAACGCTCTTCTCTGGCATCCCCCCAAATAAACTGCCCAGGCTTCTCCTGCATTCTTTTCACATCTTCTTTATGGACCTGAGATGCTGGGTAGCAGCTCAAGACTCCAGAAAGAAAGCCGTAGGATAGTTCTCCTTTGGGGGAAAGCCTCTTTTCCAGGATGCCCCTGAGAGTCACTCCAGAATTCTCCTGGACTCTTTCTGCATCTTCTTTAGGGATCAGAGATTCCAAATAGCAGCCCCAGACTCCTCCAAGGAAGCTACTCGAGAGACGTCTTTTGTCTTTGGAGAAAACTTGTTACCGAAGCCTCCACTTAAAACTCCTGCCAGGAAACTTGTGGAGGCTTTTCACCTTTCTGTTAAGAACCTGAGATCCCGAGCTGCAGCCTTAGACTCCTCCAAGGAAGCTACTCGAGAGATGTCTTTTCTCCTTTGGGAAAATATAACTCCTCCAGGATCGACGCAAGACTCCTCAAAGCTTTCCCCTGGAGCCGTTTCACCTGTGCTTTCAGGCACCTGAGATCCTGAGTAGCAACTCCAGACTCCTCCAAAGAAGCTACCCAAGAAGTCTGTTCTCCTTTGAATGAAAATCTCTCCTTCAGGATGTGCTTCAGACTCCTCCCAGGTGTCCCCTGGAGTCTTTTCACCTCTTCTTCAACATCCTCAAATCCTGAGTAGCAACCCTAGACTCCTCCAAGGAAGCTACTCGAGAGAGCTCTTTTCTCCCAGGGAGGAAACTCTCTTCTCTTGCATCCAGCCAGCACTACTCCCAGGCTTCTCCTGCATTCTTTTCACATCTTTGTTAGGGGCCACAGATCAAAAGTAGCAGCTCTAGGCTCCTCCGAGGGAGCAACTGCAGACGTGTCTTTTCTCCTTCAGAGGAAACACTCTCCTCCAGGATCCAGCCAGGACTCCTCCCAGCTTTCTCCTGGAGTCTTTTCACCTCTGCTTCCAGGGACCTGACATCCTGAGGAGCAACCCCGGTCTCCTCCAAGGAAGCTGCTCAAGGCGTCTTTTTTCCTTTGGATGAAAACCTCTCCTTCAGGACTCCTCCCACGTGTCGCCGGGAGTCTTTTCACCTCTTTGCGAACCAGCAGAAATCCTAAGTGGCAACCCCAGACTCCTCCAAGGAAGCTACTCCAGAGATGTCTTTTCTCCCATGGAGGAAACTCTCCCCTCCAGTATCCAGCTGAGACTCCTCCCACGCTCCTCCTGGACTCTCTTCCCCTCTTCTTTTGGTCCCTGAGATCCCTAGTAGCAACTCCTCACTCACTCCTTGCAGGCAGCTACTTGAGAGATGTCTTCTCTCCTTTTGAGCAAACTCTCTCCTCCAGGATGTAACCGAGACTCCTCCCATGCTCCTCCCGGAGTCCTTTCCACGTCTACTTTATGGACCTGAGATCCTGGGTAGCAGCCCCGGACTCCTTCAAGGAAGCTCTATGACAGATGTATATTCTCCTTTGGAGGAAACTCTCCCCTCCAGCAGCCAACCAAGACTCCTTCCAGGCATCTCCTGGATCTTTGTTCCTCTCGGTCAGGGTCCTGAGATCCCGAGTAGCAACTCCAGACTCCTCCAAGGAAGCTTCTCGAGAGACGTCTTTTGTCTTTGGAGAAAACTTGTTACTCAGACCTCTACTTGAGACACCTCCCAGGAATCCTCTTGAGGCTTTTCACCTTTCTGTTAAGAACCTGATAGGCTGCTTTGCAACCTCAGGCTCCTCCAAGGAAGCTACTTGAGAGACGAGATGTCTTTTCTCCTTTGGAGGAAACACTCTCCTCCACGATCCACCCAAGACTCCTCCCAGGCTTCACCTGGATCTTTTCCCTTCCGCCTTCGGGGGCATGATATCCCAAGAAGCAACCCCCGTCTCCTCCAAAGAAGCTACTCAAGAAGCCTTTCTTCCTTTGCACAAAAATCTCTCCTTCAGGATGCACTTCAGACTCCTCCCAGGCGTCTCCTGGAGTCTCTTCACCTCTTCTTCAACATCCTGAAATTCTGAGTCGCAAGCCCAGACTCCTCCAAGGAAGCTACTCGAGAGAGGCCCTTTCTCCAACGGAGGAAACTGTCTCCTCCAGCACCCAGCCAACACTGCTCTCCCACATCTCCTGGACTCTTTCTTCCTCTGCTAGAAGAACAGGAGATCCTGATTAGCAGCTCAAGACTCCTCCAAGGAACATACTGGAGAGATGTCTTCTCCAACGAGGGAAACACTCTTCTCTGGCATCCCCCCAAATAAACTGCCCAGGCTTCTCCTGCATTCTTTTCACATCTTCTTTATGGACCTGAGATGCTGGGTAGCAGCTCAAGACTCCAGAAAGAAAGCCGTAGGATAGTTCTCCTTTGGGGGAAAGCCTCTTTTCCAGGATGCCCCTGAGAGTCACTCCAGAATTCTCCTGGACTCTTTCTGCATCTTCTTTAGGGATCAGAGATTCCAAATAGCAGCCCCAGACTCCTCCAAGGAAGCTACTCGAGAGACGTCTTTTGTCTTTGGAGAAAACTTGTTACCGAAGCCTCCACTTAAAACTCCTGCCAGGAAACTTGTGGAGGCTTTTCACCTTTCTGTTAAGAACCTGAGATCCCGAGCTGCAGCCTCAGACTCCTCCAAGGAAGCCACTCGAGAGATGTCTTTTCTCCTTTGGGAAAATATAACTCCTCCAGGATCGACGCAAGACTCCTCAAAGCTTTCCCCTGGAGCCGTTTCACCTCTGCTTTCAGGCACCTGAGATCCTGAGTAGCAACTCCAGACTCCTCCAAAGAAGCTACCCAAGAAGTCTGTTCTCCTTTGAATGAAAATCTCTCCTTCAGGATGCGCTTCAGACTCCTCCCAGGTGTCCCCTGGAGTCTTTTCACCTCTTCTTCAACATCCTCAAATCCTGAGTAGCAACCCTAGACTCCTCCAAGGAAGCTACTCAAGAGAGCTCTTTTCTCCCAGGGAGGAAACTCTCTTCTCTTGCATCCAGCCAGCACTACTCCCAGGCTTCTCCTGCATTCTTTTCACATCTTTGTTAGGGGCCACAGATCAAAAGTAGCAGCTCTAGGCTCCTCCGAGGGAGCAACTGCAGACGTGTCTTTTCTCCTTCAGAGGAAACACTCTCCTCCAGGATCCAGCCAGGACTCCTCCCAGCTTTCTCCTGGAGTCTTTTCACCTCTGCTTCCAGGGACCTGACATCCTGAGGAGCAACCCCGATCTCCTCCAAGGAAGCTACTCAAGGCGTCTTTTTTCCTTTGGATGAAAACCTCTCCTTCAGGACTCCTCCCACGTGTCGCCGGGAGTCTTTTCACCTCTTTGCGAACCACCAGAAATCCTAAGTGGCAACCCCAGACTCCTCCAAGGAAGCTACTCCAGAGATGTCTTTTCTCCCAGGGAGGAAACGCTCCCCTCCAGTATCCAGCTGAGACTCCTCCCACGCTCCTCCTGGACTCTCTTCCCCTCTTCTTTTGGTCCCTGAGATCCCTAGTAGCAACTCCTCACTCACTCCTTGCAGGCAGCTACTTGAGAGATGTCTTCTCTCCTTTTGAGCAAACTCTCTCCTCCAGGATGTAACCGAGACTCCTCCCATGCTTCTCCCGGAGTCCTTTCCACGTCTACTTTATGGACCTGAGATCCTGGGTAGCAGCCCCGGACTCCTTCAAGGAAGCTCTATGACAGATGTATATTCTCCTTTGGAGGAAACTCTCCCCTCCAGCAGCCAACCAAGACTCCTTCCAGGCATCTCCTGGATCTTTGTTCCTCTCGGTCAGGGTCCTGAGATCCCGAGTAGCAACTCCAGACTCCTCCAAGGAAGCTTCTCGAGAGACGTCTTTTGTCTTTGGAGAAAACTTGTTACTCAGACCTCTACTTGAGACACCTCCCAGGAATCCTCTTGAGGCTTTTCACCTTTCTGTTAAGAACCTGATAGGCTGCTTTGCAACCTCAGGCTCCTCCAAGGAAGCTACTTGAGAGACGAGATGTCTTTTCTCCTTTGGAGGAAACACTCTCCTCCACGATCCACCCAAGACTCCTCCCAGGCTTCACCTGGATCTTTTCCCTTCCGCCTTCGGGGGCATGATATCCCAAGAAGCAACCCCCGTCTCCTCCAAAGAAGCTACTCAAGAAGCCTTTCTTCCTTTGCACAAAAATCTCTCCTTCAGGATGCACTTCAGACTCCTCCCAGGCGTCTCCTGGAGTCTCTTCACCTCTTCTTCAACATCCTGAAATTCTGAGTCGCAAGCCCAGACTCCTCCAAGGAAGCTACTCGAGAGAGGCCCTTTCTCCAACGGAGGAAACTGTCTCCTCCAGCACCCAGCCAACACTCCTCTCCCACATCTCCTGGACTCTTTCTTCCTCTGCTAGAACAACAGGAGATCCTGGTTAGCAGCTCAAGACTCCTCCAAGGAACATACTGGAGAGATGTCTTCTCCAACGAGGGAAACGCTCTTCTCTGGCATCCCCCCAAATAAACTGCCCAGGCTTCTCCTGCATTCTTTTCACATCTTCTTTATGGACCTGAGATGCTGGGTAGCAGCTCAAGACTCCAGAAAGAAAGCCGTAGGATATTTCTCCTTTGGGGGAAAGCCTCTTTTCCAGGATGCCCCTGAGAGTCACTCCAGAATTCTCCTGGACTCTTTCTGCATCTTCTTTAGGGATCAGAGATTCCAAATAGCAGCCCCAGACTCCTCCAAGGAAGCTACTCGAGAGACGTCTTTTGTCTTTGGAGAAAACTTGTTACCGAAGCCTCCACTTAAAACTCCTGCCAGGAAACTTGTGGAGGCTTTTCACCTTTCTGTTAAGAACCTGAGATCCCGAGCTGCAGCCTCAGACTCCTCCAAGGAAGCTACTCGAGAGATGTCTTTTCTCCTTTGGGAAAATATAACTCCTCCAGGATCGACGCAAGACTCCTCAAAGCTTTCCCCTGGAGCCGTTTCACCTCTGCTTTCAGGCACCTGAGATCCTGAGTAGCAACTCCAGACTCCTCCAAAGAAGCTACGCAAGAAGTCTGTTCTCCTTTGAATGAAAATCTCTCCTTCAGGATGCGCTTCAGACTCCTCCCAGGTGTCCCCTGGAGTCTTTTCACCTCTTCTTCAACATCCTCAAATCCTGAGTAGCAACCCTAGACTCCTCCAAGGAAGCTACTCGAGAGAGCTCTTTTCTCCCAGGGAGGAAACTCTCTTCTCTTGCATCCAGCCAGCACTACTCCCAGGCTTCTCCTGCATTCTTTTCACATCTTTGTTACGGGCCACAGATCAAAAGTAGCAGCTCTAGGCTCCTCCGAGGGAGCAACTGCAGACGTGTCTTTTCTCCTTCAGAGGAAACACTCTCCTCCAGGATCCAGCCAGGACTCCTCCCAGCTTTCTCCTGGAGTCTTTTCACCTCTGCTTCCAGGGACCTGACATCCTGAGGAGCAACCCCGATCTCCTCCAAGGAAGCTACTCAAGGCGTCTTTTTTCCTTTGGATGAAAACCTCTCCTTCAGGACTCCTCCCACGTGTCGCCGGGAGTCTTTTCACCTCTTTGCGAACCACCAGAAATCCTAAGTGGCAACCCCAGACTCCTCCAAGGAAGCTACTCCAGAGATGTCTTTTCTCCCATGGAGGAAACTCTCCCCTCCAGTATCCAGCTGAGACTCCTCCCACGCTCCTCCTGGACTCTCTTCCCCTCTTCTTTTGGTCCCTGAGATCCCTAGTAGCAACTCCTCACTCACTCCTTGCAGGCAGCTACTTGAGAGATGTCTTCTCTCCTTTTGAGCAAACTCTCTCCTCCAGGATGTAACCGAGACTCCTCCCATGCTTCTCCCGGAGTCCTTTCCACGACTACTTTATGGACCTGAGATCCTGGGTAGCAGCCCCGGACTCCTTCAAGGAAGCTCTATGACAGATGTATATTCTCCTTTGGAGGAAACTCTCCCCTCCAGCAGCCAACCAAGACTCCTTCCAGGCATCTCCTGGATCTTTGTTCCTCTCGGTCAGGGTCCTGAGATCCCGAGTAGCAACTCCAGACTCCTCCAAGGAAGCTTCTCGAGAGACGTCTTTTGTCTTTGGAGAAAACTTGTTACTCAGACCTCTACTTGAGACACCTCCCAGGAATCCTCTTGAGGCTTTTCACCTTTCTGTTAAGAACCTGATAGGCTGCTTTGCAACCTCAGGCTCCTCCAAGGAGAGACGAGATGTCTTTTCTCCTTTGGAGGAAACACTCTCCTCCACGATCCACCCAAGACTCCTCCCAGGCTTCACCTGGATCTTTTCCCTTCCGCCTTCGGGGGCATGATATCCCAAGAAGCAACCCCCATCTCCTCCAAAGAAGCTACTCAAGAAGCCTTTCTTCCTTTGCACAAAAATCTCTCCTTCAGGATGCACTTCAGACTCCTCCCAGGCGTCTCCTGGAGTCTCTTCACCTCTTCTTCAACATCCTGAAATTCTGAGTCGCAACCCCAGACTCCTCCAAGGAAGCTACTCGAGAGAGGCCCTTTCTCCAACGGAGGAAACTGTCTCCTCCAGCACCCAGCCAACACTCCTCTCCCACATCTCCTGGACTCTTTCTTCCTCTGCTAGAACAACAGGAGATCCTGATTAGCAGCTCAAGACTCCTCCAAGGAACATACTGGAGAGATGTCTTCTCCAACGAGGGAAACGCTCTTCTCTGGCATCCCCCAAAATAAACTGCCCAGGCTTCTCCTGCATTCTTTTCACATCTTCTTTATGGACCTGAGATGCTGGGTAGCAGCTCAAGACTCCAGAAAGAAAGCCGTATGATAGTTCTCCTTTGGGGGAAAGCCTCTTTTCCAGGATGCCCCTGAGAGTCACTCCAGAATTCTCCTGGACTCTTTCTGCATCTTCTTTAGGGATCAGAGATTCCAAATAGCAGCCCCAGACTCCTCCAAGGAAGCTACTCGAGAGACGTCTTTTGTCTTTGGAGAAAACTTGTTACCGAAGCCTCCACTTAAAACTCCTGCCAGGAAACTTGTGGAGGCTTTTCACCTTTCTGTTAAGAACCTGAGATCCCGAGCTGCAGCCTTAGACTCCTCCAAGGAAGCTACTCGAGAGATGTCTTTTCTCCTTTGGGAAAATATAACTCCTCCAGGATCGACGCAAGACTCCTCAAAGCTTTCCCCTGGAGCCGTTTCACCTCTGCTTTCAGGCACCTGAGATCCTGAGTAGCAACTCCAGACTCCTCCAAAGAAGCTACCCAAGAAGTCTGTTCTCCTTTGAATGAAAATCTCTCCTTCAGGATGTGCTTCAGACTCCTCCCAGGTGTCCCCTGGAGTCTTTTCACCTCTTCTTCAACATCCTCAAATCCTGAGTAGCAACCCTAGACTCCTCCAAGGAAGCTACTCGAGAGAGCTCTTTTCTCCCAGGGAGGAAACTCTCTTCTCTTGCATCCAGCCAGCACTACTCCCAGGCTTCTCCTGCATTCTTTTCACATCTTTGTTAGGGGCCACAGATCAAAAGTAGCAGCTCTAGGCTCCTCCGAGGGAGCAACTGCAGACATGTCTTTTCTCCTTCAGAGGAAACACTCTCCTCCAGGATCCAGCCAGGACTCCTCCCAGCTTTCTCCTGGAGTCTTTTCACCTCTGCTTCCAGGGACCTGACATCCTGAGGAGCAACCCCGGTCTCCTCCAAGGAAGCTGCTCAAGGCGTCTTTTTTCCTTTGGATGAAAACCTCTCCTTCAGGACTCCTCCCACGTGTCGCCGGGAGTCTTTTCACCTCTTTGCGAACCACCAGAAATCCTAAGTGGCAACCCCAGACTCCTCCAAGGAAGCTACTCCAGAGATGTCTTTTCTCCCATGGAGGAAACTCTCCCCTCCAGTATCCAGCTGAGACTCCTCCCACGCTCCTCCTGGACTCTCTTCCCCTCTTCTTTTGGTCCCTGAGATCCCTAGTAGCAACTCCTCACTCACTCCTTGCAGGCAGCTACTTGAGAGATGTCTTCTCTCCTTTTGAGCAAACTCTCTCCTCCAGGATGTAACCGAGACTCCTCCCATGCTTCTCCCGGAGTCCTTTCCACGACTACTTTATGGACCTGAGATCCTGGGTAGCAGCCCCGGACTCCTTCAAGGAAGCTCTATGACAGATGTATATTCTCCTTTGGAGGAAACTCTCCCCTCCAGCAGCCAACCAAGACTCCTTCCAGGCATCTCCTGGATCTTTGTTCCTCTCGGTCAGGGTCCTGAGATCCCGAGTAGCAACTCCAGACTCCTCCAAGGAAGCTTCTCGAGAGACGTCTTTTGTCTTTGGAGAAAACTTGTTACTCAGACCTCTACTTGAGACACCTCCCAGGAATCCTCTTGAGGCTTTTCACCTTTCTGTTAAGAACCTGATAGGCTGCTTTGCAACCTCAGGCTCCTCCAAGGAGAGACGAGATGTCTTTTCTCCTTTGGAGGAAACACTCTCCTCCACGATCCACCCAAGACTCCTCCCAGGCTTCATCTGGATCTTTTCACTTCCTCCTTCGGGGGCATGATATCCCAAGAAGCAACCCCCGTCTCCTCCAAAGAAGCTACTCAAGAAGCCTTTCTTCCTTTGCACAAAAATCTCTCCTTCAGGATGCACTTCAGACTCCTCCCAGGCGTCTCCTGGAGTCTCTTCACCTCTTCTTCAACATCCTGAAATTCTGAGTCGCAAGCCCAGACTCCTCCAAGGAAGCTACTCGAGAGAGGCCCTTTCTCCAACGGAGGAAACTGTCTCCTCCAGCACCCAGCCAACACTCCTCTCCCACATCTCCTGGACTCTTTCTTCCTCTGCTAGAACAACAGGAGATCCTGATTAGCAGCTCAAGACTCCTCCAAGGAACATACTGGAGAGATGTCTTCTCCAACGAGGGAAACGCTCTTCTCTGGCATCCCCCCAAATAAACTGCCCAGGCTTCTCCTGCATTCTTTTCACATCTTTTTTATGGACCTGAGATGCTGGGTAGCAGCTCAAGACTCCAGAAAGAAAGCCGTAGGATATTTCTCCTTTGGGGGAAAGCCTCTTTTCCAGGATGCCCCTGAGAGTCACTCCAGAATTCTCCTGGACTCTTTCTGCATCTTCTTTAGGGATCAGAGATTCCAAATAGCAGCCCCAGACTCCTCCAAGGAAGCTACTCGAGAGACGTCTTTTGTCTTTGGAGAAAACTTGTTACCGAAGCCTCCACTTAAAACTCCTGCCAGGAAACTTGTGGAGGCTTTTCACCTTTCTGTTAAGAACCTGAGATCCCGAGCTGCAGCCTCAGACTCCTCCAAGGAAGCTACTCGAGAGATGTCTTTTCTCCTTTGGGAAAATATAACTCCTCCAGGATCGACGCAAGACTCCTCAAAGCTTTCCCCTGGAGCCGTTTCACCTCTGCTTTCAGGCACCTGAGATCCTGAGTAGCAACTCCAGACTCCTCCAAAGAAGCTACCCAAGAAGTCTGTTCTCCTTTGAATGAAAATCTCTCCTTCAGGATGTGCTTCAGACTCCTCCCAGGTGTCCCCTGGAGTCTTTTCACCTCTTCTTCAACATCCTCAAATCCTGAGTAGCAACCCTAGACTCCTCCAAGGAAGCTACTCGAGAGAGCTCTTTTCTCCCAGGGAGGAAACTCTCTTCTCTTGCATCCAGCCAGCACTACTCCCAGGCTTCTCCTGCATTCTTTTCACATCTTTGTTACGGGCCACAGATCAAAAGTAGCAGCTCTAGGCTCCTCCGAGGGAGCAACTGCAGACGTGTCTTTTCTCCTTCAGAGGAAACACTCTCCTCCAGGATCCAGCCAGGACTCCTCCCAGCTTTCTCCTGGAGTCTTTTCACCTCTGCTTCCAGGGACCTGACATCCTGAGGAGCAACCCCGCTCTCCTCCAAGGAAGCTACTCAAGGCGTCTTTTTTCCTTTGGATGAAAACCTCTCCTTCAGGACTCCTCCCACGTGTCGCCGGGAGTCTTTTCACCTCTTTGCGAACCAGCAGAAATCCTAAGTGGCAACCCCAGACTCCTCCAAGGAAGCTACTCCAGAGATGTCTTTTCTCCCAGGGAGGAAACTCTCCCCTCCAGTATCCAGCTGAGACTCCTCCCACGCTCCTCCTGGACTCTCTTCCCCTCTTCTTTTGGTCCCTGAGATCCCTAGTAGCAACTCCTCACTCACTCCTTGCAGGCAGCTACTTGAGAGATGTCTTCTCTCCTTTTGAGCAAACTCTCTCCTCCAGGATGTAACCGAGACTCCTCCCATGCTTCTCCCGGAGTCCTTTCCACGTCTACTTTATGGACCTGAGATCCTGGGTAGCAGCCCCGGACTCCTTCAAGGAAGCTCTATGACAGATGTATATTCTCCTTTGGAGGAAACTCTCCCCTCCAGCAGCCAACCAAGACTCCTTCCAGGCATCTCCTGGATCTTTGTTCCTCTCGGTCAGGGTCCTGAGATCCCGAGTAGCAACTCCAGACTCCTCCAAGGAAGCTTCTCGAGAGACGTCTTTTGTCTTTGGAGAAAACTTGTTACTCAGACCTCTACTTGAGACACCTCCCAGGAATCCTCTTGAGGCTTTTCACCTTTCTGTTAAGAACCTGATAGGCTGCTTTGCAACCTCAGGCTCCTCCAAGGAGAGACGAGATGTCTTTTCTCCTTTGGAGGAAACACTCTCCTCCACGATCCACCCAAGACTCCTCCCAGGCTTCACCTGGATCTTTTCCCTTCCGCCTTCGGGGGCATGATATCCCAAGAAGCAACCCCCATCTCCTCCAAAGAAGCTACTCAAGAAGCCTTTCTTCCTTTGCACAAAAATCTCTCCTTCAGGATGCACTTCAGACTCCTCCCAGGCGTCTCCTGGAGTCTCTTCACCTCTTCTTCAACATCCTGAAATTCTGAGTCGCAACCCCAGACTCCTCCAAGGAAGCTACTCGAGAGAGGCCCTTTCTCCAACGGAGGAAACTGTCTCCTCCAGCACCCAGCCAACACTCCTCTCCCACATCTCCTGGACTCTTTCTTCCTCTGCTAGAAGAACAGGAGATCCTGATTAGCAGCTCAAGACTCCTCCAAGGAACATACTGGAGAGATGTCTTCTCCAACGAGGGAAACGCTCTTCTCTGGCATCCCCCCAAATAAACTGCCCAGGCTTCTCCTGCATTCTTTTCACATCTTCTTTATGGACCTGAGATGCTGGGTAGCAGCTCAAGACTCCAGAAAGAAAGCCGTAGGATAGTTCTCCTTTGGGGGAAAGCCTCTTTTCCAGGATGCCCCTGAGAGTCACTCCAGAATTCTCCTGGACTCTTTCTGCATCTTCTTTAGGGATCAGAGATTCCAAATAGCAGCCCCAGACTCCTCCAAGGAAGCTACTCGAGAGACGTCTTTTGTCTTTGGAGAAAACTTGTTACCGAAGCCTCCACTTAAAACTCCTGCCAGGAAACTTGTGGAGGCTTTTCACCTTTCTGTTAAGAACCTGAGATCCCGAGCTGCAGCCTTAGACTCCTCCAAGGAAGCTACTCGAGAGATGTCTTTTCTCCTTTGGGAAAATATAACTCCTCCAGGATCGACGCAAGACTCCTCAAAGCTTTCCCCTGGAGCCGTTTCACCTGTGCTTTCAGGCACCTGAGATCCTGAGTAGCAACTCCAGACTCCTCCAAAGAAGCTACCCAAGAAGTCTGTTCTCCTTTGAATGAAAATCTCTCCTTCAGGATGCGCTTCAGACTCCTCCCAGGTGTCCCCTGGAGTCTTTTCACCTCTTCTTCAACATCCTCAAATCCTGAGTAGCAACCCTAGACTCCTCCAAGGAAGCTACTCGAGAGAGCTCTTTTCTCCCAGGGAGGAAACTCTCTTCTCTTGCATCCAGCCAGCACTACTCCCAGGCTTCTCCTGCATTCTTTTCACATCTTTGTTAGGGGCCACAGATCAAAAGTAGCAGCTCTAGGCTCCTCCGAGGGAGCAACTGCAGACGTGTCTTTTCTCCTTCAGAGGAAACACTCTCCTCCAGGATCCAGCCAGGACTCCTCCCAGCTTTCTCCTGGAGTCTTTTCACCTCTGCTTCCAGGGACCTGACATCCTGAGGAGCAACCCCGGTCTCCTCCAAGGAAGCTGCTCAAGGCGTCTTTTTTCCTTTGGATGAAAACCTCTCCTTCAGGACTCCTCCCACGTGTCGCCGGGAGTCTTTTCACCTCTTTGCGAACCAGCAGAAATCCTAAGTGGCAACCCCAGACTCCTCCAAGGAAGCTACTCCAGAGATGTCTTTTCTCCCATGGAGGAAACTCTCCCCTCCAGTATCCAGCTGAGACTCCTCCCACGCTCCTCCTGGACTCTCTTCCCCTCTTCTTTTGGTCCCTGAGATCCCTAGTAGCAACTCCTCACTCACTCCTTGCAGGCAGGTACTTGAGAGATGTCTTCTCTCCTTTTGAGCAAACTCTCTCCTCCAGGATGTAAGCGAGACTCCTCCCATGCTTCTCCCGGAGTCCTTTCCACGTCTACTTTATGGACCTGAGATCCTGGGTAGCAGCCCCGGACTCCTTCAAGGAAGCTCTATGACAGATGTATATTCTCCTTTGGAGGAAACTCTCCCCTCCAGCAGCCAACCAAGACTCCTTCCAGGCATCTCCTGGATCTTTGTTCCTCTCGGTCAGGGTCCTGAGATCCCGAGTAGCAACTCCAGACTCCTCCAAGGAAGCTTCTCGAGAGACGTCTTTTGTCTTTGGAGAAAACTTGTTACTCAGACCTCTACTTGAGACACCTCCCAGGAATCCTCTTGAGGCTTTTCACCTTTCTGTTAAGAACCTGATAGGCTGCTTTGCAACCTCAGGCTCCTCCAAGGAAGCTACTTGAGAGACGAGATGTCTTTTCTCCTTTGGAGGAAACACTCTCCTCCACGATCCACCCAAGACTCCTCCCAGGCTTCACCTGGATCTTTTCCCTTCCGCCTTCGGGGGCATGATATCCCAAGAAGCAACCCCCGTCTCCTCCAAAGAAGCTACTCAAGAAGCCTTTCTTCCTTTGCACAAAAATCTCTCCTTCAGGATGCACTTCAGACTCCTCCCAGGCGTCTCCTGGAGTCTCTTCACCTCTTCTTCAACATCCTGAAATTCTGAGTCGCAAGCCCAGACTCCTCCAAGGAAGCTACTCGAGAGAGGCCCTTTCTCCAACGGAGGAAACTGTCTCCTCCAGCACCCAGCCAACACTCCTCTCCCACATCTCCTGGACTCTTTCTTCCTCTGCTAGAAGAACAGGAGATCCTGATTAGCAGCTCAAGACTCCTCCAAGGAACATACTGGAGAGATGTCTTCTCCAACGAGGGAAACCCTCTTCTCTGGCATCCCCCCAAATAAACTGCCCAGGCTTCTCCTGCATTCTTTTCACATCTTCTTTATGGACCTGAGATGCTGGGTAGCAGCTCAAGACTCCAGAAAGAAAGCCGTAGGATAGTTCTCCTTTGGGGGAAAGCCTCTTTTCCAGGATGCCCCTGAGAGTCACTCCAGAATTCTCCTGGACTCTTTCTGCATCTTCTTTAGGGATCAGAGATTCCAAATAGCAGCCCCAGACTCCTCCAAGGAAGCTACTCGAGAGACGTCTTTTGTCTTTGGAGAAAACTTGTTACCGAAGCCTCCACTTAAAACTCCTGCCAGGAAACTTGTGGAGGCTTTTCACCTTTCTGTTAAGAACCTGAGATCCCGAGCTGCAGCCTCAGACTCCTCCAAGGAAGCCACTCGAGAGATGTCTTTTCTCCTTTGGGAAAATATAACTCCTCCAGGATCGACGCAAGACTCCTCAAAGCTTTCCCCTGGAGCCGTTTCACCTCTGCTTTCAGGCACCTGAGATCCTGAGTAGCAACTCCAGACTCCTCCAAAGAAGCTACCCAAGAAGTCTGTTCTCCTTTGAATGAAAATCTCTCCTTCAGGATGCGCTTCAGACTCCTCCCAGGTGTCCCCTGGAGTCTTTTCACCTCTTCTTCAACATCCT
This sequence comes from Neomorphus geoffroyi, assembly GCA_033558235.1. NCBI lineage: Eukaryota > Metazoa > Chordata > Aves > Cuculiformes > Neomorphidae > Neomorphus > Neomorphus geoffroyi. The sequence goes on along the minus strand of JAUMJM010000060.1, from coordinate 199,408 downwards.
CAAATCCTGAGTAGCAACCCTAGACTCCTCCAAGGAAGCTACTCAAGAGAGCTCTTTTCTCCCAGGGAGGAAACTCTCTTCTCTTGCATCCAGCCAGCACTACTCCCAGGCTTCTCCTGCATTCTTTTCACATCTTTGTTAGGGGCCACAGATCAAAAGTAGCAGCTCTAGGCTCCTCCGAGGGAGCAACTGCAGACGTGTCTTTTCTCCTTCAGAGGAAACACTCTCCTCCAGGATCCAGCCAGGACTCCTCCCAGCTTTCTCCTGGAGTCTTTTCACCTCTGCTTCCAGGGACCTGACATCCTGAGGAGCAACCCCGATCTCCTCCAAGGAAGCTACTCAAGGCGTCTTTTTTCCTTTGGATGAAAACCTCTCCTTCAGGACTCCTCCCACGTGTCGCCGGGAGTCTTTTCACCTCTTTGCGAACCACCAGAAATCCTAAGTGGCAACCCCAGACTCCTCCAAGGAAGCTACTCCAGAGATGTCTTTTCTCCCAGGGAGGAAACGCTCCCCTCCAGTATCCAGCTGAGACTCCTCCCACGCTCCTCCTGGACTCTCTTCCCCTCTTCTTTTGGTCCCTGAGATCCCTAGTAGCAACTCCTCACTCACTCCTTGCAGGCAGCTACTTGAGAGATGTCTTCTCTCCTTTTGAGCAAACTCTCTCCTCCAGGATGTAACCGAGACTCCTCCCATGCTTCTCCCGGAGTCCTTTCCACGTCTACTTTATGGACCTGAGATCCTGGGTAGCAGCCCCGGACTCCTTCAAGGAAGCTCTATGACAGATGTATATTCTCCTTTGGAGGAAACTCTCCCCTCCAGCAGCCAACCAAGACTCCTTCCAGGCATCTCCTGGATCTTTGTTCCTCTCGGTCAGGGTCCTGAGATCCCGAGTAGCAACTCCAGACTCCTCCAAGGAAGCTTCTCGAGAGACGTCTTTTGTCTTTGGAGAAAACTTGTTACTCAGACCTCTACTTGAGACACCTCCCAGGAATCCTCTTGAGGCTTTTCACCTTTCTGTTAAGAACCTGATAGGCTGCTTTGCAACCTCAGGCTCCTCCAAGGAAGCTACTTGAGAGACGAGATGTCTTTTCTCCTTTGGAGGAAACACTCTCCTCCACGATCCACCCAAGACTCCTCCCAGGCTTCATCTGGATCTTTTCCCTTCCGCCTTCGGGGGCATGATATCCCAAGAAGCAACCCCCATCTCCTCCAAAGAAGCTACTCAAGAAGCCTTTCTTCCTTTGCACAAAAATCTCTCCTTCAGGATGCACTTCAGACTCCTCCCAGGCGTCTCCTGGAGTCTCTTCACCTCTTCTTCAACATCCTGAAATTCTGAGTCGCAACCCCAGACTCCTCCAAGGAAGCTACTCGAGAGAGGCCCTTTCTCCAACGGAGGAAACTGTCTCCTCCAGCACCCAGCCAACACTCCTCTCCCACATCTCCTGGACTCTTTCTTCCTCTGCTAGAACAACAGGAGATCCTGATTAGCAGCTCAAGACTCCTCCAAGGAACATACTGGAGAGATGTCTTCTCCAACGAGGGAAACGCTCTTCTCTGGCATCCCCCAAAATAAACTGCCCAGGCTTCTCCTGCATTCTTTTCACATCTTCTTTATGGACCTGAGATGCTGGGTAGCAGCTCAAGACTCCAGAAAGAAAGCCGTAGGATATTTCTCCTTTGGGGGAAAGCCTCTTTTCCAGGATGCCCCTGAGAGTCACTCCAGAATTCTCCTGGACTCTTTCTGCATCTTCTTTAGGGATCAGAGATTCCAAATAGCAGCCCCAGACTCCTCCAAGGAAGCTACTCGAGAGACGTCTTTTGTCTTTGGAGAAAACTTGTTACCGAAGCCTCCACTTAAAACTCCTGCCAGGAAACTTGTGGAGGCTTTTCACCTTTCTGTTAAGAACCTGAGATCCCGAGCTGCAGCCTCAGACTCCTCCAAGGAAGCTACTCGAGAGATGTCTTTTCTCCTTTGGGAAAATATAACTCCTCCAGGATCGACGCAAGACTCCTCAAAGCTTTCCCCTGGAGCCGTTTCACCTGTGCTTTCAGGCACCTGAGATCCTGAGTAGCAACTCCAGACTCCTCCAAAGAAGCTACCCAAGAAGTCTGTTCTCCTTTGAATGAAAATCTCTCCTTCAGGATGCGCTTCAGACTCCTCCCAGGTGTCCCCTGGAGTCTTTTCACCTCTTCTTCAACATCCTCAAATCCTGAGTAGCAACCCTAGACTCCTCCAAGGAAGCTACTCGAGAGAGCTCTTTTCTCCCAGGGAGGAAACTCTCTTCTCTTGCATCCAGCCAGCACTACTCCCAGGCTTCTCCTGCATTCTTTTCACATCTTTGTTACGGGCCACAGATCAAAAGTAGCAGCTCTAGGCTCCTCCGAGGGAGCAACTGCAGACGTGTCTTTTCTCCTTCAGAGGAAACACTCTCCTCCAGGATCCAGCCAGGACTCCTCCCAGCTTTCTCCTGGAGTCTTTTCACCTCTGCTTCCAGGGACCTGACATCCTGAGGAGCAACCCCGGTCTCCTCCAAGGAAGCTGCTCAAGGCGTCTTTTTTCCTTTGGATGAAAACCTCTCCTTCAGGACTCCTCCCACGTGTCGCCGGGAGTCTTTTCACCTCTTTGCGAACCAGCAGAAATCCTAAGTGGCAACCCCAGACTCCTCCAAGGAAGCTACTCCAGAGATGTCTTTTCTCCCATGGAGGAAACTCTCCCCTCCAGTATCCAGCTGAGACTCCTCCCACGCTCCTCCTGGACTCTCTTCCCCTCTTCTTTTGGTCCCTGAGATCCCTAGTAGCAACTCCTCACTCACTCCTTGCAGGCAGCTACTTGAGAGATGTCTTCTCTCCTTTTGAGCAAACTCTCTCCTCCAGGATGTAACCGAGACTCCTCCCATGCTTCTCCCGGAGTCCTTTCCACGACTACTTTATGGACCTGAGATCCTGGGTAGCAGCCCCGGACTCCTTCAAGGAAGCTCTATGACAGATGTATATTCTCCTTTGGAGGAAACTCTCCCCTCCAGCAGCCAACCAAGACTCCTTCCAGGCATCTCCTGGATCTTTGTTCCTCTCGGTCAGGGTCCTGAGATCCCGAGTAGCAACTCCAGACTCCTCCAAGGAAGCTTCTCGAGAGACGTCTTTTGTCTTTGGAGAAAACTTGTTACTCAGACCTCTACTTGAGACACCTCCCAGGAATCCTCTTGAGGCTTTTCACCTTTCTGTTAAGAACCTGATAGGCTGCTTTGCAACCTCAGGCTCCTCCAAGGAGAGACGAGATGTCTTTTCTCCTTTGGAGGAAACACTCTCCTCCACGATCCACCCAAGACTCCTCCCAGGCTTCATCTGGATCTTTTCCCTTCCGCCTTCGGGGGCATGATATCCCAAGAAGCAACCCCCATCTCCTCCAAAGAAGCTACTCAAGAAGCCTTTCTTCCTTTGCACAAAAATCTCTCCTTCAGGATGCACTTCAGACTCCTCCCAGGCGTCTCCTGGAGTCTCTTCACCTCTTCTTCAACATCCTGAAATTCTGAGTCGCAACCCCAGACTCCTCCAAGGAAGCTACTCGAGAGAGGCCCTTTCTCCAACGGAGGAAACTGTCTCCTCCAGCACCCAGCCAACACTCCTCTCCCACATCTCCTGGACTCTTTCTTCCTCTGCTAGAACAACAGGAGATCCTGATTAGCAGCTCAAGACTCCTCCAAGGAACATACTGGAGAGATGTCTTCTCCAACGAGGGAAACGCTCTTCTCTGGCATCCCCCAAAATAAACTGCCCAGGCTTCTCCTGCATTCTTTTCACATCTTCTTTATGGACCTGAGATGCTGGGTAGCAGCTCAAGACTCCAGAAAGAAAGCCGTATGATAGTTCTCCTTTGGGGGAAAGCCTCTTTTCCAGGATGCCCCTGAGAGTCACTCCAGAATTCTCCTGGACTCTTTCTGCATCTTCTTTAGGGATCAGAGATTCCAAATAGCAGCCCCAGACTCCTCCAAGGAAGCTACTCGAGAGACGTCTTTTGTCTTTGGAGAAAACTTGTTACCGAAGCCTCCACTTAAAACTCCTGCCAGGAAACTTGTGGAGGCTTTTCACCTTTCTGTTAAGAACCTGAGATCCCGAGCTGCAGCCTTAGACTCCTCCAAGGAAGCTACTCGAGAGATGTCTTTTCTCCTTTGGGAAAATATAACTCCTCCAGGATCGACGCAAGACTCCTCAAAGCTTTCCCCTGGAGCCGTTTCACCTGTGCTTTCAGGCACCTGAGATCCTGAGTAGCAACTCCAGACTCCTCCAAAGAAGCTACCCAAGAAGTCTGTTCTCCTTTGAATGAAAATCTCTCCTTCAGGATGTGCTTCAGACTCCTCCCAGGTGTCCCCTGGAGTCTTTTCACCTCTTCTTCAACATCCTCAAATCCTGAGTAGCAACCCTAGACTCCTCCAAGGAAGCTACTCGAGAGAGCTCTTTTCTCCCAGGGAGGAAACTCTCTTCTCTTGCATCCAGCCAGCACTACTCCCAGGCTTCTCCTGCATTCTTTTCACATCTTTGTTAGGGGCCACAGATCAAAAGTAGCAGCTCTAGGCTCCTCCGAGGGAGCAACTGCAGACGTGTCTTTTCTCCTTCAGAGGAAACACTCTCCTCCAGGATCCAGCCAGGACTCCTCCCAGCTTTCTCCTGGAGTCTTTTCACCTCTGCTTCCAGGGACCTGACATCCTGAGGAGCAACCCCGGTCTCCTCCAAGGAAGCTGCTCAAGGCGTCTTTTTTCCTTTGGATGAAAACCTCTCCTTCAGGACTCCTCCCACGTGTCGCCGGGAGTCTTTTCACCTCTTTGCGAACCACCAGAAATCCTAAGTGGCAACCCCAGACTCCTCCAAGGAAGCTACTCCAGAGATGTCTTTTCTCCCAGGGAGGAAACTCTCCCCTCCAGTATCCAGCTGAGACTCCTCCCACGCTCCTCCTGGACTCTCTTCCCCTCTTCTTTTGGTCCCTGAGATCCCTAGTAGCAACTCCTCACTCACTCCTTGCAGGCAGCTACTTGAGAGATGTCTTCTCTCCTTTTGAGCAAACTCTCTCCTCCAGGATGTAACCGAGACTCCTCCCATGCTTCTCCCGGAGTCCTTTCCACGTCTACTTTATGGACCTGAGATCCTGGGTAGCAGCCCCGGACTCCTTCAAGGAAGCTCTATGACAGATGTATATTCTCCTTTGGAGGAAACTCTCCCCTCCAGCAGCCAACCAAGACTCCTTCCAGGCATCTCCTGGATCTTTGTTCCTCTCGGTCAGGGTCCTGAGATCCCGAGTAGCAACTCCAGACTCCTCCAAGGAAGCTTCTCGAGAGACGTCTTTTGTCTTTGGAGAAAACTTGTTACTCAGACCTCTACTTGAGACACCTCCCAGGAATCCTCTTGAGGCTTTTCACCTTTCTGTTAAGAACCTGATAGGCTGCTTTGCAACCTCAGGCTCCTCCAAGGAAGCTACTTGAGAGACGAGATGTCTTTTCTCCTTTGGAGGAAACACTCTCCTCCACGATCCACCCAAGACTCCTCCCAGGCTTCACCTGGATCTTTTCCCTTCCGCCTTCGGGGGCATGATATCCCAAGAAGCAACCCCCGTCTCCTCCAAAGAAGCTACTCAAGAAGCCTTTCTTCCTTTGCACAAAAATCTCTCCTTCAGGATGCACTTCAGACTCCTCCCAGGCGTCTCCTGGAGTCTCTTCACCTCTTCTTCAACATCCTGAAATTCTGAGTCGCAACCCCAGACTCCTCCAAGGAAGCTACTCGAGAGAGGCCCTTTCTCCAACGGAGGAAACTGTCTCCTCCAGCACCCAGCCAACACTCCTCTCCCACATCTCCTGGACTCTTTCTTCCTCTGCTAGAAGAACAGGAGATCCTGATTAGCAGCTCAAGACTCCTCCAAGGAACATACTGGAGAGATGTCTTCTCCAACGAGGGAAACCCTCTTCTCTGGCATCCCCCCAAATAAACTGCCCAGGCTTCTCCTGCATTCTTTTCACATCTTCTTTATGGACCTGAGATGCTGGGTAGCAGCTCAAGACTCCAGAAAGAAAGCCGTAGGATATTTCTCCTTTGGGGGAAAGCCTCTTTTCCAGGATGCCCCTGAGAGTCACTCCAGAATTCTCCTGGACTCTTTCTGCATCTTCTTTAGGGATCAGAGATTCCAAATAGCAGCCCCAGACTCCTCCAAGGAAGCTACTCGAGAGACGTCTTTTGTCTTTGGAGAAAACTTGTTACCGAAGCCTCCACTTAAAACTCCTGCCAGGAAACTTGTGGAGGCTTTTCACCTTTCTGTTAAGAACCTGAGATCCCGAGCTGCAGCCTTAGACTCCTCCAAGGAAGCTACTCGAGAGATGTCTTTTCTCCTTTGGGAAAATATAACTCCTCCAGGATCGACGCAAGACTCCTCAAAGCTTTCCCCTGGAGCCGTTTCACCTGTGCTTTCAGGCACCTGAGATCCTGAGTAGCAACTCCAGACTCCTCCAAAGAAGCTACCCAAGAAGTCTGTTCTCCTTTGAATGAAAATCTCTCCTTCAGGATGTGCTTCAGACTCCTCCCAGGTGTCCCCTGGAGTCTTTTCACCTCTTCTTCAACATCCTCAAATCCTGAGTAGCAACCCTAGACTCCTCCAAGGAAGCTACTCGAGAGAGCTCTTTTCTCCCAGGGAGGAAACTCTCTTCTCTTGCATCCAGCCAGCACTACTCCCAGGCTTCTCCTGCATTCTTTTCACATCTTTGTTAGGGGCCACAGATCAAAAGTAGCAGCTCTAGGCTCCTCCGAGGGAGCAACTGCAGACGTGTCTTTTCTCCTTCAGAGGAAACACTCTCCTCCAGGATCCAGCCAGGACTCCTCCCAGCTTTCTCCTGGAGTCTTTTCACCTCTGCTTCCAGGGACCTGACATCCTGAGGAGCAACCCCGGTCTCCTCCAAGGAAGCTGCTCAAGGCGTCTTTTTTCCTTTGGATGAAAACCTCTCCTTCAGGACTCCTCCCACGTGTCGCCGGGAGTCTTTTCACCTCTTTGCGAACCACCAGAAATCCTAAGTGGCAACCCCAGACTCCTCCAAGGAAGCTACTCCAGAGATGTCTTTTCTCCCAGGGAGGAAACTCTCCCCTCCAGTATCCAGCTGAGACTCCTCCCACGCTCCTCCTGGACTCTCTTCCCCTCTTCTTTTGGTCCCTGAGATCCCTAGTAGCAACTCCTCACTCACTCCTTGCAGGCAGCTACTTGAGAGATGTCTTCTCTCCTTTTGAGCAAACTCTCTCCTCCAGGATGTAACCGAGACTCCTCCCATGCTTCTCCCGGAGTCCTTTCCACGTCTACTTTATGGACCTGAGATCCTGGGTAGCAGCCCCGGACTCCTTCAAGGAAGCTCTATGACAGATGTATATTCTCCTTTGGAGGAAACTCTCCCCTCCAGCAGCCAACCAAGACTCCTTCCAGGCATCTCCTGGATCTTTGTTCCTCTCGGTCAGGGTCCTGAGATCCCGAGTAGCAACTCCAGACTCCTCCAAGGAAGCTTCTCGAGAGACGTCTTTTGTCTTTGGAGAAAACTTGTTACTCAGACCTCTACTTGAGACACCTCCCAGGAATCCTCTTGAGGCTTTTCACCTTTCTGTTAAGAACCTGATAGGCTGCTTTGCAACCTCAGGCTCCTCCAAGGAAGCTACTTGAGAGACAAGATGTCTTTTCTCCTTTGGAGGAAACACTCTCCTCCACGATCCACCCAAGACTCCTCCCAGGCTTCACCTGGATCTTTTCCCTTCCGCCTTCGGGGGCATGATATCCCAAGAAGCAACCCCCGTCTCCTCCAAAGAAGCTACTCAAGAAGCCTTTCTTCCTTTGCACAAAAATCTCTCCTTCAGGATGCACTTCAGACTCCTCCCAGGCGTCTCCTGGAGTCTCTTCACCTCTTCTTCAACATCCTGAAATTCTGAGTCGCAACCCCAGACTCCTCCAAGGAAGCTACTCGAGAGAGGCCCTTTCTCCAACGGAGGAAACTGTCTCCTCCAGCACCCAGCCAACACTCCTCTCCCACATCTCCTGGACTCTTTCTTCCTCTGCTAGAAGAACAGGAGATCCTGATTAGCAGCTCAAGACTCCTCCAAGGAACATACTGGAGAGATGTCTTCTCCAACGAGGGAAACCCTCTTCTCTGGCATCCCCCCAAATAAACTGCCCAGGCTTCTCCTGCATTCTTTTCACATCTTCTTTATGGACCTGAGATGCTGGGTAGCAGCTCAAGACTCCAGAAAGAAAGCCGTAGGATATTTCTCCTTTGGGGGAAAGCCTCTTTTCCAGGATGCCCCTGAGAGTCACTCCAGAATTCTCCTGGACTCTTTCTGCATCTTCTTTAGGGATCAGAGATTCCAAATAGCAGCCCCAGACTCCTCCAAGGAAGCTACTCGAGAGACGTCTTTTGTCTTTGGAGAAAACTTGTTACCGAAGCCTCCACTTAAAACTCCTGCCAGGAAACTTGTGGAGGCTTTTCACCTTTCTGTTAAGAACCTGAGATCCCGAGCTGCAGCCTTAGACTCCTCCAAGGAAGCTACTCGAGAGATGTCTTTTCTCCTTTGGGAAAATATAACTCCTCCAGGATCGACGCAAGACTCCTCAAAGCTTTCCCCTGGAGCCGTTTCACCTGTGCTTTCAGGCACCTGAGATCCTGAGTAGCAACTCCAGACTCCTCCAAAGAAGCTACCCAAGAAGTCTGTTCTCCTTTGAATGAAAATCTCTCCTTCAGGATGTGCTTCAGACTCCTCCCAGGTGTCCCCTGGAGTCTTTTCACCTCTTCTTCAACATCCTCAAATCCTGAGTAGCAACCCTAGACTCCTCCAAGGAAGCTACTCGAGAGAGCTCTTTTCTCCCAGGGAGGAAACTCTCTTCTCTTGCATCCAGCCAGCACTACTCCCAGGCTTCTCCTGCATTCTTTTCACATCTTTGTTAGGGGCCACAGATCAAAAGTAGCAGCTCTAGGCTCCTCCGAGGGAGCAACTGCAGACGTGTCTTTTCTCCTTCAGAGGAAACACTCTCCTCCAGGATCCAGCCAGGACTCCTCCCAGCTTTCTCCTGGAGTCTTTTCACCTCTGCTTCCAGGGACCTGACATCCTGAGGAGCAACCCCGGTCTCCTCCAAGGAAGCTGCTCAAGGCGTCTTTTTTCCTTTGGATGAAAACCTCTCCTTCAGGACTCCTCCCACGTGTCGCCGGGAGTCTTTTCACCTCTTTGCGAACCAGCAGAAATCCTAAGTGGCAACCCCAGACTCCTCCAAGGAAGCTACTCCAGAGATGTCTTTTCTCCCATGGAGGAAACTCTCCCCTCCAGTATCCAGCTGAGACTCCTCCCACGCTCCTCCTGGACTCTCTTCCCCTCTTCTTTTGGTCCCTGAGATCCCTAGTAGCAACTCCTCACTCACTCCTTGCAGGCAGCTACTTGAGAGATGTCTTCTCTCCTTTTGAGCAAACTCTCTCCTCCAGGATGTAACCGAGACTCCTCCCATGCTTCTCCCGGAGTCCTTTCCACGTCTACTTTATGGACCTGAGATCCTGGGTAGCAGCCCCGGACTCCTTCAAGGAAGCTCTATGACAGATGTATATTCTCCTTTGGAGGAAACTCTCCCCTCCAGCAGCCAACCAAGACTCCTTCCAGGCATCTCCTGGATCTTTGTTCCTCTCGGTCAGGGTCCTGAGATCCCGAGTAGCAACTCCAGACTCCTCCAAGGAAGCTTCTCGAGAGACGTCTTTTGTCTTTGGAGAAAACTTGTTACTCAGACCTCTACTTGAGACACCTCCCAGGAATCCTCTTGAGGCTTTTCACCTTTCTGTTAAGAACCTGATAGGCTGCTTTGCAACCTCAGGCTCCTCCAAGGAAGCTACTTGAGAGACGAGATGTCTTTTCTCCTTTGGAGGAAACACTCTCCTCCACGATCCACCCAAGACTCCTCCCAGGCTTCACCTGGATCTTTTCCCTTCCGCCTTCGGGGGCATGATATCCCAAGAAGCAACCCCCGTCTCCTCCAAAGAAGCTACTCAAGAAGCCTTTCTTCCTTTGCACAAAAATCTCTCCTTCAGGATGCACTTCAGACTCCTCCCAGGCGTCTCCTGGAGTCTCTTCACCTCTTCTTCAACATCCTGAAATTCTGAGTCGCAACCCCAGACTCCTCCAAGGAAGCTACTCGAGAGAGGCCCTTTCTCCAACGGAGGAAACTGTCTCCTCCAGCACCCAGCCAACACTCCTCTCCCACATCTCCTGGACTCTTTCTTCCTCTGCTAGAACAACAGGAGATCCTGATTAGCAGCTCAAGACTCCTCCAAGGAACATACTGGAGAGATGTCTTCTCCAACGAGGGAAACGCTCTTCTCTGGCATCCCCCAAAATAAACTGCCCAGGCTTCTCCTGCATTCTTTTCACATCTTCTTTATGGACCTGAGATGCTGGGTAGCAGCTCAAGACTCCAGAAAGAAAGCCGTAGGATATTTCTCCTTTGGGGGAAAGCCTCTTTTCCAGGATGCCCCTGAGAGTCACTCCAGAATTCTCCTGGACTCTTTCTGCATCTTCTTTAGGGATCAGAGATTCCAAATAGCAGCCCCAGACTCCTCCAAGGAAGCCACTCGAGAGACGTCTTTTGTCTTTGGAGAAAACTTGTTACCGAAGCCTCCACTTAAAACTCCTGCCAGGAAACTTGTGGAGGCTTTTCACCTTTCTGTTAAGAACCTGAGATCCCGAGCTGCAGCCTCAGACTCCTCCAAGGAAGCCACTCGAGAGATGTCTTTTCTCCTTTGGGAAAATATAACTCCTCCAGGATCGACGCAAGACTCCTCAAAGCTTTCCCCTGGAGCCGTTTCACCTGTGCTTTCAGGCACCTGAGATCCTGAGTAGCAACTCCAGACTCCTCCAAAGAAGCTACCCAAGAAGTCTGTTCTCCTTTGAATGAAAATCTCTCCTTCAGGATGCGCTTCAGACTCCTCCCAGGTGTCCCCTGGAGTCTTTTCACCTCTTCTTCAACATCCTCAAATCCTGAGTAGCAACCCTAGACTCCTCCAAGGAAGCTACTCAAGAGAGCTCTTTTCTCCCAGGGAGGAAACTCTCTTCTCTTGCATCCAGCCAGCACTACTCCCAGGCTTCTCCTGCATTCTTTTCACATCTTTGTTACGGGCCACAGATCAAAAGTAGCAGCTCTAGGCTCCTCCGAGGGAGCAACTGCAGACGTGTCTTTTCTCCTTCAGAGGAAACACTCTCCTCCAGGATCCAGCCAGGACTCCTCCCAGCTTTCTCCTGGAGTCTTTTCACCTCTGCTTCCAGGGACCTGACATCCTGAGGAGCAACCCCGATCTCCTCCAAGGAAGCTACTCAAGGCGTCTTTTTTCCTTTGGATGAAAACCTCTCCTTCAGGACTCCTCCCACGTGTCGCCGGGAGTCTTTTCACCTCTTTGCGAACCACCAGAAATCCTAAGTGGCAACCCCAGACTCCTCCAAGGAAGCTACTCCAGAGATGTCTTTTCTCCCAGGGAGGAAACTCTCCCCTCCAGTATCCAGCTGAGACTCCTCCCACGCTCCTCCTGGACTCTCTTCCCCTCTTCTTTTGGTCCCTGAGATCCCTAGTAGCAACTCCTCACTCACTCCTTGCAGGCAGCTACTTGAGAGATGTCTTCTCTCCTTTTGAGCAAACTCTCTCCTCCAGGATGTAACCGAGACTCCTCCCATGCTTCTCCCGGAGTCCTTTCCACGTCTACTTTATGGACCTGAGATCCTGGGTAGCAGCCCCGGACTCCTTCAAGGAAGCTCTATGACAGATGTATATTCTCCTTTGGAGGAAACTCTCCCCTCCAGCAGCCAACCAAGACTCCTTCCAGGCATCTCCTGGATCTTTGTTCCTCTCGGTCAGGGTCCTGAGATCCCGAGTAGCAACTCCAGACTCCTCCAAGGAAGCTTCTCGAGAGACGTCTTTTGTCTTTGGAGAAAACTTGTTACTCACACCTCTACTTGAGACACCTCCCAGGAATCCTCTTGAGGCTTTTCACCTTTCTGTTAAGAACCTGACAGGCTGCTTTGCAACCTCAGGCTCCTCCAAGGAAGCTACTTGAGAGACGAGATGTCTTTTCTCCTTTGGAGGAAACACTCTCCTCCACGATCCACCCAAGACTCCTCCCAGGCTTCACCTGGATCTTTTCCCTTCCGCCTTCGGGGGCATGATATCCCAAGAAGCAACCCCCGTCTCCTCCAAAGAAGCTACTCAAGAAGCCTTTCTTCCTTTGCACAAAAATCTCTCCTTCAGGATGCACTTCAGACTCCTCCCAGGCGTCTCCTGGAGTCTCTTCACCTCTTCTTCAACATCCTGAAATTCTGAGTCGCAACCCCAGACTCCTCCAAGGAAGCTACTCGAGAGAGGCCCTTTCTCCAACGGAGGAAACTGTCTCCTCCAGCACCCAGCCAACACTCCTCTCCCACATCTCCTGGACTCTTTCTTCCTCTGCTAGAACAACAGGAGATCCTGGTTAGCAGCTCAAGACTCCTCCAAGGAACATACTGGAGAGATGTCTTCTCCAACGAGGGAAACGCTCTTCTCTGGCATCCCCCCAAATAAACTGCCCAGGCTTCTCCTGCATTCTTTTCACATCTTCTTTATGGACCTGAGATGCTGGGTAGCAGCTCAAGACTCCAGAAAGAAAGCCGTAGGATATTTCTCCTTTGGGGGAAAGCCTCTTTTCCAGGATGCCCCTGAGAGTCACTCCAGAATTCTCCTGGACTCTTTCTGCATCTTCTTTAGGGATCAGAGATTCCAAATAGCAGCCCCAGACTCCTCCAAGGAAGCTACTCGAGAGACGTCTTTTGTCTTTGGAGAAAACTTGTTACCGAAGCCTCCACTTAAAACTCCTGCCAGGAAACTTGTGGAGGCTTTTCACCTTTCTGTTAAGAACCTGAGATCCCGAGCTGCAGCCTCAGACTCCTCCAAGGAAGCTACTCGAGAGATGTCTTTTCTCCTTTGGGAAAATATAACTCCTCCAGGATCGACGCAAGACTCCTCAAAGCTTTCCCCTGGAGCCGTTTCACCTGTGCTTTCAGGCACCTGAGATCCTGAGTAGCAACTCCAGACTCCTCCAAAGAAGCTACCCAAGAAGTCTGTTCTCCTTTGAATGAAAATCTCTCCTTCAGGATGCGCTTCAGACTCCTCCCAGGTGTCCCCTGGAGTCTTTTCACCTCTTCTTCAACATCCTCAAATCCTGAGTAGCAACCCTAGACTCCTCCAAGGAAGCTACTCGAGAGAGCTCTTTTCTCCCAGGGAGGAAACTCTCTTCTCTTGCATCCAGCCAGCACTACTCCCAGGCTTCTCCTGCATTCTTTTCACATCTTTGTTAGGGGCCACAGATCAAAAGTAGCAGCTCTAGGCTCCTCCGAGGGAGCAACTGCAGACGTGTCTTTTCTCCTTCAGAGGAAACACTCTCCTCCAGGATCCAGCCAGGACTCCTCCCAGCTTTCTCCTGGAGTCTTTTCACCTCTGCTTCCAGGGACCTGACATCCTGAGGAGCAACCCCGATCTCCTCCAAGGAAGCTACTCAAGGCGTCTTTTTTCCTTTGGATGAAAACCTCTCCTTCAGGACTCCTCCCACGTGTCGCCGGGAGTCTTTTCACCTCTTTGCGAACCACCAGAAATCCTAAGTGGCAACCCCAGACTCCTCCAAGGAAGCTACTCCAGAGATGTCTTTTCTCCCATGGAGGAAACTCTCCCCTCCAGTATCCAGCTGAGACTCCTCCCACGCTCCTCCTGGACTCTCTTCCCCTCTTCTTTTGGTCCCTGAGATCCCTAGTAGCAACTCCTCACTCACTCCTTGCAGGCAGCTACTTGAGAGATGTCTTCTCTCCTTTTGAGCAAACTCTCTCCTCCAGGATGTAACCGAGACTCCTCCCATGCTTCTCCCGGAGTCCTTTCCACGACTACTTTATGGACCTGAGATCCTGGGTAGCAGCCCCGGACTCCTTCAAGGAAGCTCTATGACAGATGTATATTCTCCTTTGGAGGAAATTCTCCCCTCCAGCAGCCAACCAAGACTCCTTCCAGGCATCTCCTGGATCTTTGTTCCTCTCGGTCAGGGTCCTGAGATCCCGAGTAGCAACTCCAGACTCCTCCAAGGAAGCTTCTCGAGAGACGTCTTTTGTCTTTGGAGAAAACTTGTTACTCAGACCTCTACTTGAGACACCTCCCAGGAATCCTCTTGAGGCTTTTCACCTTTCTGTTAAGAACCTGATAGGCTGCTTTGCAACCTCAGGCTCCTCCAAGGAGAGACGAGATGTCTTTTCTCCTTTGGAGGAAACACTCTCCTCCACGATCCACCCAAGACTCCTCCCAGGCTTCATCTGGATCTTTTCCCTTCCGCCTTCGGGGGCATGATATCCCAAGAAGCAACCCCCATCTCCTCCAAAGAAGCTACTCAAGAAGCCTTTCTTCCTTTGCACAAAAATCTCTCCTTCAGGATGCACTTCAGACTCCTCCCAGGCGTCTCCTGGAGTCTCTTCACCTCTTCTTCAACATCCTGAAATTCTGAGTCGCAACCCCAGACTCCTCCAAGGAAGCTACTCGAGAGAGGCCCTTTCTCCAACGGAGGAAACTGTCTCCTCCAGCACCCAGCCAACACTCCTCTCCCACATCTCCTGGACTCTTTCTTCCTCTGCTAGAACAACAGGAGATCCTGATTAGCAGCTCAAGACTCCTCCAAGGAACATACTGGAGAGATGTCTTCTCCAACGAGGGAAACGCTCTTCTCTGGCATCCCCCAAAATAAACTGCCCAGGCTTCTCCTGCATTCTTTTCACATCTTCTTTATGGACCTGAGATGCTGGGTAGCAGCTCAAGACTCCAGAAAGAAAGCCGTATGATAGTTCTCCTTTGGGGGAAAGCCTCTTTTCCAGGATGCCCCTGAGAGTCACTCCAGAATTCTCCTGGACTCTTTCTGCATCTTCTTTAGGGATCAGAGATTCCAAATAGCAGCCCCAGACTCCTCCAAGGAAGCTACTCGAGAGACGTCTTTTGTCTTTGGAGAAAACTTGTTACCGAAGCCTCCACTTAAAACTCCTGCCAGGAAACTTGTGGAGGCTTTTCACCTTTCTGTTAAGAACCTGAGATCCCGAGCTGCAGCCTTAGACTCCTCCAAGGAAGCTACTCGAGAGATGTCTTTTCTCCTTTGGGAAAATATAACTCCTCCAGGATCGACGCAAGACTCCTCAAAGCTTTCCCCTGGAGCCGTTTCACCTGTGCTTTCAGGCACCTGAGATCCTGAGTAGCAACTCCAGACTCCTCCAAAGAAGCTACCCAAGAAGTCTGTTCTCCTTTGAATGAAAATCTCTCCTTCAGGATGTGCTTCAGACTCCTCCCAGGTGTCCCCTGGAGTCTTTTCACCTCTTCTTCAACATCCTCAAATCCTGAGTAGCAACCCTAGACTCCTCCAAGGAAGCTACTCGAGAGAGCTCTTTTCTCCCAGGGAGGAAACTCTCTTCTCTTGCATCCAGCCAGCACTACTCCCAGGCTTCTCCTGCATTCTTTTCACATCTTTGTTAGGGGCCACAGATCAAAAGTAGCAGCTCTAGGCTCCTCCGAGGGAGCAACTGCAGACGTGTCTTTTCTCCTTCAGAGGAAACACTCTCCTCCAGGATCCAGCCAGGACTCCTCCCAGCTTTCTCCTGGAGTCTTTTCACCTCTGCTTCCAGGGACCTGACATCCTGAGGAGCAACCCCGGTCTCCTCCAAGGAAGCTGCTCAAGGCGTCTTTTTTCCTTTGGATGAAAACCTCTCCTTCAGGACTCCTCCCACGTGTCGCCGGGAGTCTTTTCACCTCTTTGCGAACCAGCAGAAATCCTAAGTGGCAACCCCAGACTCCTCCAAGGAAGCTACTCCAGAGATGTCTTTTCTCCCATGGAGGAAACTCTCCCCTCCAGTATCCAGCTGAGACTCCTCCCACGCTCCTCCTGGACTCTCTTCCCCTCTTCTTTTGGTCCCTGAGATCCCTAGTAGCAACTCCTCACTCACTCCTTGCAGGCAGCTACTTGAGAGATGTCTTCTCTCCTTTTGAGCAAACTCTCTCCTCCAGGATGTAAGCGAGACTCCTCCCATGCTTCTCCCGGAGTCCTTTCCACGTCTACTTTATGGACCTGAGATCCTGGGTAGCAGCCCCGGACTCCTTCAAGGAAGCTCTATGACAGATGTATATTCTCCTTTGGAGGAAACTCTCCCCTCCAGCAGCCAACCAAGACTCCTTCCAGGCATCTCCTGGATCTTTGTTCCTCTCGGTCAGGGTCCTGAGATCCCGAGTAGCAACTCCAGACTCCTCCAAGGAAGCTTCTCGAGAGACGTCTTTTGTCTTTGGAGAAAACTTGTTACTCAGACCTCTACTTGAGACACCTCCCAGGAATCCTCTTGAGGCTTTTCACCTTTCTGTTAAGAACCTGATAGGCTGCTTTGCAACCTCAGGCTCCTCCAAGGAAGCTACTTGAGAGACGAGATGTCTTTTCTCCTTTGGAGGAAACACTCTCCTCCACGATCCACCCAAGACTCCTCCCAGGCTTCACCTGGATCTTTTCCCTTCCGCCTTCGGGGGCATGATATCCCAAGAAGCAACCCCCGTCTCCTCCAAAGAAGCTACTCAAGAAGCCTTTCTTCCTTTGCACAAAAATCTCTCCTTCAGGATGCACTTCAGACTCCTCCCAGGCGTCTCCTGGAGTCTCTTCACCTCTTCTTCAACATCCTGAAATTCTGAGTCGCAACCCCAGACTCCTCCAAGGAAGCTACTCGAGAGAGGCCCTTTCTCCAACGGAGGAAACTGTCTCCTCCAGCACCCAGCCAACACTCCTCTCCCACATCTCCTGGACTCTTTCTTCCTCTGCTAGAACAACAGGAGATCCTGATTAGCAGCTCAAGACTCCTCCAAGGAACATACTGGAGAGATGTCTTCTCCAACGAGGGAAACGCTCTTCTCTGGCATCCCCCAAAATAAACTGCCCAGGCTTCTCCTGCATTCTTTTCACATCTTCTTTATGGACCTGAGATGCTGGGTAGCAGCTCAAGACTCCAGAAAGAAAGCCGTAGGATATTTCTCCTTTGGGGGAAAGCCTCTTTTCCAGGATGCCCCTGAGAGTCACTCCAGAATTCTCCTGGACTCTTTCTGCATCTTCTTTAGGGATCAGAGATTCCAAATAGCAGCCCCAGACTCCTCCAAGGAAGCTACTCGAGAGACGTCTTTTGTCTTTGGAGAAAACTTGTTACCGAAGCCTCCACTTAAAACTCCTGCCAGGAAACTTGTGGAGGCTTTTCACCTTTCTGTTAAGAACCTGAGATCCCGAGCTGCAGCCTCAGACTCCTCCAAGGAAGCCACTCGAGAGATGTCTTTTCTCCTTTGGGAAAATATAACTCCTCCAGGATCGACGCAAGACTCCTCAAAGCTTTCCCCTGGAGCCGTTTCACCTGTGCTTTCAGGCACCTGAGATCCTGAGTAGCAACTCCAGACTCCTCCAAAGAAGCTACCCAAGAAGTCTGTTCTCCTTTGAATGAAAATCTCTCCTTCAGGATGCGCTTCAGACTCCTCCCAGGTGTCCCCTGGAGTCTTTTCACCTCTTCTTCAACATCCTCAAATCCTGAGTAGCAACCCTAGACTCCTCCAAGGAAGCTACTCAAGAGAGCTCTTTTCTCCCAGGGAGGAAACTCTCTTCTCTTGCATCCAGCCAGCACTACTCCCAGGCTTCTCCTGCATTCTTTTCACATCTTTGTTAGGGGCCACAGATCAAAAGTAGCAGCTCTAGGCTCCTCCGAGGGAGCAACTGCAGACGTGTCTTTTCTCCTTCAGAGGAAACACTCTCCTCCAGGATCCAGCCAGGACTCCTCCCAGCTTTCTCCTGGAGTCTTTTCACCTCTGCTTCCAGGGACCTGACATCCTGAGGAGCAACCCCGATCTCCTCCAAGGAAGCTACTCAAGGCGTCTTTTTTCCTTTGGATGAAAACCTCTCCTTCAGGACTCCTCCCACGTGTCGCCGGGAGTCTTTTCACCTCTTTGCGAACCACCAGAAATCCTAAGTGGCAACCCCAGACTCCTCCAAGGAAGCTACTCCAGAGATGTCTTTTCTCCCAGGGAGGAAACTCTCCCCTCCAGTATCCAGCTGAGACTCCTCCCACGCTCCTCCTGGACTCTCTTCCCCTCTTCTTTTGGTCCCTGAGATCCCTAGTAGCAACTCCTCACTCACTCCTTGCAGGCAGCTACTTGAGAGATGTCTTCTCTCCTTTTGAGCAAACTCTCTCCTCCAGGATGTAAGCGAGACTCCTCCCATGCTTCTCCCGGAGTCCTTTCCACGTCTACTTTATGGACCTGAGATCCTGGGTAGCAGCCCCGGACTCCTTCAAGGAAGCTCTATGACAGATGTATATTCTCCTTTGGAGGAAACTCTCCCCTCCAGCAGCCAACCAAGACTCCTTCCAGGCATCTCCTGGATCTTTGTTCCTCTCGGTCAGGGTCCTGAGATCCCGAGTAGCAACTCCAGACTCCTCCAAGGAAGCTTCTCGAGAGACGTCTTTTGTCTTTGGAGAAAACTTGTTACTCAGACCTCTACTTGAGACACCTCCCAGGAATCCTCTTGAGGCTTTTCACCTTTCTGTTAAGAACCTGATAGGCTGCTTTGCAACCTCAGGCTCCTCCAAGGAAGCTACTTGAGAGACGAGATGTCTTTTCTCCTTTGGAGGAAACACTCTCCTCCACGATCCACCCAAGACTCCTCCCAGGCTTCACCTGGATCTTTTCCCTTCCGCCTTCGGGGGCATGATATCCCAAGAAGCAACCCCCGTCTCCTCCAAAGAAGCTACTCAAGAAGCCTTTCTTCCTTTGCACAAAAATCTCTCCTTCAGGATGCACTTCAGACTCCTCCCAGGCGTCTCCTGGAGTCTCTTCACCTCTTCTTCAACATCCTGAAATTCTGAGTCGCAAGCCCAGACTCCTCCAAGGAAGCTACTCGAGAGAGGCCCTTTCTCCAACGGAGGAAACTGTCTCCTCCAGCACCCAGCCAACACTCCTCTCCCACATCTCCTGGACTCTTTCTTCCTCTGCTAGAACAACAGGAGATCCTGGTTAGCAGCTCAAGACTCCTCCAAGGAACATACTGGAGAGATGTCTTCTCCAACGAGGGAAACGCTCTTCTCTGGCATCCCCCCAAATAAACTGCCCAGGCTTCTCCTGCATTCTTTTCACATCTTCTTTATGGACCTGAGATGCTGGGTAGCAGCTCAAGACTCCAGAAAGAAAGCCGTAGGATATTTCTCCTTTGGGGGAAAGCCTCTTTTCCAGGATGCCCCTGAGAGTCACTCCAGAATTCTCCTGGACTCTTTCTGCATCTTCTTTAGGGATCAGAGATTCCAAATAGCAGCCCCAGACTCCTCCAAGGAAGCTACTCGAGAGACGTCTTTTGTCTTTGGAGAAAACTTGTTACCGAAGCCTCCACTTAAAACTCCTGCCAGGAAACTTGTGGAGGCTTTTCACCTTTCTGTTAAGAACCTGAGATCCCGAGCTGCAGCCTCAGACTCCTCCAAGGAAGCCACTCGAGAGATGTCTTTTCTCCTTTGGGAAAATATAACTCCTCCAGGATCGACGCAAGACTCCTCAAAGCTTTCCCCTGGAGCCGTTTCACCTCTGCTTTCAGGCACCTGAGATCCTGAGTAGCAACTCCAGACTCCTCCAAAGAAGCTACCCAAGAAGTCTGTTCTCCTTTGAATGAAAATCTCTCCTTCAGGATGCGCTTCAGACTCCTCCCAGGTGTCCCCTGGAGTCTTTTCACCTCTTCTTCAACATCCTCAAATCCTGAGTAGCAACCCTAGACTCCTCCAAGGAAGCTACTCGAGAGAGCTCTTTTCTCCCAGGGAGGAAACTCTCTTCTCTTGCATCCAGCCAGCACTACTCCCAGGCTTCTCCTGCATTCTTTTCACATCTTTGTTAGGGGCCACAGATCAAAAGTAGCAGCTCTAGGCTCCTCCGAGGGAGCAACTGCAGACGTGTCTTTTCTCCTTCAGAGGAAACACTCTCCTCCAGGATCCAGCCAGGACTCCTCCCAGCTTTCTCCTGGAGTCTTTTCACCTCTGCTTCCAGGGACCTGACATCCTGAGGAGCAACCCCGATCTCCTCCAAGGAAGCTACTCAAGGCGTCTTTTTTCCTTTGGATGAAAACCTCTCCTTCAGGACTCCTCCCACGTGTCGCCGGGAGTCTTTTCACCTCTTTGCGAACCACCAGAAATCCTAAGTGGCAACCCCAGACTCCTCCAAGGAAGCTACTCCAGAGATGTCTTTTCTCCCAGGGAGGAAACTCTCCCCTCCAGTATCCAGCTGAGACTCCTCCCACGCTCCTCCTGGACTCTCTTCCCCTCTTCTTTTGGTCCCTGAGATCCCTAGTAGCAACTCCTCACTCACTCCTTGCAGGCAGCTACTTGAGAGATGTCTTCTCTCCTTTTGAGCAAACTCTCTCCTCCAGGATGTAACCGAGACTCCTCCCATGCTTCTCCCGGAGTCCTTTCCACGACTACTTTATGGACCTGAGATCCTGGGTAGCAGCCCCGGACTCCTTCAAGGAAGCTCTATGACAGATGTATATTCTCCTTTGGAGGAAACTCTCCCCTCCAGCAGCCAACCAAGACTCCTTCCAGGCATCTCCTGGATCTTTGTTCCTCTCGGTCAGGGTCCTGAGATCCCGAGTAGCAACTCCAGACTCCTCCAAGGAAGCTTCTCGAGAGACGTCTTTTGTCTTTGGAGAAAACTTGTTACTCAGACCTCTACTTGAGACACCTCCCAGGAATCCTCTTGAGGCTTTTCACCTTTCTGTTAAGAACCTGATAGGCTGCTTTGCAACCTCAGGCTCCTCCAAGGAGAGACGAGATGTCTTTTCTCCTTTGGAGGAAACACTCTCCTCCACGATCCACCCAAGACTCCTCCCAGGCTTCATCTGGATCTTTTCCCTTCCGCCTTCGGGGGCATGATATCCCAAGAAGCAACCCCCATCTCCTCCAAAGAAGCTACTCAAGAAGCCTTTCTTCCTTTGCACAAAAATCTCTCCTTCAGGATGCACTTCAGACTCCTCCCAGGCGTCTCCTGGAGTCTCTTCACCTCTTCTTCAACATCCTGAAATTCTGAGTCGCAACCCCAGACTCCTCCAAGGAAGCTACTCGAGAGAGGCCCTTTCTCCAACGGAGGAAACTGTCTCCTCCAGCACCCAGCCAACACTCCTCTCCCACATCTCCTGGACTCTTTCTTCCTCTGCTAGAACAACAGGAGATCCTGATTAGCAGCTCAAGACTCCTCCAAGGAACATACTGGAGAGATGTCTTCTCCAACGAGGGAAACGCTCTTCTCTGGCATCCCCCAAAATAAACTGCCCAGGCTTCTCCTGCATTCTTTTCACATCTTCTTTATGGACCTGAGATGCTGGGTAGCAGCTCAAGACTCCAGAAAGAAAGCCGTATGATAGTTCTCCTTTGGGGGAAAGCCTCTTTTCCAGGATGCCCCTGAGAGTCACTCCAGAATTCTCCTGGACTCTTTCTGCATCTTCTTTAGGGATCAGAGATTCCAAATAGCAGCCCCAGACTCCTCCAAGGAAGCTACTCGAGAGACGTCTTTTGTCTTTGGAGAAAACTTGTTACCGAAGCCTCCACTTAAAACTCCTGCCAGGAAACTTGTGGAGGCTTTTCACCTTTCTGTTAAGAACCTGAGATCCCGAGCTGCAGCCTCAGACTCCTCCAAGGAAGCCACTCGAGAGATGTCTTTTCTCCTTTGGGAAAATATAACTCCTCCAGGATCGACGCAAGACTCCTCAAAGCTTTCCCCTGGAGCCGTTTCACCTCTGCTTTCAGGCACCTGAGATCCTGAGTAGCAACTCCAGACTCCTCCAAAGAAGCTACCCAAGAAGTCTGTTCTCCTTTGAATGAAAATCTCTCCTTCAGGATGTGCTTCAGACTCCTCCCAGGTGTCCCCTGGAGTCTTTTCACCTCTTCTTCAACATCCTCAAATCCTGAGTAGCAACCCTAGACTCCTCCAAGGAAGCTACTCGAGAGAGCTCTTTTCTCCCAGGGAGGAAACTCTCTTCTCTTGCATCCAGCCAGCACTACTCCCAGGCTTCTCCTGCATTCTTTTCACATCTTTGTTAGGGGCCACAGATCAAAAGTAGCAGCTCTAGGCTCCTCCGAGGGAGCAACTGCAGACGTGTCTTTTCTCCTTCAGAGGAAACACTCTCCTCCAGGATCCAGCCAGGACTCCTCCCAGCTTTCTCCTGGAGTCTTTTCACCTCTGCTTCCAGGGACCTGACATCCTGAGGAGCAACCCCGGTCTCCTCCAAGGAAGCTACTCAAGGCGTCTTTTTTCCTTTGGATGAAAACCTCTCCTTCAGGACTCCTCCCACGTGTCGCCGGGAGTCTTTTCACCTCTTTGCGAACCACCAGAAATCCTAAGTGGCAACCCCAGACTCCTCCAAGGAAGCTACTCCAGAGATGTCTTTTCTCCCAGGGAGGAAACTCTCCCCTCCAGTATCCAGCTGAGACTCCTCCCACGCTCCTCCTGGACTCTCTTCCCCTCTTCTTTTGGTCCCTGAGATCCCTAGTAGCAACTCCTCACTCACTCCTTGCAGGCAGCTACTTGAGAGATGTCTTCTCTCCTTTTGAGCAAAATCTCTCCTCCAGGATGTAACCGAGACTCCTCCCATGCTTCTCCCGGAGTCCTTTCCACGTCTACTTTATGGACCTGAGATCCTGGGTAGCAGCCCCGGACTCCTTCAAGGAAGCTCTATGACAGATGTATATTCTCCTTTGGAGGAAACTCTCCCCTCCAGCAGCCAACCAAGACTCCTTCCAGGCATCTCCTGGATCTTTGTTCCTCTCGGTCAGGGTCCTGAGATCCCGAGTAGCAACTCCAGACTCCTCCAAGGAAGCTTCTCGAGAGACGTCTTTTGTCTTTGGAGAAAACTTGTTACTCAGACCTCTACTTGAGACACCTCCCAGGAATCCTCTTGAGGCTTTTCACCTTTCTGTTAAGAACCTGATATGCTGCTTTGCAACCTCAGGCTCCTCCAAGGAAGCTACTTGAGAGACGAGATGTCTTTTCTCCTTTGGAGGAAACACTCTCCTCCACGATCCACCCAAGACTCCTCCCAGGCTTCACCTGGATCTTTTCCCTTCCGCCTTCGGGGGCATGATATCCCAAGAAGCAACCCCCGTCTCCTTCAAAGAAGCTACTCAAGAAGCCTTTCTTCCTTTGCACAAAAATCTCTCCTTCAGGATGCACTTCAGACTCCTCCCAGGCGTCTCCTGGAGTCTCTTCACCTCTTCTTCAACATCCTGAAATTCTGAGTTGCAACCCCAGACTCCTCCAAGGAAGCTACTCGAGAGAGGCCCTTTCTCCAACGGAGGAAACTGTCTCCTCCAGCACCCAGCCAACACTCCTCTCCCACATCTCCTGGACTCTTTCTTCCTCTGCTAGAACAACAGGAGATCCTGATTAGCAGCTCAAGACTCCTCCAAGGAACATACTGGAGAGATGTCTTCTCCAACGAGGGAAACGCTCTTCTCTGGCATCCCCCCAAATAAACTGCCCAGGCTTCTCCTGCATTCTTTTCACATCTTCTTTATGGACCTGAGATGCTGGGTAGCAGCTCAAGACTCCAGAAAGAAAGCCGTAGGATATTTCTCCTTTGGGGGAAAGCCTCTTTTCCAGGATGCCCCTGAGAGTCACTCCAGAATTCTCCTGGACTCTTTCTGCATCTTCTTTAGGGATCAGAGATTCCAAATAGCAGCCCCAGACTCCTCCAAGGAAGCTACTCGAGAGACGTCTTTTGTCTTTGGAGAAAACTTGTTACCGAAGCCTCCACTTAAAACTCCTGCCAGGAAACTTGTGGAGGCTTTTCACCTTTCTGTTAAGAACCTGAGATCCTGAGCTGCAGCCTCAGACTCCTCCAAGGAAGCTACTCGAGAGATGTCTTTTCTCCTTTGGGAAAATATAACTCCTCCAGGATCGACGCAAGACTCCTCAAAGCTTTCCCCTGCAGTCGTTTCACCTCTGCTTTCAGGCACCTGAGATCCACCCAGCACTACACACAGGCTTCTCCTGGAGGCTTTTCACCTCTGCTTTCAGGGATCTGAGATACTGAATAGCAGCCCTAGGCTCCTCCAATGAATCTACTCAGAAGATGTCTTTTCCCCTTTAGAAGAAACGTTTTTGTCCAGAATGCAGCTGCGACTCCTCACAGGTACCTCCTCAAAGCTTTTCATCTCCACTTCAGTGAGCTGAGATCCTGAGTTGCAGGCCCAGACTCTTCCAGGGAAGCTACTCAAAAGATGGTTTTTTGCCTTTTAAAAATCTGCCTCCTCCAGCATCCAGCCAAGACTCCTCTGAGGCATCTCCTGGATTTTTTTCACGTCTCCTTTATGGACCTGAGATTCAGAGTTGCAACTCCAGGCTCCTCCAAGCAAGGTTTCCAAGAGATTTCTTTGTCCTTTGGAGGAAACTCTCCTCTGCAGGATCAACCCAGGACTCTTTGCAGGCATCTCCTGAAATCATTGAATCATTTAATTGGAAGAGACCTTTGAGACCATAGAGTCCAGCTGTCCCTGTCCACTACTAAACCATACACTTGAGCACCTCATCTACTCAACTTTTAAGCATCTCTGGGGATGTGGACTCCACCACTTCCATTGCCAATCTGTTCCCACGCTTGAGAAACCTTTTGGTGAAGAAATTTTTCCCGACATCCAACCCAAATATCCCTGCCCACAGCAGAACTTGAGGTCATTTCCTCTCGTCTTGTCCCTTGTTACATGGGAGAAGAGCCCAGCACCCACCTCACCACAACCTCCTTTCCAGAAGCTACAGAGAGCGATGAGGTCTCCCCTCAGCCTCCTCTTCTCCAGGATACACAGCCCCTGGTCCCTCAGCCACTCCCAGAAGGCCTGGGATCCAGATCCTTCCCCAGCTCCGTTCCCTTCTCTAGATGAGCTCCAGCACCTCAGTGTTCTTGGAGTGAGGAGCCCAAAACTGAACCTAGGATTCAAGGTGCGGCCTCACCAGTGCTGAGTCCAGGGCACAATCACCTCCCTGCTCCTGCTGGCCACACCATGGCTGATCCAAGCCAAGATGCCATTGGCCTTCTCGGCCACCTGGGCCACTGCTGGCTCATGTTCAGACACTGTCGACCAACACCCCCAGGTCCTGCTCTGCCAGGCAGCTTTCCAGCTGCTCTTTCCCAAGCCTAGAGCACTACATGGGGTTGTTTTGGCCCAAGTGCAGGTCCTGGCACGTGGCCTTGTTGGTCTCAGCCCACGGATCCAGCCTGTCCCGACTCCTCTGAAGAGCCTCCCTGTCCTCCAGCACATCGACACTCCCACCCAGCTTAGTGCCATCCACACACCCACTGAGGCAGCACTCAATCCCCTCATCCAGATCATGGATAAAGATATTGAACAGGTCTGGACCAAACATGGAACCCTGGGGACACCGCTGGCGACCGGCCACCAACTGGATCGATCTTCCTTTCCAAGGACTATCTGGGCATGGCCACCCAGCCATTTTTTACCCAGCAGAGGGTGTGCCTGTCCAAGCTAATGGCAGCCACTTTCTCAAGCAGAACGCTGTGAGAAGCAGCGTCAAAGGCTTTACCCTAGTCCAGGTGCACCACATCCGCAGCCTTTCCCTCGTCCATGAGGTGGGTAACCTTATGCTAGAAGGAGATCGGGTCAGTTTGGCAGGACCTGCCTTTCATAAACCCACGCTGACTGGGCCTGATCATCTAGGTGTCCTGTGTGTGCTGTGTGACAGCACTGGAGAGGTTCTGTTCCATGACTTTCCCTGGTACCGAGGTCAGACTGATGAGCCTGGAGTTCCCTGGGTACTGAATTAAGGACTAGTAGGCCACTCCTAGCGTAAGTAGGCTGCTTTCAGCATTAATGAATCGCTTTTAGCGTAGCTTGGAAAAAGCTGAAACTATTACATGACAGAAAGTTCTTGGCTAAATGCAATCAAGGTCTGTTTTCTGAAAGATAAATCGAATAGGCATCGCTGCTTCTGCTTCTGTATCGCGCTTCCAAGCAGGGAATATAGGCCAGCAGCTAACTTCAGACAGGGGGTTCCACCCCAGGTACAGGGGGACCCCACCTACACTATGGGAGGGCTCCACCTCAGGTACCCTGCAAGGGTAAGAGATGGACGAGAACGATGGGTTCTGAGCACGCAGGCCGTACTGTCTGCAGAACTATTTAATTTATCTACAATAGACAAAAGACAGCACTAAAGTTATGTAACCCTCACTTATCAGGTACCGACGCAGACTGTACGGCACGTTCCTAGAGAATCACTGAATCACAGAACGTCCTGAGGGACCCACAAGGACCACCGAGTCCAACTCCTGTCCCTGCACAGGACACCCCAACAATCACACCGTGGGACTGAGGGTGTTGGCCAAAGGCTTCTGGAATATCGTCAGGCTGTGCCTGCTTCCCTGGGAGCTGTTCCAGGGCTCCACCACCCTCTGGGGGAAGGACCTCTTCCTCATGCACAACCTAACCCTGGCACATCTCCTTGCCATGTCCTCGGGTCCTGTCATGGGTCACAAAAGAGAAGTGCTCAGCACCCGTTTCACCTGCTTCCCTTGTGAGCAGGCAGTGAACAGCTGTGAGACCCCTCCTCAGTCTCCTCCCCAGGCTCAACAGCCACAGTGACTTCAGCCGCCCCTCACACGGCTGAAAACCAGAGCGCGGAGGTTACGCAACCGAGCGGCGCGCTTACCAGGGACCCACACTGGCTGCACGGCACGTTCCTGCATAATAAATAATATTAGAGATAGATCGAGAATAAAGAGGCTTTACCTTACGTTCCGCCGCGGGTCGATGACTTCGGGTGCCGGGGAGGGGTCCGTGTCCGCGCCCCGAGCGGCAGGGAGCAGCGCTCGGGCTGGGAGCAGCAGCGCCCGCGGGACCGGAGCGCGGGGCACGGGCCCCGGGGGCCCCGGGCGGGCTCCTGTCCCTGTCCCCGGCTCCGGGACATGCTCGGGCCCGGCCCTGCCCGCGCAGGAGGCTCCGACTCTCGGGAGCGCCTGCGGTTGCGGCCGCCCGGCTCCCCGCCTGGGCCGCGACTGCAACGGCGGCGCCGTTGCCCGGCAACGCCCGGGGCTCGGGGCGGCTCGGCTCGGCTCGGCTCTTTTCGGCTCCGCTCGGCTCTTTTCGGCTCGGCTCGGCTCTTTTCGGCTCGGCTCGGCTCTTTTCGGCTCGGCTCGGTTCCTCCCGGCGTGTTCCGGACCCGAGATCCCGAGCAGCGGCCCCGCGCTGCTCCAAGGAAGCCACTCGAGATCTCTTCCCCTTCGCAGGATCCTCTGTGCTGCAGGAGCCACCCGAAACTCCTTCCGGCGTCTCCCGGAGGTGACGGCCGGCCCCTGCCCGTGCCCCGCAGCGGACACATCCCCAGCTGCCCCCACATCCAGCCCTGCCCTACCGTGGGCACGCAGGGTGCGAGCGTGGGTGCTGCCAGCCCCGTGCTGCTCGTGTCCCCGCGGGGGAGGCACAGCTCTCCCCTCCCTGGAGAAGGGGCTGTCACCCTGCCCGGGGCAGAGCCAGGGAAGCTGGAGGTTTTTGCAGTGCAAACAGGGAGGGTGCTGGCTCTGCAGAGCCCCGGGTGAGCCCTGACTGCCTCAAGCACTGCCCTGGGACACTTTCCCAGCTGTGACGTCACGCAGGTGAGATCCTGATGAGGGGGTGTGGGGGGGCAAGGGATTCCCTCCTGTTGAGTCCCGAGGTTCAAGATGGGACCCTTGCTCTCTAAGCGTCCCCTCAGAGAGGAGCCCGGGTGCAGCTGGATCCCGTCTCCAGTCCAGGTCCCGCTCGACGGTTTCTGACTGATTCTGTGTGTGCTTGTACGTATTTTGCCACAAGTCAGACTCCAGTTACCTGTGAGAGACCGCCACACGTAGGGTTAATAATTGCTGCTCGCAGCCTGACCGGCAGCAGCCGCCTGCAGCAATGCCCTCAGAGTGACAACTTCCCAGCGCTGGAGGCAGCTATTTAATTCAAGTGACAGATGAAAACAAATCCCGGATTATCATCCACAAATGCACAGAACGAGCAGAACAAGCCCGGAAGCTTGAGGTTTCCTCCATGAACCCCACACAGCTCCCAGGAAAGCCAGTTGCCCCAGTCCGGGTTAACGAAGTGGCCAAAAATTCCAGTCCCATGGAGTTGAACCAGGGCAGGTGCCAGGTTTTGTCCCTGGGCCACGGCAGCCCTGGATCCACAGCTGGGGGGGTGCGAGGCTGGAGAGCAGCCCTGGGAAAGGGACCTGGGGGTGCTGGGTGATGGCGAGTTGAGTCAGCAGGGCCCTGGCAACCAGGAGGGCAACCGTGTCCTGGGGGGCGTCCAGCACCGGGGATTGTCCCGCTCTGCCCCGCACCGGGGCGACCCCACCCTGAGCACTGGGGCGGTTCTGGGGCCACAGGATGAGAAGAATCTAAAGCTGCTGGAGAGTGTCCAGAGGAGGGCACGGAGCTGGGGAAGGGTTTAGAGGGGAAGTGTGTGAGTTGCAGCTGAAGTCACTAGGTCTGTTCAGCCTGGAGGAGACTGAGAGGAGACCTCATCTTGCTCTGCAGGTTCCTCACATGGGGAGGAGGAGGTGTGGGCACTGAGCTCTTCTCTCTGGACCCAAGGGAATGGCAGGAAGATGCCAGGGGAGGGTTGGGTTGGGCATGAGGAGCACCTTCTTCCCCCAGAGGGTGGTGGAGCACCAGAACAGCTCCCCAGGGAAGCAGGCACAGCCTGACAATATTCCAGAAGCCTTTGGCCAAGTCCCTCAGCCCCACGGGGTGAATGTTGGGGTGTCCTGTGCAGGGACGGGGGTTGGACTTGATGGTCCTTGTGGATCCCTTCCAACTCAGGACATTCTGTGATTCTATGATAAATTCTGTTGGCCTTGGTCTGCAGGGGATTTCTCTTCCCCACAGGAGCCGAGTGTGGTGCCAGCAGTCCCTGGGCTCCTCCTGGCTCAGTCCCAGCAGTAGCCCAGATGGCCAAGAAGGCCAAAGGCATCCTGACCTACATCAGAAATAATGTGGCAAGTAGAAGCAGGGAAGTGATCCTTGCTGTGAACTCAGGGCTGCTGAGGTCGCACCTCGAATCTTGGGTTCAGTTTTGGGCCTTTCACTCCAAGAAGGACATTGAGGGGCTGGCACGTGTCTGGAGAAGCGGAAGGGAGCTGGGGAAGAGGCTGGAGAATAAGCCTTATGAGGAGCTGCTGAGGGAGCTGGGGTTGTCTAGCCTGAAGAAAATGAAACTGAGGGTGGACCTTATCGCTCTCCACAGGTGCCTGAAAGGAGGTTGTAGAGAGATGGGGGGTGGTCTCTTCTCCGTGGTACAGTGACAGGACAAGGGGAAATGGCCTTAAGATGCACCAGGGGTGATTTAGGTTGGACATTAGGAGAAATTTCTTTTCTGAAACGATTGTCAAGCATGGGCAGAGGCTGCCCAGGGAGGTGGTTGAGTCCCCATCCCTGGAGATCTCTAAAAGAGGAGTAGATGTTGTCCTTGGGTGTAAGTAACAGAGGAGCTCACAGATGGGGAGGGAACTTGCCTTAGAAAACCATTGAGTTAATGAGCAAAACCAGCTTCTCTGCTGGCAACAAGCTGTCATGGCCCAGAAAGCCAACTCTGTCCTGGGCTGCATCCAGAGCAGGGGGATCAGCAGGGCAAGGAAGGAGATTCTCCCCCTCTGTTCTACTCTTGTGAGACCCCACCTGGAGCCCTGTGTTCAATTCTGGAGTCCTCCAACACAGGGAGGACAAGGAGCTGTTGGAGCGAGTCCTGAGGAGCCCATGGAGATGATCCAAGGGCTGGAGCACCTCCTGTACGAGGACAGGCTGAGAGAGCTGGGGTTGTTCAGCCTGGAGAAGCCAAGGCTACAGGGGGACCTTAGAGCAGCCTCCCAGTGCTGAAAGGGGCTCCAGGAAAGCGGGAGAGGGGCTCCTGATCAGGGAGTGCAGGGATGGGAAGGGGAATGGTCTTCAGGTGAAAGAGGGGAGATTGAGATGAGAGCTTGGGAAGAAATGTTTTGCTGTGAGGGCGGGGAGGCCCTGTCCCAGGTTGCCCAGAGCAGTGGTGGCTGCCCCATCCCTGGAGGTGTTCAAGGCCAGGTTGGATGGGGCTTGGAGCCCCCTGATCCAGTGGGAGGGGTCCCTGCCCATGGCAGGGGGTAGGCCTGGATGGGCTTTGAGGTCCCTTCCAGCCCAAACCATTCCATGATTCTATGGTTCCATGACCTCCAGCAAAATTTTGTTTTTTGGGTTGAAGACGAGCTTAGAATGGCAGAGTTGCAGAAAGACCTGGAAATCTCTCACTGCAGGCACCGCAATCTCTGCAGGGTGGACATTCGCTTTTCTTTCCCACTCAGGTCTGTCCCCTGCTGCCACAGCTTTCCCTGCTCCTGTAGGACCCTTCTCTCCTGGTCTGTCCCCACCCTGGGTGCCATGGATGCTGTCACTGGCACCAGAGCGAACGCTGTCATTAGGCTCCACAGTGAACAGGTGTGATTGGGCACCGAAGCAAACACCTGTCACTGGGCACCAGAGTGAATGCATCATTGGGCACCAGAGCAAACGCTGTCATTAGGCACCAGAGTGAACGCTGAGCTGAGAGGCACAGGCAGAGCTCAGACCCCTCCAAAAGCGGCTGCTAGAGCTGGCCCAAGGCCAAGGCCACCTCCTCCGGGCTCATGCTGGAACCCACAGCACTCCAAATCCCAAGAGACAGTGGCCTCTGAAGCACAGCAGTGGCAGCAGTTCAGCTCTACTTGGCGCTGCTTGGCCGGGTTTGGCTCTGGAAGGGGAGGGAGCAAGGACAGGGAATGAGCAGGGAGAGTGAAATGAGCCAGGAGAGGGGAATGAGCTGGCAGTGGCTATCACTGAAATAGAGAAACTCCTTAACACCTTTGAGTTACTCCTTAACACACTTCAAGAAGCCGCAGTATTTAATCTGGTGTCAGATGTACGGGGGACCTCTCCACTCAGCATGCATGCCGATGGGCATGAGAAGTGGTTATTTACTCACTGAATTTATACACATAGATTATATTTCTCATAAAAATCATGTATATTAATCCCATTTCCCAGCACTCAGTACAATAGGTGTCCCGCCACTCGCACACGCTCCCCACAGTCCTTTACTGAGTCCGAGCTTTGCAAAGCAGCCTCTGCTCTATTTCAGTGCCGTCTGGTCTGCTTGGAAGTTTCCATCTTATGTTCAAAACCAGGTTATCCCAATTTCATCTCTTTTGGCTCCTGAAGTGCTGCCCAGATGCCAGATTTCTCATCTTCAAGGTCTTTTCCCTTCATCCTGTCACACCTTCAATTTTATGGCCTTGTTAGTCTTATTCTTCAAATATCGCAGAAAGAGAGGAGGGAGCTGTTCACTGGTTCCTAAGATGAGATGAGATATTAGTACAGGCACTGTGTTCTACACATTCCCCAATAGCAGCTGATACTGGTTTGCTCAGGGGTACAACATGAGGAATGAGCTGGGAGAGAGGAATGAGCTGGGACAGGGAATGAACCAGGACAGGGGCAGAGGAGGGGGACAGGAGGGAGAAGGGGAACAGGGGTCCACCCAGCCCCCGGGTGCCCCCAGTTCCCCTTCCTCGGTGGGTCTCCATTTTCAGGGTGGGTCTCTGCTCTTGGGGTGTCCCCATCACCCCTATTAGGGGAGTCCTACTCCAGATGGGGTCTTCACTACCCAGGTGACCTCAGTGGATTGCCTTGCTTGCTGGGTCCCCATTCTCTCTCCCCCAGGGTGGGGCAGCTCTGGAATGGATGGGCTGCGTGGAGTGGGGAAGGTGGAGTAGGGCAGGGGCACCAGCTTTTGTCCCGGCCCGCGGGCACCACTAGGAGACACCAAGCGGGGCATAGGCTGCCAGACCGCCAGGCACTGGGGCCGGGAACAGCGAGAAAAGGCTTCTATCCTCCAGAGAAAAAGATCCACCTGGGGACCCACCCAAGATTCCTCTTATTCTTCACCTGGAACCTTCTCACCTTTTCTTTAGGGACCTGATATCCTGAACGGGGACTCCAGACTCCTCCAAGGAAGCTCCACCTGAGATGCTTTTTCTCCTCTAGAGGAAAAATCTCTCCTTCAGGATGCACTTCAGACTCCTTTGAGGCTTCTCCTGGAGCAGTTTCATGTCTTATTTATAGACTTGAGATCCTAGATAGAAGCAACAGAAGCTATGCAAGAGACATTCTTTCTCCTTTGGAGGAAAAATGTCCGGTAAGGACTAACTCGAGACTCTTTCCAGGCATCTCCTGGAGCCTTTCCCCTTCTCTATTGGTACAGGAGATCCACAGCAGCAACTCGAGACTCCTCCAAGAAAGATATCCAAGGGATGACTTTTCTCCCTTGGCGGAAACTCTCTTCTCCAGGATCTTCCCAAGACTCCTCCCAGGCATCTCTTGGAGTCTTGCCACCTCTGCTATAACATCCTGAGATTCTGAGTTGCAGCTCAAGACCCATCAAAGGAAGCTACATATCAGATGTCTTTTCTCGTTGGAGGAATATGGTTTTGTAAGGACCCACGTGAGTCTCTGCCCAGAAATCTCCCGAAGTCTCTTCACCTCTCCTTAAAGGAATTGAGATTGCAAGTAGAAGCTCGAGACTCCTCCAATTAATCTATTTGTGAGATGTCTTTTCTCTTTGGAAGAAACTTTCTTGTTGAGGGTCTACCAGAGACTCCTCACAGGCACCTCCTGAAGGCTTCACTTCATCAAGCTGACATCCTGAGCCAGAGACCTAGACTCCTCCAAGGAAGCTACTCGAGAGACGTCTTTTGTCTTTGGAGAAAACTTGTTACCGAAGCCTCCACTTAAAACTCCTGCCAGGAAACTTGTGGAGGCTTTTCACCTTTCTGTTAAGAACCTGAGATCCCGAGCTGCAGCCTCAGACTCCTCCAAGGAAGCTACTCGAGAGATGTCTTTTCTCCTTTGGGAAAATATAACTCCTCCAGGATCGACGCAAGACTCCTCAAAGCTTTCCCCTGCGGTCGTTTCACCTCTGCTTTCAGGCACCTGAGATCCTGAGTAGCAACTCCAGACTCCTCCAAAGAAGCTACCCAAGAAGTCTGTTCTCCTTTGAATGAAAATCTCTCCTTCAGGATGCGCTTCAGACTCCTCCCAGGTGTCCCCTGGAGTCTTTTCACCTCTTCTTCAACATCCTCAAATCCTGAGTAGCAACCCTAGACTCCTCCAAGGAAGCTACTCGAGAGAGCTCTTTTCTCCCAGGGAGGAAACTCTCTTCTCTTGCATCCAGCCAGCACTACTCCCAGGCTTCTCCTGCATTCTTTTCACATCTTTGTTAGGGGCCACAGATCAAAAGTAGCAGCTCTAGGCTCCTCCGAGGGAGCAACTGCAGACGTGTCTTTTCTCCTTCAGAGGAAACACTCTCCTCCAGGATCCAGCCAGGACTCCTCCCAGCTTTCTCCTGGAGTCTTTTCACCTCTGCTTCCAGGGACCTGACATCCTGAGGAGCAACCCCGATCTCCTCCAAGGAAGCTACTCAAGGCGTCTTTTTTCCTTTGGATGAAAACCTCTCCTTCAGGACTCCTCCCACGTGTCGCCGGGAGTCTTTTCACCTCTTTGTGAACCACCAGAAATCCTAAGTGGCAACCCCAGACTCCTCCAAGGAAGCTACTCCAGAGATGTCTTTTCTCCCAGGGAGGAAACTCTCCCCTCCAGTATCCAGCTGAGACTCCTCCCACGCTCCTCCTGGACTCTCTTCCCCTCTTCTTTTGGTCCCTGAGATCCCTAGTAGCAACTCCTCACTCACTCCTTGCAGGCAGCTACTTGAGAGATGTCTTCTCTCCTTTTGAGCAAACTCTCTCCTCCAGGATGTAAGCGAGACTCCTCCCATGCTTCTCCCGGAGTCCTTTCCACGTCTACTTTATGGACCTGAGATCCTGGGTAGCAGCCCCGGACTCCTTCAAGGAAGCTCTATGACAGATGTATATTCTCCTTTGGAGGAAACTCTCCCCTCCAGCAGCCAACCAAGACTCCTTCCAGGCATCTCCTGGATCTTTGTTCCTCTCGGTCAGGGTCCTGAGATCCCCAGTAGCAACTCCAGACTCCTCCAAGGAAGCTTGTCGAGAGATGTCTTTTCTCTTTGGAGAAAACTTGTTACTCAGACCTCTACTTGAGACACCTCCCAGGAATCCTCTTGAGGCTTTTCACCTTTCTGTTAAGAACCTGCTATGCTGCTTTGCAACCTCAGGCTCCTCCAAGGAGAGACGAGATGTCTTTTCTCCTTTGGAGGAAACACTCTCCTCCACGATCCACCCAAGACTCCTCCCAGGCTTCACCTGGATCTTTTCACTTCCGCCTTCGGGGGCATGATATCCCAAGAAGCAACCCCCGTCTCCTCCAAAGAAGCTACTCAAGAAGCCTTTCTTCCTTTGCACAAAAATCTCTCCTTCAGGATGCACTTCAGACTCCTCCCAGGCGTCTCCTGGAGTCTCTTCACCTCTTCTTCAACATCCTGAAATTCTGAGTCGCAACCCCAGACTCCTCCAAGGAAGCTACTCGAGAGAGGCCCTTTCTCCAACGGAGGAAACTGTCTCCTCCAGCACCCAGCCAACACTCCTCTCCCACATCTCCTGGACTCTTTCTTCCTCTGCTAGAACAACAGGAGATCCTGATTAGCAGCTCAAGACTCCTCCAAGGAACATACTGGAGAGATGTCTTCTCCAACGAGGGAAACGCTCTTCTCTGGCATCCCCCAAAATAAACTGCCCAGGCTTCTCCTGCATTCTTTTCACATCTTCTTTATGGACCTGAGATGCTGGGTAGCAGCTCAAGACTCCAGAAAGAAAGCCGTATGATAGTTCTCCTTTGGGGGAAAGCCTCTTTTCCAGGATGCCCCTGAGAGTCACTCCAGAATTCTCCTGGACTCTTTCTGCATCTTCTTTAGGGATCAGAGATTCCAAATAGCAGCCCCAGACTCCTCCAAGGAAGCTACTCGAGAGACGTCTTTTGTCTTTGGAGAAAACTTGTTACCGAAGCCTCCACTTAAAACTCCTGCCAGGAAACTTGTGGAGGCTTTTCACCTTTCTGTTAAGAACCTGAGATCCCGAGCTGCAGCCTCAGACTCCTCCAAGGAAGCTACTCGAGAGATGTCTTTTCTCCTTTGGGAAAATATAAATCCTCCAGGATCGACGCAAGACTCCTCAAAGCTTTCCCCTGGAGCCGTTTCACCTCTGCTTTCAGGCACCTGAGATCCTGAGTAGCAACTCCAGACTCCTCCAAAGAAGCTACCCAAGAAGTCTGTTCTCCTTTGAAGGAAAATCTCTCCTTCAGGATGCGCTTCAGACTCCTCCCAGGTGTCCCCTGGAGTCTTTTCACCTCTTCTTCAACATCCTCAAATCCTGAGTAGCAACCCTAGACTCCTCCAAGGAAGCTACTCGAGAGAGCTCTTTTCTCCCAGGGAGGAAACTCTCTTCTCTTGCATCCAGCCAGCACTACTCCCAGGCTTCTCCTGCATTCTTTTCACATCTTTGTTACGGGCCACAGATCAAAAGTAGCAGCTCTAGGCTCCTCCGAGGGAGCAACTGCAGACATGTCTTTTCTCCTTCAGAGGAAACACTCTCCTCCAGGATCCAGCCAGGACTCCTCCCAGCTTTCTCCTGGAGTCTTTTCACCTCTGCTTCCAGGGACCTGACATCCTGAGGAGCAACCCCGGTCTCCTCCAAGGAAGCTACTCAAGGCGTCTTTTTTCCTTTGGATGAAAACCTCTCCTTCAGGACTCCTCCCACGTGTCGCCGGGAGTCTTTTCACCTCTTTGTGAACCACCAGAAATCCTAAGTGGCAACCCCAGACTCCTCCAAGGAAGCTACTCCAGAGATGTCTTTTCTCCCAGGGAGGAAACTCTCCCCTCCAGTATCCAGCTGAGACTCCTCCCACGCTCCTCCTGGACTCTCTTCCCCTCTTCTTTTGGTCCCTGAGATCCCTAGTAGCAACTCCTCACTCACTCCTTGCAGGCAGCTACTTGAGAGATGTCTTCTCTCCTTTTGAGCAAACTCTCTCCTCCAGGATGTAAGCGAGACTCCTCCCATGCTTCTCCCGGAGTCCTTTCCACGTCTACTTTATGGACCTGAGATCCTGGGTAGCAGCCCCGGACTCCTTCAAGGAAGCTCTATGACAGATGTATATTCTCCTTTGGAGGAAACTCTCCCCTCCAGCAGCCAACCAAGACTCCTTCCAGGCATCTCCTGGATCTTTGTTCCTCTCGGTCAGGGTCCTGAGATCCCGAGTAGCAACTCCAGACTCCTCCAAGGAAGCTTCTTGAGAGATGTCTTTTCTCTTTGGAGAAAACTTGTTACTCAGACCTCTACTTGAGACACCTCCCAGGAATCCTCTTGAGGCTTTTCACCTTTCTGTTAAGAACCTGCTATGCTGCTTTGCAACCTCAGACTCCTCCAAGGAAGCTACTTGAGAGATGAGATGTCTTTTCTCCTTTGGAGGAAACACTCTCCTCCACGATCCACCCAAGACTCCTCCCAGGCTTCACCTGGATCTTTTCACTTCCGCCTTCGGGGGCATGATATCCCAAGAAGCAACCCCCGTCTCCTCCAAAGAAGCTACTCAAGAAGCCTTTCTTCCTTTGCACAAAAATCTCTCCTTCAGGATGCACTTCAGACTCCTCCCAGGCGTCTCCTGGAGTCTCTTCACCTCTTCTTCAACATCCTGAAATTCTGAGTCGCAACCCCAGACTCCTCCAAGGAAGCTACTCGAGAGAGGCCCTTTCTCCAACGGAGGAAACTGTCTCCTCCAGCACCCAGCCAACACTCCTCTCCCACATCTCCTGGACTCTTTCTTCCTCTGCTAGAAGAACAGGAGATCCTGATTAGCAGCTCAAGACTCCTCCAAGGAATATACTGGAGAGATGTCTTCTCCAACGAGGGAAACGCTCTTCTCTGGCATCCCCCCAAATAAACTGCCCAGGCTTCTCCTGCATTCTTTTCACATCTTCTTTATGGACCTGAGATGCTGGGTAGCAGCTCAAGACTCCAGAAAGAAAGCCGTATGATAGTTCTCCTTTGGCGGAAAGCCTCTTTTCCAGGATGCCCCTGAGAGTCACTCCAGAATTCTCCTGGACTCTTTCTGCATCTTCTTTAGGGATCAGAGATTCCAAATAGCAGCCCCAGACTCCTCCAAGGAAGCTACTCGAGAGACGTCTTTTGTCTTTGGAGAAAACTTGTTACCGAAGCCTCCACTTAAAACTCCTGCCAGGAAACTTGTGGAGGCTTTTCACCTTTCTGTTAAGAACCTGAGATCCCGAGCTGCAGCCTCAGACTCCTCCAAGGAAGCTACTCGAGAGATGTCTTTTCTCCTTTGGGAAAATATAAATCCTCCAGGATCGACGCAAGACTCCTCAAAGCTTTCCCCTGGAGCCGTTTCACCTGTGCTTTTAGGCACCTGAAATCCTGAGTAGCAACTCCAGACTCCTCCAAAGAAGCTACCCAAGAAGTCTGTTCTCCTTTGAATGAAAATCTCTCCTTCAGGATGCGCTTCAGACTCCTCCCAGGTGTCCCCTGGAGTCTTTTCACCTCTTCTTCAACATCCTCAAATCCTGAGTAGCAACCCTAGACTCCTCCAAGGAAGCTACTCGAGAGAGCTCTTTTCTCCCAGGGAGGAAACTCTCTTCTCTTGCATCCAGCCAGCACTACTCCCAGGCTTCTCCTGCATTCTTTTCACATCTTTGTTATGGGCCACAGATCAAAAGTAGCAGCTCTAGGCTCCTCCGAGGGAGCAACTGCAGACATGTCTTTTCTCCTTCAGAGGAAACACTCTCCTCCAGGATCCAGCCAGGACTCCTCCCAGCTTTCTCCTGGAGTCTTTTCACCTCTGCTTCCAGGGACCTGACATCCTGAGGAGCAACCCCGGTCTCCTCCAAGGAAGCTACTCAAGGCGTCTTTTTTCCTTTGGATGAAAACCTCTCCTTCAGGACTCCTCCCACGTGTCGCCGGGAGTCTTTTCACCTCTTTGCGAACCAGCAGAAATCCTAAGTGGCAACCCCAGACTCCTCCAAGGAAGCTACTCCAGAGATGTCTTTTCTCCCAGGGAGGAAACTCTCCCCTCCAGTATCCAGCTGAGACTCCTCCCACGCTCCTCCTGGACTCTCTTCCCCTCTTCTTTTGGTCCCTGAGATCCCTAGTAGCAACTCCTCACTCACTCCTTGCAGGCAGCTACTTGAGAGATGTCTTCTCTCCTTTTGAGCAAAATCTCTCCTCCAGGATGTAACCGAGACTCCTCCCATGCTTCTCCCGGAGTCCTTTCCACGTCTACTTTATGGACCTGAGATCCTGGGTAGCAGCCCCGGACTCCTTCAAGGAAGCTCTATGACAGATGTATATTCTCCTTTGGAGGAAACTCTCCCCTCCAGCAGCCAACCAAGACTCCTTCCAGGCATCTCCTGGATCTTTGTTCCTCTCGGTCAGGGTCCTGAGATCCCGAGTAGCAACTCCAGACTCCTCCAAGGAAGCTTCTCGAGAGATGTCTTTTCTCTTTGGAGAAAACTTGTTACTCAGACCTCTACTTGAGACACCTCCCAGGAATCCTCTTGAGGCTTTTCACCTTTCTGTTAAGAACCTGATAGGCTGCTTTGCAACCTCAGGCTCCTCCAAGGAAGCTACTTGAGAGACGAGATGTCTTTTCTCCTTTGGAGGAAACACTCTCCTCCACGATCCACCCAAGACTCCTCCCAGGCTTCACCTGGATCTTTTCACTTCCACCTTCGGGGGCATGATATCCCAAGAAGCAACCCCCGTCTCCTCCAAAGAAGCTACTCAAGAAGCCTTTCTTCCTTTGCACAAAAATCTCTCCTTCAGGATGCACTTCAGACTCCTCCCAGGCGTCTCCTGGAGTCTCTTCACCTCTTCTTCAACATCCTGAAATTCTGAGTCGCAACCCCAGACTCCTCCAAGGAAGCTACTCGAGAGAGGCCCTTTCTCCAACGGAGGAAACTGTCTCCTCCAGCACCCAGCCAACACTCCTCTCCCACATCTCCTGGACTCTTTCTTCCTCTGCTAGAAGAACAGGAGATCCTGATTAGCAGCTCAAGACTCCTCCAAGGAACATACTGGAGAGATGTCTTCTCCAACGAGGGAAACGCTCTTCTCTGGCATCCCCCCAAATAAACTGCCCAGGCTTCTCCTGCATTCTTTTCACATCTTCTTTATGGACCTGAGATGCTGGGTAGCAGCTCAAGACTCCAGAAAGAAAGCCGTAGGATAGTTCTCCTTTGGGGGAAAGCCTCTTTTCCAGGATGCCCCTGAGAGTCACTCCAGAATTCTCCTGGACTCT
The DNA here is from genome assembly GCA_033558235.1 of Neomorphus geoffroyi. Classification (NCBI taxonomy): domain Eukaryota; kingdom Metazoa; phylum Chordata; class Aves; order Cuculiformes; family Neomorphidae; genus Neomorphus; species Neomorphus geoffroyi. Next base: position 160,046 of record JAUMJM010000060.1, on the reverse strand, counting down.
TTCTGCATCTTCTTTAGGGATCAGAGATTCCAAATAGCAGCCCCAGACTCCTCCAAGGAAGCTACTCGAGAGACGTCTTTTGTCTTTGGAGAAAACTTGTTACCGAAGCCTCCACTTAAAACTCCTGCCAGGAAACTTGTGGAGGCTTTTCACCTTTCTGTTAAGAACCTGAGATCCCGAGCTGCAGCCTCAGACTCCTCCAAGGAAGCCACTCGAGAGATGTCTTTTCTCCTTTGGGAAAATATAACTCCTCCAGGATCGACGCAAGACTCCTCAAAGCTTTCCCCTGGAGCCGTTTCACCTCTGCTTTCAGGCACCTGAGATCCTGAGTAGCAACTCCAGACTCCTCCAAAGAAGCTACCCAAGAAGTCTGTTCTCCTTTGAATGAAAATCTCTCCTTCAGGATGCGCTTCAGACTCCTCCCAGGTGTCCCCTGGAGTCTTTTCACCTCTTCTTCAACATCCTCAAATCCTGAGTAGCAACCCTAGACTCCTCCAAGGAAGCGACTCGAGAGAGCTCTTTTCTCCCAGGGAGGAAACTCTCTTCTCTTGCATCCAGCCAGCACTACTCCCAGGCTTCTCCTGCATTCTTTTCACATCTTTGTTAGGGGCCACAGATCAAAAGTAGCAGCTCTAGGCTCCTCCGAGGGAGCAACTGCAGACATGTCTTTTCTCCTTCAGAGGAAACACTCTCCTCCAGGATCCAGCCAGGACTCCTCCCAGCTTTCTCCTGGAGTCTTTTCACCTCTGCTTCCAGGGACCTGACATCCTGAGGAGCAACCCCGGTCTCCTCCAAGGAAGCTACTCAAGGCGTCTTTTTTCCTTTGGATGAAAACCTCTCCTTCAGGACTCCTCCCACGTGTCGCCGGGAGTCTTTTCACCTCTTTGCGAACCAGCAGAAATCCTAAGTGGCAACCCCAGACTCCTCCAAGGAAGCTACTCCAGAGATGTCTTTTCTCCCAGGGAGGAAACTCTCCCCTCCAGTATCCAGCTGAGACTCCTCCCACGCTCCTCCTGGACTCTCTTCCCCTCTTCTTTTGGTCCCTGAGATCCCTAGTAGCAACTCCTCACTCACTCCTTGCAGGCAGCTACTTGAGAGATGTCTTCTCTCCTTTTGAGCAAACTCTCTCCTCCAGGATGTAACCGAGACTCCTCCCATGCTTCTCCCGGAGTCCTTTCCACATCTACTTTATGGACCTGAGATCCTGGGTAGCAGCCCTGGACTCCTTCAAGGAAGCTCTATGACAGATGTATATTCTCCTTTGGAGGAAACTCTCCCCTCCAGCAGCCAACCAAGACTCCTTCCAGGCATCTCCTGGATCTTTGTTCCTCTCGGTCAGGGTCCTGAGATCCCGAGTAGCAACTCCAGACTCCTCCAAGGAAGCTTCTCGAGAGACGTCTTTTGTCTTTGGAGAAAACTTGTTACTCAGACCTCTACTTGAGACACCTCCCAGGAATCCTCTTGAGGCTTTTCACCTTTCTGTTAAGAACCTGATAGGCTGCTTTGCAACCTCAGGCTCCTCCAAGGAGAGACGAGATGTCTTTTCTCCTTTGGAGGAAACACTCTCCTCCACGATCCACCCAAGACTCCTCCCAGGCTTCACCTGGATCTTTTCACTTCCGCCTTCGGGGGCATAATATCCCAAGAAGCAACCCCCGTCTCCTCCAAAGAAGCTACTCAAGAAGCCTTTCTTCCTTTGCACAAAAATCTCTCCTTCAGGATGCACTTCAGACTCCTCCCAGGCGTCTCCTGGAGTCTCTTCACCTCTTCTTCAACATCCTGAAATTCTGAGTCGCAACCCCAGACTCCTCCAAGGAAGCTACTCGAGAGAGGCCCTTTCTCCAACGGAGGAAACTGTCTCCTCCAGCACCCAGCCAACACTCCTCTCCCACATCTCCTGGACTCTTTCTTCCTCTGCTAGAAGAACAGGAGATCCTGATTAGCAGCTCAAGACTCCTCCAAGGAACATACTGGAGAGATGTCTTCTCCAACGAGGGAAACGCTCTTCTCTGGCATCCCCCCAAATAAACTGCCCAGGCTTCTCCTGCATTCTTTTCACATCTTCTTTATGGACCTGAGATGCTGGGTAGCAGCTCAAGACTCCAGAAAGAAAGCCGTAGGATAGTTCTCCTTTGAGGGAAAGCCTCTTTTCCAGGATGCCCCTGAGAGTCACTCCAGAATTCTCCTGGACTCTTTCTGCATCTTCTTTAGGGATCAGAGATTCCAAATAGCAGCCCCAGACTCCTCCAAGGAAGCCACTCGAGAGACGTCTTTTGTCTTTGGAGAAAACTTGTTACCGAAGCCTCCACTTAAAACTCCTGCCAGGAAACTTGTGGAGGCTTTTCACCTTTCTGTTAAGAACCTGAGATCCCGAGCTGCAGCCTCAGACTCCTCCAAGGAAGCCACTCGAGAGATGTCTTTTCTCCTTTGGGAAAATATAACTCCTCCAGGATCGACGCAAGACTCCTCAAAGCTTTCCCCTGGAGCCGTTTCACCTCTGCTTTCAGGCACCTGAGATCCTGAGTAGCAACTCCAGACTCCTCCAAAGAAGCTACCCAAGAAGTCTGTTCTCCTTTGAATGAAAATCTCTCCTTCAGGATGCGCTTCAGACTCCTCCCAGGTGTCCCCTGGAGTCTTTTCACCTCTTCTTCAACATCCTCAAATCCTGAGTAGCAACCCTAGACTCCTCCAAGGAAGCTACTCGAGAGAGCTCTTTTCTCCCAGGGAGGAAACTCTCTTCTCTTGCATCCAGCCAGCACTACTCCCAGGCTTCTCCTGCATTCTTTTCACATCTTTGTTAGGGGCCACAGATCAAAAGTAGCAGCTCTAGGCTCCTCCGAGGGAGCAACTGCAGACATGTCTTTTCTCCTTCAGAGGAAACACTCTCCTCCAGGATCCAGCCAGGACTCCTCCCAGCTTTCTCCTGGAGTCTTTTCACCTCTGCTTCCAGGGACCTGACATCCTGAGGAGCAACCCCGCTCTCCTCCAAGGAAGCTACTCAAGGCGTCTTTTTTCCTTTGGATGAAAACCTCTCCTTCAGGACTCCTCCCACGTGTCGCCGGGAGTCTTTTCACCTCTTTGCGAACCAGCAGAAATCCTAAGTGGCAACCCCAGACTCCTCCAAGGAAGCTACTCCAGAGATGTCTTTTCTCCCATGGAGGAAACTCTCCCCTCCAGTATCCAGCTGAGACGCCTCCCACACTCCTCCTGGACTCTCTTCCCCTCTTCTTTTGGTCCCTGAGATCCCTAGTAGCAACTCCTCACTCACTCCTTGCAGGCAGCTACTTGAGAGATGTCTTCTCTCCTTTTGAGCAAACTCTCTCCTCCAGGATGTAACCGAGACTCCTCCCATGCTTCTCCCGGAGTCCTTTCCACGTCTACTTTATGGACCTGAGATCCTGGGTAGCAGCCCCGGACTCCTTCAAGGAAGCTCTATGACAGATGTATATTCTCCTTTGGAGGAAACTCTCCCCTCCAGCAGCCAACCAAGACTCCTTCCAGGCATCTCCTGGATCTTTGTTCCTCTCGGTCAGGGTCCTGAGATCCCGAGTAGCAACTCCATACTCCTCCAAGGAAGCTTCTCGAGAGACGTCTTTTGTCTTTGGAGAAAACTTGTTACTCAGACCTCTACTTGAGACACCTCCCAGGAATCCTCTTGAGGCTTTTCACCTTTCTGTTAAGAACCTGATAGGCTGCTTTGCAACCTCAGGCTCCTCCAAGGAGAGACGAGATGTCTTTTCTCCTTTGGAGGAAACACTCTCCTCCACGATCCACCCAAGACTCCTCCCAGGCTTCACCTGGATCTTTTCACTTCCGCCTTCGGGGGCATAATATCCCAAGAAGCAACCCCCGTCTCCTCCAAAGAAGCTACTCAAGAAGCCTTTCTTCCTTTGCACAAAAATCTCTCCTTCAGGATGCACTTCAGACTCCTCCCAGGCGTCTCCTGGAGTCTCTTCACCTCTTCTTCAACATCCTGAAATTCTGAGTCGCAACCCCAGACTCCTCCAAGGAAGCTACTCGAGAGAGGCCCTTTCTCCAACGAAGGAAACTGTCTCCTCCAGCACCCAGCCAACACTCCTCTCCCACATCTCCTGGACTCTTTCTTCCTCTGCTAGAAGAACAGGAGATCCTGATTAGCAGCTCAAGACTCCTCCAAGGAACATACTGGAGAGATGTCTTCTCCAACGAGGGAAACGCTCTTCTCTGGCATCCCCCCAAATAAACTGCCCAGGCTTCTCCTGCATTCTTTTCACATCTTCTTTATGGACCTGAGATGCTGGGTAGCAGCTCAAGACTCCAGAAAGAAAGCCGTAGGATAGTTCTCCTTTGAGGGAAAGCCTCTTTTCCAGGATGCCCCTGAGAGTCACTCCAGAATTCTCCTGGACTCTTTCTGCATCTTCTTTAGGGATCAGAGATTCCAAATAGCAGCCCCAGACTCCTCCAAGGAAGCCACTCGAGAGACGTCTTTTGTCTTTGGAGAAAACTTGTTACCGAAGCCTCCACTTAAAACTCCTGCCAGGAAACTTGTGGAGGCTTTTCACCTTTCTGTTAAGAACCTGAGATCCCGAGCTGCAGCCTCAGACTCCTCCAAGGAAGCCACTCGAGAGATGTCTTTTCTCCTTTGGGAAAATATAACTCCTCCAGGATCGACGCAAGACTCCTCAAAGCTTTCCCCTGGAGCCGTTTCACCTCTGCTTTCAGGCACCTGAGATCCTGAGTAGCAACTCCAGACTCCTCCAAAGAAGCTACCCAAGAAGTCTGTTCTCCTTTGAATGAAAATCTCTCCTTCAGGATGCGCTTCAGACTCCTCCCAGGTGTCCCCTGGAGTCTTTTCACCTCTTCTTCAACATCCTCAAATCCTGAGTAGCAACCCTAGACTCCTCCAAGGAAGCTACTCGAGAGAGCTCTTTTCTCCCAGGGAGGAAACTCTCTTCTCTTGCATCCAGCCAGCACTACTCCCAGGCTTCTCCTGCATTCTTTTCACATCTTTGTTAGGGGCCACAGATCAAAAGTAGCAGCTCTAGGCTCCTCCGAGGGAGCAACTGCAGACATGTCTTTTCTCCTTCAGAGGAAACACTCTCCTCCAGGATCCAGCCAGGACTCCTCCCAGCTTTCTCCTGGAGTCTTTTCACCTCTGCTTCCAGGGACCTGACATCCTGAGGAGCAACCCCGCTCTCCTCCAAGGAAGCTACTCAAGGCGTCTTTTTTCCTTTGGATGAAAACCTCTCCTTCAGGACTCCTCCCACGTGTCGCCGGGAGTCTTTTCACCTCTTTGCGAACCAGCAGAAATCCTAAGTGGCAACCCCAGACTCCTCCAAGGAAGCTACTCCAGAGATGTCTTTTCTCCCATGGAGGAAACTCTCCCCTCCAGTATCCAGCTGAGACGCCTCCCACACTCCTCCTGGACTCTCTTCCCCTCTTCTTTTGGTCCCTGAGATCCCTAGTAGCAACTCCTCACTCACTCCTTGCAGGCAGCTACTTGAGAGATGTCTTCTCTCCTTTTGAGCAAACTCTCTCCTCCAGGATGTAACCGAGACTCCTCCCATGCTTCTCCCGGAGTCCTTTCCACGTCTACTTTATGGACCTGAGATCCTGGGTAGCAGCCCCGGACTCCTTCAAGGAAGCTCTATGACAGATGTATATTCTCCTTTGGAGGAAACTCTCCCCTCCAGCAGCCAACCAAGACTCCTTCCAGGCATCTCCTGGATCTTTGTTCCTCTCGGTCAGGGTCCTGAGATCCCGAGTAGCAACTCCATACTCCTCCAAGGAAGCTTCTCGAGAGACGTCTTTTGTCTTTGGAGAAAACTTGTTACTCAGACCTCTACTTGAGACACCTCCCAGGAATCCTCTTGAGGCTTTTCACCTTTCTGTTAAGAACCTGATAGGCTGCTTTGCAACCTCAGGCTCCTCCAAGGAGAGACGAGATGTCTTTTCTCCTTTGGAGGAAACACTCTCCTCCACGATCCACCCAAGACTCCTCCCAGGCTTCACCTGGATCTTTTCACTTCCGCCTTCGGGGGCATAATATCCCAAGAAGCAACCCCCGTCTCCTCCAAAGAAGCTACTCAAGAAGCCTTTCTTCCTTTGCACAAAAATCTCTCCTTCAGGATGCACTTCAGACTCCTCCCAGGCGTCTCCTGGAGTCTCTTCACCTCTTCTTCAACATCCTGAAATTCTGAGTCGCAACCCCAGACTCCTCCAAGGAAGCTACTCGAGAGAGGCCCTTTCTCCAACGAAGGAAACTGTCTCCTCCAGCACCCAGCCAACACTCCTCTCCCACATCTCCTGGACTCTTTCTTCCTCTGCTAGAACAACAGGAGATCCTGATTAGCAGCTCAAGACTCCTCCAAGGAACATACTGGAGAGATGTCTTCTCCAACGAGGGAAACGCTCTTCTCTGGCATCCCCCCAAATAAACTGCCCAGGCTTCTCCTGCATTCTTTTCACATCTTCTTTATGGACCTGAGATGCTGGGTAGCAGCTCAAGACTCCAGAAAGAAAGCCGTAGGATAGTTCTCCTTTGAGGGAAAGCCTCTTTTCCAGGATGCCCCTGAGAGTCACTCCAGAATTCTCCTGGACTCTTTCTGCATCTTCTTTAGGGATCAGAGATTCCAAATAGCAGCCCCAGACTCCTCCAAGGAAGCCACTCGAGAGACGTCTTTTGTCTTTGGAGAAAACTTGTTACCGAAGCCTCCACTTAAAACTCCTGCCAGGAAACTTGTGGAGGCTTTTCACCTTTCTGTTAAGAACCTGAGATCCCGAGCTGCAGCCTCAGACTCCTCCAAGGAAGCTACTCGAGAGATGTCTTTTCTCCTTTGGGAAAATATAACTCCTCCAGGATCGACGCAAGACTCCTCAAAGCTTTCCCCTGGAGCCGTTTCACCTCTGCTTTCAGGCACCTGAGATCCTGAGTAGCAACTCCAGACTCCTCCAAAGAAGCTACCCAAGAAGTCTGTTCTCCTTTGAATGAAAATCTCTCCTTCAGGATGCGCTTCAGACTCCTCCCAGGTGTCCCCTGGAGTCTTTTCACCTCTTCTTCAACATCCTCAAATCCTGAGTAGCAACCCTAGACTCCTCCAAGGAAGCTACTCGAGAGAGCTCTTTTCTCCCAGGGAGGAAACTCTCTTCTCTTGCATCCAGCCAGCACTACTCCCAGGCTTCTCCTGCATTCTTTTCACATCTTTGTTAGGGGCCACAGATCAAAAGTAGCAGCTCTAGGCTCCTCCGAGGGAGCAACTGCAGACATGTCTTTTCTCCTTCAGAGGAAACACTCTCCTCCAGGATCCAGCCAGGACTCCTCCCAGCTTTCTCCTGGAGTCTTTTCACCTCTGCTTCCAGGGACCTGACATCCTGAGGAGCAACCCCGCTCTCCTCCAAGGAAGCTACTCAAGGCGTCTTTTTTCCTTTGGATGAAAACCTCTCCTTCAGGACTCCTCCCACGTGTCGCCGGGAGTCTTTTCACCTCTTTGCGAACCAGCAGAAATCCTAAGTGGCAACCCCAGACTCCTCCAAGGAAGCTACTCCAGAGATGTCTTTTCTCCCATGGAGGAAACTCTCCCCTCCAGTATCCAGCTGAGACGCCTCCCACACTCCTCCTGGACTCTCTTCCCCTCTTCTTTTGGTCCCTGAGATCCCTAGTAGCAACTCCTCACTCACTCCTTGCAGGCAGCTACTTGAGAGATGTCTTCTCTCCTTTTGAGCAAACTCTCTCCTCCAGGATGTAACCGAGACTCCTCCCATGCTTCTCCCGGAGTCCTTTCCACGTCTACTTTATGGACCTGAGATCCTGGGTAGCAGCCCCGGACTCCTTCAAGGAAGCTCTATGACAGATGTATATTCTCCTTTGGAGGAAACTCTCCCCTCCAGCAGCCAACCAAGACTCCTTCCAGGCATCTCCTGGATCTTTGTTCCTCTCGGTCAGGGTCCTGAGATCCCGAGTAGCAACTCCATACTCCTCCAAGGAAGCTTCTCGAGAGACGTCTTTTGTCTTTGGAGAAAACTTGTTACTCAGACCTCTACTTGAGACACCTCCCAGGAATCCTCTTGAGGCTTTTCACCTTTCTGTTAAGAACCTGATAGGCTGCTTTGCAACCTCAGGCTCCTCCAAGGAGAGACGAGATGTCTTTTCTCCTTTGGAGGAAACACTCTCCTCCACGATCCACCCAAGACTCCTCCCAGGCTTCACCTGGATCTTTTCACTTCCGCCTTCGGGGGCATAATATCCCAAGAAGCAACCCCCGTCTCCTCCAAAGAAGCTACTCAAGAAGCCTTTCTTCCTTTGCACAAAAATCTCTCCTTCAGGATGCACTTCAGACTCCTCCCAGGCGTCTCCTGGAGTCTCTTCACCTCTTCTTCAACATCCTGAAATTCTGAGTCGCAACCCCAGACTCCTCCAAGGAAGCTACTCGAGAGAGGCCCTTTCTCCAACGAAGGAAACTGTCTCCTCCAGCACCCAGCCAACACTCCTCTCCCACATCTCCTGGACTCTTTCTTCCTCTGCTAGAACAACAGGAGATCCTGATTAGCAGCTCAAGACTCCTCCAAGGAACATACTGGAGAGATGTCTTCTCCAACGAGGGAAACGCTCTTCTCTGGCATCCCCCCAAATAAACTGCCCAGGCTTCTCCTGCATTCTTTTCACATCTTCTTTATGGACCTGAGATGCTGGGTAGCAGCTCAAGACTCCAGAAAGAAAGCCGTAGGATAGTTCTCCTTTGAGGGAAAGCCTCTTTTCCAGGATGCCCCTGAGAGTCACTCCAGAATTCTCCTGGACTCTTTCTGCATCTTCTTTAGGGATCAGAGATTCCAAATAGCAGCCCCAGACTCCTCCAAGGAAGCCACTCGAGAGACGTCTTTTGTCTTTGGAGAAAACTTGTTACCGAAGCCTCCACTTAAAACTCCTGCCAGGAAACTTGTGGAGGCTTTTCACCTTTCTGTTAAGAACCTGAGATCCCGAGCTGCAGCCTCAGACTCCTCCAAGGAAGCCACTCGAGAGATGTCTTTTCTCCTTTGGGAAAATATAACTCCTCCAGGATCGACGCAAGACTCCTCAAAGCTTTCCCCTGGAGCCGTTTCACCTCTGCTTTCAGGCACCTGAGATCCTGAGTAGCAACTCCAGACTCCTCCAAAGAAGCTACCCAAGAAGTCTGTTCTCCTTTGAATGAAAATCTCTCCTTCAGGATGCGCTTCAGACTCCTCCCAGGTGTCCCCTGGAGTCTTTTCACCTCTTCTTCAACATCCTCAAATCCTGAGTAGCAACCCTAGACTCCTCCAAGGAAGCGACTCGAGAGAGCTCTTTTCTCCCAGGGAGGAAACTCTCTTCTCTTGCATCCAGCCAGCACTACTCCCAGGCTTCTCCTGCATTCTTTTCACATCTTTGTTATGGGCCACAGATCAAAAGTAGCAGCTCTAGGCTCCTCCGAGGGAGCAACTGCAGACATGTCTTTTCTCCTTCAGAGGAAACACTCTCCTCCAGGATCCAGCCAGGACTCCTCCCAGCTTTCTCCTGGAGTCTTTTCACCTCTGCTTCCAGGGACCTGACATCCTGAGGAGCAACCCCGCTCTCCTCCAAGGAAGCTACTCAAGGCGTCTTTTTTCCTTTGGATGAAAACCTCTCCTTCAGGACTCCTCCCACGTGTCGCCGGGAGTCTTTTCACCTCTTTGCGAACCAGCAGAAATCCTAAGTGGCAACCCCAGACTCCTCCAAGGAAGCTACTCCAGAGATGTCTTTTCTCCCATGGAGGAAACTCTCCCCTCCAGTATCCAGCTGAGACGCCTCCCACGCTCCTCCTGGACTCTCTTCCCCTCTTCTTTTGGTCCCTGAGATCCCTAGTAGCAACTCCTCACTCACTCCTTGCAGGCAGCTACTTGAGAGATGTCTTCTCTCCTTTTGAGCAAACTCTCTCCTCCAGGATGTAACCGAGACTCCTCCCATGCTTCTCCCGGAGTCCTTTCCACGTCTACTTTATGGACCTGAGATCCTGGGTAGCAGCCCCGGACTCCTTCAAGGAAGCTCTATGACAGATGTATATTCTCCTTTGGAGGAAACTCTCCCCTCCAGCAGCCAACCAAGACTCCTTCCAGGCATCTCCTGGATCTTTGTTCCTCTCAGTCAGGGTCCTGAGATCCCGAGTAGCAACTCCATACTCCTCCAAGGAAGCTTCTCGAGAGACGTCTTTTGTCTTTGGAGAAAACTTGTTACTCAGACCTCTACTTGAGACACCTCCCAGGAATCCTCTTGAGGCTTTTCACCTTTCTGTTAAGAACCTGATATGCTGCTTTGCAACCTCAGGCTCCTCCAAGGAGAGACGAGATGTCTTTTCTCCTTTGGAGGAAACACTCTCCTCCACGATCCACCCAAGACTCCTCCCAGGCTTCACCTGGATCTTTTCACTTCCGCCTTCGGGGGCATGATATCCCAAGAAGCAACCCCCGTCTCCTCCAAAGAAGCTACTCAAGAAGCCTTTCTTCCTTTGCACAAAAATCTCTCCTTCAGGATGCACTTCAGACTCCTCCCAGGCGTCTCCTGGAGTCTCTTCACCTCTTCTTCAACATCCTGAAATTCTGAGTCGCAACCCCAGACTCCTCCAAGGAAGCTACTCGAGAGAGGCCCTTTCTCCAACGAAGGAAACTGTCTCCTCCAGCACCCAGCCAACACTCCTCTCCCACATCTCCTGGACTCTTTCTTCCTCTGCTAGAACAACAGGAGATCCTGATTAGCAGCTCAAGACTCCTCCAAGGAACATACTGGAGAGATGTCTTCTCCAACGAGGGAAACGCTCTTCTCTGGCATCCCCCCAAATAAACTGCCCAGGCTTCTCCTGCATTCTTTTCACATCTTCTTTATGGACCTGAGATGCTGGGTAGCAGCTCAAGACTCCAGAAAGAAAGCCGTAGGATAGTTCTCCTTTGAGGGAAAGCCTCTTTTCCAGGATGCCCCTGAGAGTCACTCCAGAATTCTCCTGGACTCTTTCTGCATCTTCTTTAGGGATCAGAGATTCCAAATAGCAGCCCCAGACTCCTCCAAGGAAGCCACTCGAGAGACGTCTTTTGTCTTTGGAGAAAACTTGTTACCGAAGCCTCCACTTAAAACTCCTGCCAGGAAACTTGTGGAGGCTTTTCACCTTTCTGTTAAGAACCTGAGATCCCGAGCTGCAGCCTCAGACTCCTCCAAGGAAGCCACTCGAGAGATGTCTTTTCTCCTTTGGGAAAATATAACTCCTCCAGGATCGACGCAAGACTCCTCAAAGCTTTCCCCTGGAGCCGTTTCACCTCTGCTTTCAGGCACCTGAGATCCTGAGTAGCAACTCCAGACTCCTCCAAAGAAGCTACCCAAGAAGTCTGTTCTCCTTTGAATGAAAATCTCTCCTTCAGGATGCGCTTCAGACTCCTCCCAGGTGTCCCCTGGAGTCTTTTCACCTCTTCTTCAACATCCTCAAATCCTGAGTAGCAACCCTAGACTCCTCCAAGGAAGCGACTCGAGAGAGCTCTTTTCTCCCAGGGAGGAAACTCTCTTCTCTTGCATCCAGCCAGCACTACTCCCAGGCTTCTCCTGCATTCTTTTCACATCTTTGTTAGGGGCCACAGATCAAAAGTAGCAGCTCTAGGCTCCTCCGAGGGAGCAACTGCAGACGTGTCTTTTCTCCTTCAGAGGAAACACTCTCCTCCAGGATCCAGCCAGGACTCCTCCCAGCTTTCTCCTGGAGTCTTTTCACCTCTGCTTCCAGGGACCTGACATCCTGAGGAGCAACCCCGGTCTCCTCCAAGGAAGCTACTCAAGGCGTCTTTTTTCCTTTGGATGAAAACCTCTCCTTCAGGACTCCTCCCACGTGTCGCCGGGAGTCTTTTCACCTCTTTGCGAACCAGCAGAAATCCTAAGTGGCAACCCCAGACTCCTCCAAGGAAGCTACTCCAGAGATGTCTTTTCTCCCATGGAGGAAACTCTCCCCTCCAGTATCCAGCTGAGACGCCTCCCACGCTCCTCCTGGACTCTCTTCCCCTCTTCTTTTGGTCCCTGAGATCCCTAGTAGCAACTCCTCACTCACTCCTTGCAGGCAGCTACTTGAGAGATGTCTTCTCTCCTTTTGAGCAAACTCTCTCCTCCAGGATGTAACCGAGACTCCTCCCATGCTTCTCCCGGAGTCCTTTCCACGTCTACTTTATGGACTTGAGATCCTGGGTAGCAGCCCCGGACTCCTTCAAGGAAGCTCTATGACAGATGTATATTCTCCTTTGGAGGAAACTCTCCCCTCCAGCAGCCAACCAAGACTCCTTCCAGGCATCTCCTGGATCTTTGTTCCTCTCGGTCAGGGTCCTGAGATCCCGAGTAGCAACTCCAGACTCCTCCAAGGAAGCTTCTCGAGAGACGTCTTTTGTCTTTGGAGAAAACTTGTTACTCAGACCTCTACTTGAGACACCTCCCAGGAATCCTCTTGAGGCTTTTCACCTTTCTGTTAAGAACCTGATAGGCTGCTTTGCAACCTCAGGCTCCTTAAAGGAAGCTACTTGAGAGACGAGATGTCTTTTCTCCTTTGGAGGAAACACTCTCCTCCACGATCCACCCAAGACTCCTCCCAGGCTTCACCTGGATCTTTTCCCTTCCGCCTTCGGGGGCATGATATCCCAAGAAGCAACCCCCGTCTCCTCCAAAGAAGCTACTCAAGAAGCCTTTCTTCCTTTGCACAAAAATCTCTCCTTCAGGATGCACTTCAGACTCCTCCCAGGCGTCTCCTGGAGTCTCTTCACCTCTTCTTCAACATCCTGAAATTCTGAGTCGCAAGCCCAGACTCCTCCAAGGAAGCTACTCGAGAGAGGCCCTTTCTCCAACGGAGGAAACTGTCTCCTCCAGCACCCAGCCAACACTCCTCTCCCACATCCCCTGGACTCTTTCTTCCTCTGCTAGAACAACAGGAGATCCTGATTAGCAGCTCAAGACTCCTCCAAGGAACATACTGGAGAGATGTCTTCTCCAACGAGGGAAACGCTCTTCTCTGGCATCCCCCCAAATAAACTGCCCAGGCTTCTCCTGCATTCTTTTCACATCTTCTTTATGGACCTGAGATGCTGGGTAGCAGCTCAAGACTCCAGAAAGAAAGCCGTAGGATAGTTCTCCTTTGGGGGAAAGCCTCTTTTCCAGGATGCCCCTGAGAGTCACTCCAGAATTCTCCTGGACTCTTTCTGCATCTTCTTTAGGGATCAGAGATTCCAAATAGCAGCCCCAGACTCCTCCAAGGAAGCTACTCGAGAGACGTCTTTTGTCTTTGGAGAAAACTTGTTACCGAAGCCTCCACTTAAAACTCCTGCCAGGAAACTTGTGGAGGCTTTTCACCTTTCTGTTAAGAACCTGAGATCCCGAGCTGCAGCCTCAGACTCCTCCAAGGAAGCTACTCGAGAGATGTCTTTTCTCCTTTGGGAAAATATAACTCCTCCAGGATCGACGCAAGACTCCTCAAAGCTTTCCCCTGGAGCCGTTTCACCTCTGCTTTCAGGCACCTGAGATCCTGAGTAGCAACTCCAGACTCCTCCAAAGAAGCTACCCAAGAAGTCTGTTCTCCTTTGAATGAAAATCTCTCCTTCAGGATGCGCTTCAGACTCCTCCCAGGTGTCCCCTGGAGTCTTTTCACCTCTTCTTCAACATCCTCAAATCCTGAGTAGCAACCCTAGACTCCTCCAAGGAAGCGACTCGAGAGAGCTCTTTTCTCCCAGGGAGGAAACTCTCTTCTCTTGCATCCAGCCAGCACTACTCCCAGGCTTCTCCTGCATTCTTTTCACATCTTTGTTAGGGGCCACAGATCAAAAGTAGCAGCTCTAGGCTCCTCCGAGGGAGCAACTGCAGACATGTCTTTTCTCCTTCAGAGGAAACACTCTCCTCCAGGATCCAGCCAGGACTCCTCCCAGCTTTCTCCTGGAGTCTTTTCACCTCTGCTTCCAGGGACCTGACATCCTGAGGAGCAACCCCGGTCTCCTCCAAGGAAGCTACTCAAGGCGTCTTTTTTCCTTTGGATGAAAACCTCTCCTTCAGGACTCCTCCCACGTGTCGCCGGGAGTCTTTTCACCTCTTTGCGAACCAGCAGAAATCCTAAGTGGCAACCCCAGACTCCTCCAAGGAAGCTACTCCAGAGATGTCTTTTCTCCCATGGAGGAAACTCTCCCCTCCAGTATCCAGCTGAGACGCCTCCCACGCTCCTCCTGGACTCTCTTCCCCTCTTCTTTTGGTCCCTGAGATCCCTAGTAGCAACTCCTCACTCACTCCTTGCAGGCAGCTACTTGAGAGATGTCTTCTCTCCTTTTGAGCAAACTCTCTCCTCCAGGATGTAACCGAGACTCCTCCCATGCTTCTCCCGGAGTCCTTTCCACGTCTACTTTATGGACTTGAGATCCTGGGTAGCAGCCCCGGACTCCTTCAAGGAAGCTCTATGACAGATGTATATTCTCCTTTGGAGGAAACTCTCCCCTCCAGCAGCCAACCAAGACTCCTTCCAGGCATCTCCTGGATCTTTGTTCCTCTCGGTCAGGGTCCTGAGATCCCGAGTAGCAACTCCAGACTCCTCCAAGGAAGCTTCTCGAGAGACGTCTTTTGTCTTTGGAGAAAACTTGTTACTCAGACCTCTACTTGAGACACCTCCCAGGAATCCTCTTGAGGCTTTTCACCTTTCTGTTAAGAACCTGATAGGCTGCTTTGCAACCTCAGGCTCCTCCAAGGAGAGACGAGATGTCTTTTCTCCTTTGGAGGAAACACTCTCCTCCACGATCCACCCAAGACTCCTCCCAGGCTTCACCTGGATCTTTTCCCTTCCGCCTTCGGGGGCATAATATCCCAAGAAGCAACCCCCGTCTCCTCCAAAGAAGCTACTCAAGAAGCCTTTCTTCCTTTGCACAAAAATCTCTCCTTCAGGATGCACTTCAGACTCCTCCCAGGCGTCTCCTGGAGTCTCTTCACCTCTTCTTCAACATCCTGAAATTCTGAGTCGCAACCCCAGACTCCTCCAAGGAAGCTACTCGAGAGAGGCCCTTTCTCCAACGGAGGAAACTGTCTCCTCCAGCACCCAGCCAACACTCCTCTCCCACATCTCCTGGACTCTTTCTTCCTCTGCTAGAACAACAGGAGATCCTGATTAGCAGCTCAAGACTCCTCCAAGGAACATACTGGAGAGATGTCTTCTCCAACGAGGGAAACCCTCTTCTCTGGCATCCCCCCAAATAAACTGCCCAGGCTTCTCCTGCATTCTTTTCACATCTTCTTTATGGACCTGAGATGCTGGGTAGCAGCTCAAGACTCCAGAAAGAAAGCCGTATGATATTTCTCCTTTGGCGGAAAGCCTCTTTTCCAGGATGCCCCTGAGAGTCACTCCAGAATTCTCCTGGACTCTTTCTGCATCTTCTTTAGGGATCAGAGATTCCAAATAGCAGCCCCAGACTCCTCCAAGGAAGCCACTCGAGAGACGTCTTTTGTCTTTGGAGAAAACTTGTTACCGAAGCCTCCACTTAAAACTCCTGCCAGGAAACTTGTGGAGGCTTTTCACCTTTCTGTTAAGAACCTGAGATCCCGAGCTGCAGCCTCAGACTCCTCCAAGGAAGCCACTCGAGAGATGTCTTTTCTCCTTTGGGAAAATATAACTCCTCCAGGATCGACGCAAGACTCCTCAAAGCTTTCCCCTGGAGCCGTTTCACCTCTGCTTTCAGGCACCTGAGATCCTGAGTAGCAACTCCAGACTCCTCCAAAGAAGCTACCCAAGAAGTCTGTTCTCCTTTGAATGAAAATCTCTCCTTCAGGATGCGCTTCAGACTCCTCCCAGGTGTCCCCTGGAGTCTTTTCACCTCTTCTTCAACATCCTCAAATCCTGAGTAGCAACCCTAGACTCCTCCAAGGAAGCTACTCGAGAGAGCTCTTTTCTCCCAGGGAGGAAACTCTCTTCTCTTGCATCCAGCCAGCACTACTCCCAGGCTTCTCCTGCATTCTTTTCACATCTTTGTTATGGGCCACAGATCAAAAGTAGCAGCTCTAGGCTCCTCCGAGGGAGCAACTGCAGACATGTCTTTTCTCCTTCAGAGGAAACACTCTCCTCCAGGATCCAGCCAGGACTCCTCCCAGCTTTCTCCTGGAGTCTTTTCACCTCTGCTTCCAGGGACCTGACATCCTGAGGAGCAACCCCGCTCTCCTCCAAGGAAGCTACTCAAGGCGTCTTTTTTCCTTTGGATGAAAACCTCTCCTTCAGGACTCCTCCCACGTGTCGCCGGGAGTCTTTTCACCTCTTTGCGAACCAGCAGAAATCCTAAGTGGCAACCCCAGACTCCTCCAAGGAAGCTACTCCAGAGATGTCTTTTCTCCCATGGAGGAAACTCTCCCCTCCAGTATCCAGCTGAGACGCCTCCCACGCTCCTCCTGGACTCTCTTCCCCTCTTCTTTTGGTCCCTGAGATCCCTAGTAGCAACTCCTCACTCACTCCTTGCAGGCAGCTACTTGAGAGATGTCTTCTCTCCTTTTGAGCAAACTCTCTCCTCCAGGATGTAACCGAGACTCCTCCCATGCTTCTCCCGGAGTCCTTTCCACGTCTACTTTATGGACCTGAGATCCTGGGTAGCAGCCCCGGACTCCTTCAAGGAAGCTCTATGACAGATGTATATTCTCCTTTGGAGGAAACTCTCCCCTCCAGCAGCCAACCAAGACTCCTTCCAGGCATCTCCTGGATCTTTGTTCCTCTCGGTCAGGGTCCTGAGATCCCGAGTAGCAACTCCAGACTCCTCCAAGGAAGCTTCTCGAGAGACGTCTTTTGTCTTTGGAGAAAACTTGTTACTCAGACCTCTACTTGAGACACCTCCCAGGAATCCTCTTGAGGCTTTTCACCTTTCTGTTAAGAACCTGATAGGCTGCTTTGCAACCTCAAGGAGAGACGAGATGTCTTTTCTCCTTTGGAGGAAACACTCTCCTCCACGATCCACCCAAGACTCCTCCCAGGCTTCACCTGGATCTTTTCACTTCCGCCTTCGGGGGCATGATATCCCAAGAAGCAACCCCCGTCTCCTCCAAAGAAGCTACTCAAGAAGCCTTTCTTCCTTTGCACAAAAATCTCTCCTTCAGGATGCACTTCAGACTCCTCCCAGGCGTCTCCTGGAGTCTCTTCACCTCTTCTTCAACATCCTGAAATTCTGAGTCGCAACCCCAGACTCCTCCAAGGAAGCTACTCGAGAGAGGCCCTTTCTCCAACGGAGGAAACTGTCTCCTCCAGCACCCAGCCAACACTCCTCTCCCACATCTCCTGGACTCTTTCTTCCTCTGCTAGAACAACAGGAGATCCTGATTAGCAGCTCAAGACTCCTCCAAGGAACATACTGGAGAGATGTCTTCTCCAACGAGGGAAACTCTCTTCTCTGGCATCCCCCCAAATAAACTGCCCAGGCTTCTCCTGCATTCTTTTCACATCTTCTTTATGGACCTGAGATGCTGGGTAGCAGCTCAAGACTCCAGAAAGAAAGCCGTAGGATAGTTCTCCTTTGGGGGAAAGCCTCTTTTCCAGGATGCCCCTGAGAGTCACTCCAGAATTCTCCTGGACTCTTTCTGCATCTTCTTTAGGGATCAGAGATTCCAAATAGCAGCCCCAGACTCCTCCAAGGAAGCCACTCGAGAGACGTCTTTTGTCTTTGGAGAAAACTTGTTACCGAAGCCTCCACTTAAAACTCCTGCCAGGAAACTTGTGGAGGCTTTTCACCTTTCTGTTAAGAACCTGAGATCCCGAGCTGCAGCCTCAGACTCCTCCAAGGAAGCCACTCGAGAGATGTCTTTTCTCCTTTGGGAAAATATAACTCCTCCAGGATCGACGCAAGACTCCTCAAAGCTTTCCCCTGGAGCCGTTTCACCTCTGCTTTCAGGCACCTGAGATCCTGAGTAGCAACTCCAGACTCCTCCAAAGAAGCTACCCAAGAAGTCTGTTCTCCTTTGAATGAAAATCTCTCCTTCAGGATGCGCTTCAGACTCCTCCCAGGTGTCCCCTGGAGTCTTTTCACCTCTTCTTCAACATCCTCAAATCCTGAGTAGCAACCCTAGACTCCTCCAAGGAAGCGACTCGAGAGAGCTCCTTTCTCCCAGGGAGGAAACTCTCTTCTCTTGCATCCAGCCAGCACTACTCCCAGGCTTCTCCTGCATTCTTTTCACATCTTTGTTAGGGGCCACAGATCAAAAGTAGCAGCTCTAGGCTCCTCCGAGGGAGCAACTGCAGACATGTCTTTTCTCCTTCAGAGGAAACACTCTCCTCCAGGATCCAGCCAGGACTCCTCCCAGCTTTCTCCTGGAGTCTTTTCACCTCTGCTTCCAGGGACCTGACATCCTGAGGAGCAACCCCGCTCTCCTCCAAGGAAGCTACTCAAGGCGTCTTTTTTCCTTTGGATGAAAACCTCTCCTTCAGGACTCCTCCCACGTGTCGCCGGGAGTCTTTTCACCTCTTTGCGAACCAGCAGAAATCCTAAGTGGCAACCCCAGACTCCTCCAAGGAAGCTACTCCAGAGATGTCTTTTCTCCCAGGGAGGAAACTCTCCCCTCCAGTATCCAGCTGAGACGCCTCCCACGCTCCTCCTGGACTCTCTTCCCCTCTTCTTTTGGTCCCTGAGATCCCTAGTAGCAACTCCTCACTCACTCCTTGCAGGCAGCTACTTGAGAGATGTCTTCTCTCCTTTTGAGCAAACTCTCTCCTCCAGGATGTAACCGAGACTCCTCCCATGCTTCTCCCGGAGTCCTTTCCACGTCTACTTTATGGACTTGAGATCCTGGGTAGCAGCCCCGGACTCCTTCAAGGAAGCTCTATGACAGATGTATATTCTCCTTTGGAGGAAACTCTCCCCTCCAGCAGCCAACCAAGACTCCTTCCAGGCATCTCCTGGATCTTTGTTCCTCTCGGTCAGGGTCCTGAGATCCCGAGTAGCAACTCCAGACTCCTCCAAGGAAGCTTCTCGAGAGACGTCTTTTGTCTTTGGAGAAAACTTGTTACTCACACCTCTACTTGAGACACCTCCCAGGAATCCTCTTGAGGCTTTTCACCTTTCTGTTAAGAACCTGATAGGCTGCTTTGCAACCTCAGGCTCCTCCAAGGAGAGACGAGATGTCTTTTCTCCTTTGGAGGAAACACTCTCCTCCACGATCCACCCAAGACTCCTCCCAGGCTTCACCTGGATCTTTTCACTTCCGCCTTCGGGGGCATGATATCCCAAGAAGCAACCCCCGTCTCCTCCAAAGAAGCTACTCAAGAAGCCTTTCTTCCTTTGCACAAAAATCTCTCCTTCAGGATGCACTTCAGACTCCTCCCAGGCGTCTCCTGGAGTCTCTTCACCTCTTCTTCAACATCCTGAAATTCTGAGTCGCAACCCCAGACTCCTCCAAGGAAGCTACTCGAGAGAGGCCCTTTCTCCAACGGAGGAAACTGTCTCCTCCAGCACCCAGCCAACACTCCTCTCCCACATCTCCTGGACTCTTTCTTCCTCTGCTAGAACAACAGGAGATCCTGATTAGCAGCTCAAGACTCCTCCAAGGAACATACTGGAGAGATGTCTTCTCCAACGAGGGAAACTCTCTTCTCTGGCATCCCCCCAAATAAACTGCCCAGGCTTCTCCTGCATTCTTTTCACATCTTCTTTATGGACCTGAGATGCTGGGTAGCAGCTCAAGACTCCAGAAAGAAAGCCGTAGGATAGTTCTCCTTTGGGGGAAAGCCTCTTTTCCAGGATGCCCCTGAGAGTCACTCCAGAATTCTCCTGGACTCTTTCTGCATCTTCTTTAGGGATCAGAGATTCCAAATAGCAGCCCCAGACTCCTCCAAGGAAGCCACTCGAGAGACGTCTTTTGTCTTTGGAGAAAACTTGTTACCGAAGCCTCCACTTAAAACTCCTGCCAGGAAACTTGTGGAGGCTTTTCACCTTTCTGTTAAGAACCTGAGATCCCGAGCTGCAGCCTCAGACTCCTCCAAGGAAGCCACTCGAGAGATGTCTTTTCTCCTTTGGGAAAATATAACTCCTCCAGGATCGACGCAAGACTCCTCAAAGCTTTCTCCTGGAGCCGTTTCACCTCTGCTTTCAGGCACCTGAGATCCTGAGTAGCAACTCCAGACTCCTCCAAAGAAGCTACCCAAGAAGTCTGTTCTCCTTTGAATGAAAATCTCTCCTTCAGGATGCGCTTCAGACTCCTCCCAGGTGTCCCCTGGAGTCTTTTCACCTCTTCTTCAACATCCTCAAATCCTGAGTAGCAACCCTAGACTCCTCCAAGGAAGCGACTCGAGAGAGCTCTTTTCTCCCAGGGAGGAAACTCTCTTCTCTTGCATCCAGCCAGCACTACTCCCAGGCTTCTCCTGCATTCTTTTCACATCTTTGTTAGGGGCCACAGATCAAAAGTAGCAGCTCTAGGCTCCTCCGAGGGAGCAACTGCAGACATGTCTTTTCTCCTTCAGAGGAAACACTCTCCTCCAGGATCCAGCCAGGACTCCTCCCAGCTTTCTCCTGGAGTCTTTTCACCTCTGCTTCCAGGGACCTGACATCCTGAGGAGCAACCCCGATCTCCTCCAAGGAAGCTACTCAAGGCGTCTTTTTTCCTTTGGATGAAAACCTCTCCTTCAGGACTCCTCCCACGTGTCGCCGGGAGTCTTTTCACCTCTTTGCGAACCACCAGAAATCCTAAGTGGCAACCCCAGACTCCTCCAAGGAAGCTACTCCAGAGATGTCTTTTCTCCCATGGAGGAAACTCTCCCCTCCAGTATCCAGCTGAGACGCCTCCCACGCTCGTCCTGGACTCTCTTCCCCTCTTCTTTTGGTCCCTGAGATCCCTAGTAGCAACTCCTCACTCACTCCTTGCAGGCAGCTACTTGAGAGATGTCTTCTCTCCTTTTGAGCAAACTCTCTCCTCCAGGATGTAACCGAGACTCCTCCCATGCTTCTCCCGGAGTCCTTTCCACGTCTACTTTATGGACCTGAGATCCTGGGTAGCAGCCCTGGACTCCTTCAAGGAAGCTCTATGACAGATGTATATTCTCCTTTGGAGGAAACTCTCCCCTCCAGCAGCCAACCAAGACTCCTTCCAGGCATCTCCTGGATCTTTGTTCCTCTCGGTCAGGGTCCTGAGATCCCGAGTAGCAACTCCAGACTCCTCCAAGGAAGCTTCTCGAGAGACGTCTTTTGTCTTTGGAGAAAACTTGTTACTCAGACCTCTACTTGAGACACCTCCCAGGAATCCTCTTGAGGCTTTTCACCTTTCTGTTAAGAACCTGATATGCTGCTTTGCAACCTCAGGCTCCTCCAAGGAGAGACGAGATGTCTTTTCTCCTTTGGAGGAAACACTCTCCTCCACGATCCACCCAAGACTCCTCCCAGGCTTCACCTGGATCTTTTCACTTCCGCCTTCGGGGGCATGATATCCCAAGAAGCAACCCCCGTCTCCTCCAAAGAAGCTACTCAAGAAGCCTTTCTTCCTTTGCACAAAAATCTCTCCTTCAGGATGCACTTCAGACTCCTCCCAGGCGTCTCCTGGAGTCTCTTCACCTCTTCTTCAACATCCTGAAATTCTGAGTCGCAACCCCAGACTCCTCCAAGGAAGCTACTCGAGAGAGGCCCTTTCTCCAACGGAGGAAACTGTCTCCTCCAGCACCCAGCCAACACTCCTCTCCCACATCTCCTGGACTCTTTCTTCCTCTGCTAGAAGAACAGGAGATCCTGATTAGCAGCTCAAGACTCCTCCAAGGAACATACTGGAGAGATGTCTTCTCCAACGAGGGAAACGCTCTTCTCTGGCATCCCCCCAAATAAACTGCCCAGGCTTCTCCTGCATTCTTTTCACATCTTCTTTATGGACCTGAGATGCTGGGTAGCAGCTCAAGACTCCAGAAAGAAAGCCGTATGATAGTTCTCCTTTGGCGGAAAGCCTCTTTTCCAGGATGCCCCTGAGAGTCACTCCAGAATTCTCCTGGACTCTTTCTGCATCTTCTTTAGGGATCAGAGATTCCAAATAGCAGCCCCAGACTCCTCCAAGGAAGCCACTCGAGAGACGTCTTTTGTCTTTGGAGAAAACTTGTTACCGAAGCCTCCACTTAAAACTCCTGCCAGGAAACTTGTGGAGGCTTTTCACCTTTCTGTTAAGAACCTGAGATCCCGAGCTGCAGCCTCAGACTCCTCCAAGGAAGCCACTCGAGAGATGTCTTTTCTCCTTTGGGAAAATATAACTCCTCCAGGATCGACGCAAGACTCCTCAAAGCTTTCCCCTGGAGCCGTTTCACCTCTGCTTTCAGGCACCTGAGATCCTGAGTAGCAACTCCAGACTCCTCCAAAGAAGCTACCCAAGAAGTCTGTTCTCCTTTGAATGAAAATCTCTCCTTCAGGATGCGCTTCAGACTCCTCCCAGGTGTCCCCTGGAGTCTTTTCACCTCTTCTTCAACATCCTCAAATCCTGAGTAGCAACCCTAGACTCCTCCAAGGAAGCGACTCGAGAGAGCTCTTTTCTCCCAGGGAGGAAACTCTCTTCTCTTGCATCCAGCCAGCACTACTCCCAGGCTTCTCCTGCATTCTTTTCACATCTTTGTTACGGGCCACAGATCAAAAGTAGCAGCTCTAGGCTCCTCCGAGGGAGCAACTGCAGACGTGTCTTTTCTCCTTCAGAGGAAACACTCTCCTCCAGGATCCAGCCAGGACTCCTCCCAGCTTTCTCCTGGAGTCTTTTCACCTCTGCTTCCAGGGACCTGACATCCTGAGGAGCAACCCCGGTCTCCTCCAAGGAAGCTACTCAAGGCGTCTTTTTTCCTTTGGATGAAAACCTCTCCTTCAGGACTCCTCCCACGTGTCGCCGGGAGTCTTTTCACCTCTTTGCGAACCAGCAGAAATCCTAAGTGGCAACCCCAGACTCCTCCAAGGAAGCTACTCCAGAGATGTCTTTTCTCCCATGGAGGAAACTCTCCCCTCCAGTATCCAGCTGAGACTCCTCCCACGCTCGTCCTGGACTCTCTTCCCCTCTTCTTTTGGTCCCTGAGATCCCTAGTAGCAACTCCTCACTCACTCCTTGCAGGCAGCTACTTGAGAGATGTCTTCTCTCCTTTTGAGCAAAATCTCTCCTCCAGGATGTAACCGAGACTCCTCCCATGCTTCTCCCGGAGTCCTTTCCACGTCTACTTTATGGACCTGAGATCCTGGGTAGCAGCCCTGGACTCCTTCAAGGAAGCTCTATGACAGATGTATATTCTCCTTTGGAGGAAACTCTCCCCTCCAGCAGCCAACCAAGACTCCTTCCAGGCATCTCCTGGATCTTTGTTCCTCTCGGTCAGGGTCCTGAGATCCCGAGTAGCAACTCCAGACTCCTCCAAGGAAGCTTCTCGAGAGACGTCTTTTGTCTTTGGAGAAAACTTGTTACTCAGACCTCTACTTGAGACACCTCCCAGGAATCCTCTTGAGGCTTTTCACCTTTCTGTTAAGAACCTGATATGCTGCTTTGCAACCTCAGGCTCCTCCAAGGAGAGACGAGATGTCTTTTCTCCTTTGGAGGAAACACTCTCCTCCACGATCCACCCAAGACTCCTCCCAGGCTTCACCTGGATCTTTTCACTTCCGCCTTCGGGGGCATGATATCCCAAGAAGCAACCCCCGTCTCCTCCAAAGAAGCTACTCAAGAAGCCTTTCTTCCTTTGCACAAAAATCTCTCCTTCAGGATGCACTTCAGACTCCTCCCAGGCGTCTCCTGGAGTCTCTTCACCTCTTCTTCAACATCCTGAAATTCTGAGTCGCAACCCCAGACTCCTCCAAGGAAGCTACTCGAGAGAGGCCCTTTCTCCAACGGAGGAAACTGTCTCCTCCAGCACCCAGCCAACACTCCTCTCCCACATCTCCTGGACTCTTTCTTCCTCTGCTAGAACAACAGGAGATCCTGATTAGCAGCTCAAGACTCCTCCAAGGAACATACTGGAGAGATGTCTTCTCCAACGAGGGAAACGCTCTTCTCTGGCATCCCCCAAAATAAACTGCCCAGGCTTCTCCTGCATTCTTTTCACATCTTCTTTATGGACCTGAGATGCTGGGTAGCAGCTCAAGACTCCAGAAAGAAAGCCGTATGATAGTTCTCCTTTGGCGGAAAGCCTCTTTTCCAGGATGCCCCTGAGAGTCACTCCAGAATTCTCCTGGACTCTTTCTGCATCTTCTTTAGGGATCAGAGATTCCAAATAGCAGCCCCAGACTCCTCCAAGGAAGCCACTCGAGAGACGTCTTTTGTCTTTGGAGAAAACTTGTTACCGAAGCCTCCACTTAAAACTCCTGCCAGGAAACTTGTGGAGGCTTTTCACCTTTCTGTTAAGAACCTGAGATCCCGAGCTGCAGCCTCAGACTCCTCCAAGGAAGCCACTCGAGAGATGTCTTTTCTCCTTTGGGAAAATATAACTCCTCCAGGATCGACGCAAGACTCCTCAAAGCTTTCCCCTGGAGCCGTTTCACCTCTGCTTTCAGGCACCTGAGATCCTGAGTAGCAACTCCAGACTCCTCCAAAGAAGCTACCCAAGAAGTCTGTTCTCCTTTGAATGAAAATCTCTCCTTCAGGATGCGCTTCAGACTCCTCCCAGGTGTCCCCTGGAGTCTTTTCACCTCTTCTTCAACATCCTCAAATCCTGAGTAGCAACCCTAGACTCCTCCAAGGAAGCGACTCGAGAGAGCTCTTTTCTCCCAGGGAGGAAACTCTCTTCTCTTGCATCCAGCCAGCACTACTCCCAGGCTTCTCCTGCATTCTTTTCACATCTTTGTTACGGGCCACAGATCAAAAGTAGCAGCTCTAGGCTCCTCCGAGGGAGCAACTGCAGACGTGTCTTTTCTCCTTCAGAGGAAACACTCTCCTCCAGGATCCAGCCAGGACTCCTCCCAGCTTTCTCCTGGAGTCTTTTCACCTCTGCTTCCAGGGACCTGACATCCTGAGGAGCAACCCCGATCTCCTCCAAGGAAGCTACTCAAGGCGTCTTTTTTCCTTTGGATGAAAACCTCTCCTTCAGGACTCCTCCCACGTGTCGCCGGGAGTCTTTTCACCTCTTTGCGAACCAGCAGAAATCCTAAGTGGCAACCCCAGACTCCTCCAAGGAAGCTACTCCAGAGATGTCTTTTCTCCCATGGAGGAAACTCTCCCCTCCAGTATCCAGCTGAGACTCCTCCCACGCTCGTCCTGGACTCTCTTCCCCTCTTCTTTTGGTCCCTGAGATCCCTAGTAGCAACTCCTCACTCACTCCTTGCAGGCAGCTACTTGAGAGATGTCTTCTCTCCTTTTGAGCAAAATCTCTCCTCCAGGATGTAACCGAGACTCCTCCCATGCTTCTCCCGGAGTCCTTTCCACGTCTACTTTATGGACCTGAGATCCTGGGTAGCAGCCCTGGACTCCTTCAAGGAAGCTCTATGACAGATGTATATTCTCCTTTGGAGGAAACTCTCCCCTCCAGCAGCCAACCAAGACTCCTTCCAGGCATCTCCTGGATCTTTGTTCCTCTCGGTCAGGGTCCTGAGATCCCGAGTAGCAACTCCAGACTCCTCCAAGGAAGCTTCTCGAGAGACGTCTTTTGTCTTTGGAGAAAACTTGTTACTCAGACCTCTACTTGAGACACCTCCCAGGAATCCTCTTGAGGCTTTTCACCTTTCTGTTAAGAACCTGATATGCTGCTTTGCAACCTCAGGCTCCTCCAAGGAGAGACGAGATGTCTTTTCTCCTTTGGAGGAAACACTCTCCTCCACGATCCACCCAAGACTCCTCCCAGGCTTCACCTGGATCTTTTCACTTCCGCCTTCGGGGGCATGATATCCCAAGAAGCAACCCCCGTCTCCTCCAAAGAAGCTACTCAAGAAGCCTTTCTTCCTTTGCACAAAAATCTCTCCTTCAGGATGCACTTCAGACTCCTCCCAGGCGTCTCCTGGAGTCTCTTCACCTCTTCTTCAACATCCTGAAATTCTGAGTCGCAACCCCAGACTCCTCCAAGGAAGCTACTCAAGAGAGGCCCTTTCTCCAACGGAGGAAACTGTCTCCTCCAGCACCCAGCCAACACTCCTCTCCCACATCTCCTGGACTCTTTCTTCCTCTGCTAGAACAACAGGAGATCCTGATTAGCAGCTCAAGACTCCTCCAAGGAACATACTGGAGAGATGTCTTCTCCAACGAGGGAAACCCTCTTCTCTGGCATCCCCCCAAATAAACTGCCCAGGCTTCTCCTGCATTCTTTTCACATCTTCTTTATGGACCTGAGATGCTGGGTAGCAGCTCAAGACTCCAGAAAGAAAGCCGTAGGATAGTTCTCCTTTGGGGGAAAGCCTCTTTTCCAGGATGCCCCTGAGAGTCACTCCAGAATTCTCCT
Organism: Neomorphus geoffroyi; assembly: GCA_033558235.1. Classification (NCBI taxonomy): domain Eukaryota; kingdom Metazoa; phylum Chordata; class Aves; order Cuculiformes; family Neomorphidae; genus Neomorphus; species Neomorphus geoffroyi. The sequence goes on along the minus strand of JAUMJM010000060.1, from coordinate 133,725 downwards.
GGACTCTTTCTGCATCTTCTTTAGGGATCAGAGATTCCAAATAGCAGCCCCAGACTCCTCCAAGGAAGCCACTCGAGAGACGTCTTTTGTCTTTGGAGAAAACTTGTTACCGAAGCCTCCACTTAAAACTCCTGCCAGGAAACTTGTGGAGGCTTTTCACCTTTCTGTTAAGAACCTGAGATCCTGAGCTGCAGCCTCAGAATCCTCCAAGGAAGCTACTCGAGAGATGTCTTTTCTCCTTTGGGAAAATATAACTCCTCCAGGATCGACGCAAGACTCCTCAAAGCTTTCCCCTGCAGTCGTTTCACCTCTGCTTTCAGGCACCTGAGATCCACCCAGCACTACACACAGGCTTCTCCTGGAGTCTTTTCACCTCTGCTTTCAGGGATCTGAGATACTGAATAGCAGCCCTAGGCTCCTCCAATGAATCTACTCACAAGATGTCTTTTCTCCTTTAGAAGAAACGTTTTTGTCCAGAATGCAGCTGAGACTCCTCACAGGTACCTCCTCAAAGCTTTTCATCTCCACTTCAGTGAGCTGAGATCCTGAGTTGCAGGCCCAGACTCTTCCAGGGAAGCTACTCAAAAGATGGTTTTTTGCCTTTTAAAAATCTGCCTCCTCCAGCATCCAGCCAAGACTCCTCTGAGGCATCTCCTGGATTTTTTTCACGTCTCCTTTATGGACCTGAGATTCAGAGTTGCAACTCCAGGCTCCTCCAAGCAAGGTTTCCAAGAGATTTCTTTGTCCTTTGGAGGAAACTCTCCTCTGCAGGATCAACCCAGGACTCTTTGCAGGCATCTCCTGAAATCATTGAATCATTTAATTGGAAGAGACCTTTGAGACCATAGAGTCCAGCTGTCCCTGTCCACTACTAAACCATACACTTGAGCACCTCATCTACTCAACTTTTAAGCATCTCTGGGGATGTGGACTCCACCACTTCCATTGCCAATCTGTTCCCACGCTTGAGAAACCTTTTGGTGAAGAAATTTTTCCCGACATCCAACCCAAATATCCCTGCCCACAGCAGAACTTGAGGTCATTTCCTCTCGTCTTGTCCCTTGTTACATGGGAGAAGAGCCCAGCACCCACCTCACCACAACCTCCTTTCCAGAAGCTACAGAGAGCGATGAGGTCTCCCCTCAGCCTCCTCTTCTCCAGGATACACAGCCCCTGGTCCCTCAGCCACTCCCAGAAGGCCTGGGATCCAGATCCTTCCCCAGCTCCGTTCCCTTCTCTAGATGAGCTCCAGCACCTCAGTGTTCTTGGGAGTGAGGAGCCCAAAACTGAACCTAGGATTCAAGGTGCGGCCTCACCAGTGCTGAGTCCAGGGCACAATCACCTCCCTGCTCCTGCTGGCCACACCATGGCTGATCCAAGCCAAGATGCCATTGGCCTTCTCAGCCACCTGGGCCACTGCTGGCTCATGTTCAGACACTGTCGACCAACACCCCCAGGTCCTGCTCTGCCAGGCAGCTTTCCAGCTGCTCTTTCCCAAGCCTAGAGCACTACATGGGGTTGTTTTGGCCCAAGTGCAGGTCCTGGCACGTGGCCTTGTTGGTCTCAGCCCACGGATCCAGCCTGTCCCGACTCCTCTGAAGAGCCTCCCTGTCCTCCAGCACATCGACACTCCCACCCAGCTTAGTGCCATCCACACACCCACTGAGGCAGCACTCAATCCCCTCATCCAGATCATGGATAAAGATATTGAACAGGTCTGGACCAAACACGGAACCCTGGGGACACCGCTGGTGACCGGCCACCAACTGGATTGATCTTCCTTTCCAAGGACTATCTGGGCATGGCCACCCAGCCATTTTTTACCCAGCAGAGGGTGTGCCTGTCCAAGCTAATGGCAGCCACTTTCTCAAGCAGAACGCTGTGAGAAGCAGCATCAAAGGCTTTACCCTAGTCCAGGTGCACCACATCCGCAGCCTTTCCCTCGTCCATGAGGTGGGTAACCTTATGCTAGAAGGAGATCGGGTCAGTTTGGCAGGACCTGCCTTTCATAAACCCACGCTGACTGGGCCTGATCATCTAGGTGTCCTGTGTGTGCTGTGTGACAGCACTGGAGAGGTTCTGTTCCATGACTTTCCCTGGTACCGAGGTCAGACTGATGGGCCTGGAGTTCCCTGGGTACTGAATTACGGACTAGTAGGCCACTCCTAGCGTAAGTAGGCTGCTTTCAGCATTAATGAATCGCTTTTAGCGTAGCTTGGAAAAAGCTGAAACTATTACATGACAGAAAGTTCTTGGCTAAATGCAATCAAGGTCTGTTTTCTGAAAGATAAATCGAATAGGCATCGCTGCTTCTGCTTCTGTATCGCGCTTCCAAGCAGGGAATATAGGCCAGCAGCTAACTTCAGACAGGGGGTTCCACCCCAGGTACAGGGGGACCCCACCTACACTATGGGAGGGCTCCACCTCAGGTACCCTGCAAGGGTAAGAGATGGAGGAGAACGATGGGTTCTGAGCACGCAGGCCGTACTGTCTGCAGAACTATTTAATTTATCTACAATAGACAAAAGACAGCACTAAAGTTATGTAACCCTCACTTATCAGGTACCGACGCAGACTGTACGGCACGTTCCTAGAGAATCACTGAATCACAGAACGTCCTGAGGGACCCACAAGGACCACCGAGTCCAACTCCTGTCCCTGCACAGGACACCCCAACAATCACACCGTGGGGCTGAGGGCGTTGGCCAAAGGCTTCTGGAATATCGTCAGGCTGTGCCTGCTTCCCTGGGAGCTGTTCCAGGGCTCCACCACCCTCTGGGGGAAGGACCTCTTCCTCATGCACAACCTAACCCTGGCACATCTCCTTGCCATGTCCTCGGGTCCTGTCATGGGTCACAAAAGAGAAGTGCTCAGCACCCGTTTCACCTGCTTCCCTTGTGAGCAGGCAGTGAACAGCTGTGAGACCCCTCCTCAGTCTCCTCCCCAGGCTCAACAGCCACAGTGACTTCAGCCGCCCCTCACACGGCTGAAAACCAGAGCGCGGAGGTTACGCAACCGAGCGGCGCGCTTACCAGGGACCCACACTGGCTGCACGGCACGTTCCTGCATAATAAATAATATTAGAGATAGATCGAGAATAAAGAGGCTTTACCTTACGTTCCGCCGCGGGTCGATGACTTCGGGTGCCGGGGAGGGGTCCGTGTCCGCGCCCCGAGCGGGAGGGAGCAGCGCTCGGGCTGGGAGCAGCAGCGCCCGCGGGACCGGAGCGCGGGGCACGGGCCCCGGGGGCCCCGGGCGGGCTCCTGTCCCTGTCCCCGGCTCCGGGACATGCTCGGGCCCGGCCCTGCCCGCGCAGGAGGCTCCGACTCTCGGGAGCGCCTGCGGTTGCGGCCGCCCGGCTCCCCGCCTGGGCCGCGACTGCAACGGCGGCGCCGTTGCCCGGCAACGCCGTTGCCCGGCAACGCCCGGGGCTCGGGGCGGCTCGGCTCGGCTCGGCTCTTTTCGGCTCCGCTCGGCTCTTTTCGGCTCCGCTCGGCTCTTTTCGGCTCGTCTCGGTTCCTCCCGGCGTGTTCCGGACCCGAGATCCCGAGCAGCGGCCCCGCGCTGCTCCAAGGAAGCCACTCGAGATCTCTTCCCCTTCGCAGGATCCTCTGTGCTGCAGGAGCCACCCGAAACTCCTTCCGGCGTCTCCCGGAGGTGACGGCCGGCCCCTGCCCGTGCCCCGCAGCGGACACATCCCCAGCTGCCCCCACATCCAGCCCTGCCCTACCGTGGGCACGCAGGGTGCGAGCGTGGGTGCTGCCAGCCCCGTGCTGCTCGTGTCCCCGCGGGGGAGGCACAGCTCTCCCCTCCCTGGAGAAGGGGCTGTCACCCTGCCCGGGGCAGAGCCAGGGAAGCTGGAGGTTTTTGCAGTGCAAACAGGGAGGGTGCTGGCTCTGCAGAGCCCCGGGTGAGCCCTGACTGCCTCAGGCACTGCCCTGGGACACTTTCCCAGCTGTGACGTCACGCAGGTGAGATCCTGATGAGGGGGGGTGGGGGGGCGAGGGATTCCCTCCTGTTGAGTCCCGAGGTTCAAGATGGGACCCTTGCTCTCTAAGCGTCCCCTCAGAGAGGAGCCCGGGTGCAGCTGGATCCCGTCTCCAGTCCAGGTCCCGCTCGACGGTTTCTGACTGATTCTGTGTGTGCTTGTACGTATTTTGCCACAAGTCAGACTCCAGTTACCTGTGAGAGACCGCCACACGTAGGGTTAATAATTGCTGCTCGCAGCCTGACCGGCAGCAGCCGCCTGCAGCAATGCCCTCAGAGTGACAACTTCCCAGCGCTGGAGGCAGCTATTTAATTCAAGTGACAGATGAAAACAAAGCCCGGATTGTCATCCACAAATGCACAGAACGAGCAGAACAAGCCCGGAAGCTTGAGGTTTCCTCCGTGAACCCCACACAGCTCCCAGGAAAGCCAGTTGCCCCAGTCCGGGTTAACGAAGTGGCCAAAAATTCCAGTCCCATGGAGTTGAACCAGGGCAGGTGCCAGGTTTTGTCCCTGGGCCACGGCAGCCCTGGATCCACAGCTGGGGGGGTGCGAGGCTGGAGAGCAGCCCTGGGAAAGGGACCTGGGGGTGCTGGGTGATGGCGAGTTGAGTCAGCAGGGCCCTGGCAACCAGGAGGGCAACCGTGTCCTGGGGGGCGTCCAGCACCGGGGATTGTCCCGCTCTGCCCCGCACTGGGGCGAGCCCACCCTGAGCACTGGGGCAGTTCTGGGGCCACAGGATGAGAAGGATCTAAAGCTGCTGGAGAGGGTCCAGAGGAGGGCACGGAGTTGGGGAAGGGTTTAGAGGGGAAGTGTGTGAGTTGCAGCTGAAGTCACTAGGTCTGTTCAGCCTGGAGGAGACTGAGAGGAGACCTCATCTTGCTCTGCAGGTTCCTCACATGGGGAGGAGGAGGTGTGGGCACTGAGCTCTTCTCTCTGGACCCGAGGGAATGGCAGGAAGATGCCAGGGGAGGGTTGGGTTGGGCATGAGGAGCACCTTCTTCCCCCAGAGGGTGGTGGAGCACCAGAACAGCTCCCCAGGGAAGCAGGCACAGCCTGACAATATTCCAGAAGCCTTTGGCCAAGTCCCTCAGCCCCACGGGGTGAATGTTGGGGTGTCCTGTGCAGGGACGGGGGTTGGACTTGATGGTCCTTGTGGATCCCTTCCAACTCAGGACATTCTGTGATTCTATGATAAATTCTGTTGGCCTTGGTCTGCAGGGGATTTCTCTTCCCCACAGGAGCCAAGTGTGGTGCCAGCAGTCCCTGGGCTCCTCCTGGCTCAGTCCCAGCAGTAGCCCAGATGGCCAAGAAGGCCAAAGGCATCCTGACCTACATCAGAAATAATGTGGCAAGTAGAAGCAGGGAAGTGATCCTTGCTGTGAACTCAGGGCTGCTGAGGTCGCACCTCGAATCTTGGGTTCAGTTTTGGGCCTTTCACTCCAAGAAGGACATTGAGGGGCTGGCACGTGTCTGGAGAAGCGGAAGGGAGATGGGGAAGAGGCTGGAGAATAAGCCTTATGAGGAGCTGCTGAGGGAGCTGGGGTTGTCTAGCCTGAAGAAAATGAAACTGAGGGCGGACCTTATCGCTCTCCACAGGTGCCTGAAAGGAGGTTGTAGAGAGATGGGGGGTGGTCTCTTCTCCGTGGTACAGTGACAGGACAAGGGGAAATGGCCTTAAGATGCACCAGGGGTGATTTAGGTTGGACATTAGGAGAAATTTCTTTTCTGAAACGATTGTCAAGCATGGGCAGAGGCTGCCCAGGGAGGTGGTTGAGTCCCCATCCCTGGAGATCTCTAAAAGAGGAGTAGATGTTGTCCTTGGGTGTAAGTAACAGAGGAGCTCACAGATGGGGAGGGAACTTGCCTTAGAAAACCATTGAGTTAATGAGCAAAACCAGCTTCTCTGCTGGCAACAAGCTGTCATGGCCCAGAAAGCCAACTCTGTCCTGGGCTGCATCCAGAGCAGGGGGATCAGCAGGGCAAGGAAGGAGATTCTCCCCCTCTGTTCTACTCTTGTGAGACCCCACCTGGAGCCCTGTGTTCAATTCTGGAGTCCTCCAACACAGGGAGGACAAGGAGCTGTTGGAGCGAGTCCTGAGGAGCCCATGGAGATGATCCAAGGGCTGGAGCACCTCCTGTACGAGGACAGGCTGAGAGAGCTGGGGTTGTTCAGCCTGGAGAAGCCAAGGCTACAGGGGGACCTTAGAGCAGCCTCCCAGTGCTGAAAGGGGCTCCAGGAAAGCGGGAGAGGGGCTCCTGATCAGGGAGTGCAGGGATGGGAAGGGGAATGGTCTTCAGGTGAAAGAGGGGAGATTGAGATGAGAGCTTGGGAAGAAATGTTTTGCTGTGAGGGCGGGGAGGCCCTGTCCCAGGTTGCCCAGAGCAGTGGTGGCTGCCCCATCCCTGGAGGTGTTCAAGGCCAGGTTGGATGGGGCTTGGAGCCCCCTGATCCAGTGGGAGGGGTCCCTGCCCATGGCAGGGGGTAGGCCTGGATGGGCTTTGAGGTCCCTTCCAGCCCAAACCATTCCATGATTCTATGGTTCCATGACCTCCAGCAAAATTTTGTTTTTTGGGTTGAAGACGAGCTTAGAATGGCAGAGTTGCAGAAAGACCTGGAAATCTCTCACTGCAGGCACCGCAATCTCTGCAGGGTGGACATTCGCTTTTCTTTCCCACTCAGGTCTGTTCCCTGCTGCCACAGCTTTCCCTGCTCCTGTAGGACCCTTCTCTCCTGGTCTGTCCCCACCCTGGGTGCCATGGATGCTGTCACTGGCACCAGAGCGAACGCTGTCATTAGGCTCCACAGTGAACAGGTGTGATTGGGCACCGAAGCAAACACCTGTCACTGGGCACCAGAGTGAATGCATCATTGGGCACCAGAGCAAACGCTGTCATTAGGCACCAGAGTGAACGCTGAGCTGAGAGGCACAGGCAGAGCTCAGACCCCTCCAAAAGCGGCTGCTAGAGCTGGCCCAAGGCCAAGGCCACCTCCTCCGGGCTCATGCTGGAACCCACAGCACTCCAAATCCCAAGAGACAGTGGCCTCTGAAGCACAGCAGTGGCAGCAGTTCAGCTCTACTTGGCGCTGCTTGGCCGGGTTTGGCTCTGGAAGGGGAGGGAGCAAGGACAGGGAATGAGCAGGGAGAGTGAAATGAGCCAGGAGAGGGGAATGAGCTGGCAGTGGCTATCACTGAAATAGAGAAACTCCTTAACACCTTTGAGTTACTCCTTAACACACTTCAAGAAGCCACAGTCTTTAATCTGGTGTCAGATGTACGGGGGACCTCTCCACTCAGCATGCATGCCGATGGGCATGAGAAGTGGTTATTTACTCACTGAATTTATACACATAGATTATATTTCTCATAAAAATCATGTATATTAATCCCATTTCCCAGCACTCAGTACAATAGGTGTCCCGCCACTCGCACACGCTCCCCACAGTCCTTTACTGAGTCCGAGCTTTGCAAAGCAGCCTCTGCTCTATTTCAGTGCCGTCTGGTCTGCTTGGAAGTTTCCATCTTATGTTCAAAACCAGGTTATCCCAATTTCATCTCTTTTGGCTCCTGAAGTGCTGCCCAGATGCCAAATTTCTCATCTTCAAGGTCTTTTCCCTTCATCCTGTCATACCTTCAATTTTATGGCCTTGTTAGTCTTATTCTTCAAATATCGCAGAAAGAGAGGAGGGAGCTGTTCACTGGTTCCTAAGATGAGATGAGATATTAGTACAGGCACTGTGTTCTACACATTCCCCAATAGCAGCTGATACTGGTTTGCTCAGGGGTACAACATGAGGAATGAGCTGGGAGAGAGGAATGAGCTGGGACAGGGAATGAACCAGGACAGGGGCAGAGGAGGGGGACAGGAGGGAGCAGGGGAACAGGGGTCCACCCAGCCCCCGGGTGCCCCCAGTTCCCCTTCCTCGGTGGGTCTCCATTTTCAGGGTGGGTCTCTGCTCTTGGGGTGTCCCCATCAGCCCTATTAGGGGAGTCCTACTCCAGATGGGGTCTTCACTACCCAGGTGACCTCAGTGGATTGCCTTGCTTGCTGGGTCCCCATTCTCTCTCCCCCAGGGTGGGGCAGCTCTGGAATGGATGGGCTGCGTGGAGTGGGGAAGGTGGAGTAGGGCAGGGGCACCAGCTTTTGTCCCGGCCCGCGGGCACCACCAGGAGACACCAAGCGGGGCATAGGCTGCCAGACCGCCAGGCACTGGGGCCGGGAACAGCGAGAAAAGGCTTCTATCCTCCAGAGAAAAAGATCCACCTGGGGACCCACCCAAGATTCCTCTTATTCTTCACCTGGAACCTTCTCACCTTTTCTTTAGGGACCTGATATCCTGAACGGGGACTCCAGACTCCTCCAAGGAAGCTCCACCTGAGATGCTTTTTCTCCTCTGGAGGAAAAATCTCTCCTTCAGGATGCACTTCAGACTCCTTTGAGGCTTCTCCTGGAGCAGTTTCGTGTCTTATTTATAGACTTGAGATCCTAGATAGAAGCAACAGAAGCTATGCAAGAGACATTCTTTCTCCTTTGGAGGAAAAATGTCCGGTAAGGACCAACTCGAGACTCTTTCCAGGCATCTCCTGGAGCCTTTTCCCTTCTCTATTGGTACAGGAGATCCACAGCAGCAACTCGAGACTCCTCCAAGAAAGATATCCGAGGGATGACTTTTCTCCCTTGGCGGAAACTCTCTTCTCCAGGATCTTCCCAAGACTCCTCCCAGGCATCTCTTGGAGTCTTGCCAACTCTGCTATAACATCCTGAGATTCTGAGTTGCAGCTCAAGACCCATCAAAGGAAGCTACATATCAGATGTCTTTTCTTGTTGGAGGAATATGGTTTTGTAAGGACCCACGTGAGTCTCGGCCCAGAAATCTCCCGAAGTCTCTTCACCTCTCCTTAAAGGAATTGAGATTGCAAGTAGAAGCTCGAGACTCCTCCAATTAATCTATTTGTGAGATGTCTTTTCTCTTTGGAAGAAACTTTCTTGTTGAGGGTCTACCAGAGACTCCTCACAGGCACCTCCTGAAGGCTTCACTTCACAAAGCTGACATCCTGAGCCAGAGACCTAGACTCCTCCAAGGAAGCTACTCGAGAGACGTCTTTTGTCTTTGGAGAAAACTTGTTACCGAAGCCTCCACTTAAAACTCCTGCCAGGAAACTTGTGGAGGCTTTTCACCTTTCTGTTAAGAACCTGAGATCCCGAGCTGCAGCCTCAGACTCCTCCAAGGAAGCTACTCCAGAGATGTCTTTTCTCCCATGGAGGAAACTCTCCCCTCCAGTATCCAGCTGAGACTCCTCCCACGCTCCTCCTGGACTCTCTTCCCCTCTTCTTTTGGTCCCTGAGATCCCTAGTAGCAACTCCTCACTCACTCCTTGCAGGCAGCTACTTGAGAGATGTCTTCTCTCCTTTTGAGCAAACTCTCTCCTCCAGGATGTAAGCGAGACTCCTCCCATGCTTCTCCCGGAGTCCTTTCCACGTCTACTTTATGGACCTGAGATCCTGGGTAGCAGCCCCGGACTCCTTCAAGGAAGCTCTATGACAGATGTATATTCTCCTTTGGAGGAAACTCTCCCCTCCAGCAGCCAACCAAGACTCCTTCCAGGCATCTCCTGGATCTTTGTTCCTCTCGGTCAGGGTCCTGAGATCCCGAGTAGCAACTCCAGACTCCTCCAAGGAAGCTTCTCGAGAGATGTCTTTTGTCTTTGGAGGAAACTTGTTACTCACACCTCTACTTGAGACACCTCCCAGGAATCCTCTTGAGGCTTTTCACCTTTCTGTTAAGAACCTGATAGGCTGCTTTGCAACCTCAGGCTTCTCCAAGGAAGCTACTTGAGAGACGAGATGTCTTTTCTCCTTTGGAGGAAACACTCTCCTCCACGATCCACCCAAGACTCCTCCCAGGCTTCACCTGGATCTTTTCCCTTCCGCCTTCGGGGGCATGATATCCCAAGAAGCAACCCCCGTCTCCTCCAAAGAAGCTACTCAAGAAGCCTTTCTTCCTTTGCACAAAAATCTCTCCTTCAGGATGCACTTCAGACTCCTCCCAGGCGTCCCCTGGAGTCTCTTCACCTCTTCTTCAACATCCTGAAATTCTGAGTCGCAACCCCAGACTCCTCCAAGGAAGCTACTCGAGAGAGGCCCTTTCTCCAACGGAGGAAACTGTCTCCTCCAGCACCCAGCCAACACTCCTCTCCCACATCTCCTGGACTCTTTCTTCCTCTGCTAGAACAACAGGAGATCCTGGTTAGCAGCTCAAGACTCCTCCAAGGAACATACTGGAGAGATGTCTTCTCCAACGAGGGAAACGCTCTTCTCTGGCATCCCCCCAAATAAACTGCCCAGGCTTCTCCTGCATTCTTTTCACATCTTCTTTATGGACCTGAGATGCTGGGTAGCAGCTCAAGACTCCAGAAAGAAAGCCGTATGATATTTCTCCTTTGGGGGAAAGCCTCTTTTCCAGGATGCCCCTGAGAGTCACTCCAGAATTCTCCTGGACTCTTTCTGCATCTTCTTTAGGGATCAGAGATTCCAAATAGCAGCCCCAGACTCCTCCAAGGAAGCTACTCGAGAGACGTCTTTTGTCTTTGGAGAAAACTTGTTACCGAAGCCTCCACTTAAAACTCCTGCCAGGAAACTTGTGGAGGCTTTTCACCTTTCTGTTAAGAACCTGAGATCCCGAGCTGCAGCCTCAGACTCCTCCAAGGAAGCTACTCGAGAGATGTCTTTTCTCCTTTGGGAAAATATAACTCCTCCAGGATCGACGCAAGACTCCTCAAAGCTTTCCCCTGGAGCCGTTTCACCTCTGCTTTCAGGCACCTGAGATCCTGAGTAGCAACTCCAGACTCCTCCAAAGAAGCTACCCAAGAAGTCTGTTCTCCTTTGAATGAAAATCTCTCCTTCAGGATGCGCTTCAGACTCCTCCCAGGTGTCCCCTGGAGTCTTTTCACCTCTTCTTCAACATCCTCAAATCCTGAGTAGCAACCCTAGACTCCTCCAAGGAAGCTACTCGAGAGAGCTCTTTTCTCCCAGGGAGGAAACTCTCTTCTCTTGCATCCAGCCAGCACTACTCCCAGGCTTCTCCTGCATTCTTTTCACATCTTTGTTATGGGCCACAGATCAAAAGTAGCAGCTCTAGGCTCCTCCGAGGGAGCAACTGCAGACGTGTCTTTTCTCCTTCAGAGGAAACACTCTCCTCCAGGATCCAGCCAGGACTCCTCCCAGCTTTCTCCTGGAGTCTTTTCACCTCTGCTTCCAGGGACCTGACATCCTGAGGAGCAACCCCGGTCTCCTCCAAGGAAGCTACTCAAGGCGTCTTTTTTCCTTTGGATGAAAACCTCTCCTTCAGGACTCCTCCCACGTGTCGCCGGGAGTCTTTTCACCTCTCTGCGAACCACCAGAAATCCTAAGTGGCAACCCCAGACTCCTCCAAGGAAGCTACTCCAGAGATGTCTTTTCTCCCAGGGAGGAAACTCTCCCCTCCAGTATCCAGCTGAGACTCCTCCCACGCTCCTCCTGGACTCTCTTCCCCTCTTCTTTTGGTCCCTGAGATCCCTAGTAGCAACTCCTCACTCACTCCTTGCAGGCAGCTACTTGTGAGATGTCTTCTCTCCTTTTGAGCAAAATCTCTCCTCCAGGATGTAACCGAGACTCCTCCCATGCTTCTCCCGGAGTCCTTTCCACGTCTACTTTATGGACCTGAGATCCTGGGTAGCAGCCCCGGACTCCTTCAAGGAAGCTCTATGACAGATGTATATTCTCCTTTGGAGGAAACTCTCCCCTCCAGCAGCCAACCAAGACTCCTTCCAGGCATCTCCTGGATCTTTGTTCCTCTCGGTCAGGGTCCTGAGATCCCGAGTAGCAACTCCAGACTCCTCCAAGGAAGCTTCTCGAGAGATGTCTTTTGTCTTTGGAGGAAACTTGTTACTCAGACCTCTACTTGAGACACCTCCCAGGAATCCTCTTGAGGCTTTTCACCTTTCTGTTAAGAACCTGATAGGCTGCTTTGCAACCTCAGGCTTCTCCAAGGAAGCTACTTGAGAGACGAGATGTCTTTTCTCCTTTGGAGGAAACACTCTCCTCCACGATCCACCCAAGACTCCTCCCAGGCTTCACCTGGATCTTTTCCCTTCCGCCTTCGGGGGCATGATATCCCAAGAAGCAACCCCCGTCTCCTCCAAAGAAGCTACTCAAGAAGCCTTTCTTCCTTTGCACAAAAATCTCTCCTTCAGGATGCACTTCAGACTCCTCCCAGGCGTCCCCTGGAGTCTCTTCACCTCTTCTTCAACATCCTGAAATTCTGAGTCGCAACCCCAGACTCCTCCAAGGAAGCTACTCGAGAGAGGCCCTTTCTCCAACGGAGGAAACTGTCTCCTCCAGCACCCAGCCAACACTCCTCTCCCACATCTCCTGGACTCTTTCTTCCTCTGCTAGAACAACAGGAGATCCTGGTTAGCAGCTCAAGACTCCTCCAAGGAACATACTGGAGAGATGTCTTCTCCAACGAGGGAAACGCTCTTCTCTGGCATCCCCCCAAAATAAACTGCCCAGGCTTCTCCTGCATTCTTTTCACATCTTCTTTATGGACCTGAGATGCTGGGTAGCAGCTCAAGACTCCAGAAAGAAAGCTGTATGATATTTCTCCTTTGGGGGAAAGCCTCTTTTCCAGGATGCCCCTGAGAGTCACTCCAGAATTCTCCTGGACTCTTTCTGCATCTTCTTTAGGGATCAGAGATTCCAAATAGCAGCCCCAGACTCCTCCAAGGAAGCTACTCGAGAGACGTCTTTTGTCTTTGGAGAAAACTTGTTACCGAAGCCTCCACTTAAAACTCCTGCCAGGAAACTTGTGGAGGCTTTTCACCTTTCTGTTAAGAACCTGAGATCCCGAGCTGCAGCCTCAGACTCCTCCAAGGAAGCTACTCGAGAGATGTCTTTTCTCCTTTGGGAAAATATAACTCCTCCAGGATCGACGCAAGACTCCTCAAAGCTTTACCCTGCGGTCCTTCCTCCTGTGCTTTCAGGCACCTGAGATCCTGAGTAGCAACTCCAGACTCCTCCAAAGAAGCTACCCAAGAAGTCTGTTCTCCTTTGAATGAAAATCTCTCCTTCAGGATGCGCTTCAGACTCCTCCCAGGTGTCCCCTGGAGTCTTTTCACCTCTTCTTCAACATCCTCAAATCCTGAGTAGCAACCCTAGACTCCTCCAAGGAAGCTACTCGAGAGAGCTCTTTTCTCCCAGGGAGGAAACTCTCTTCTCTTGCATCCAGCCAGCACTACTCCCAGGCTTCTCCTGCATTCTTTTCACATCTTTGTTATGGGCCACAGATCAAAAGTAGCAGCTCTAGGCTCCTCCGAGGGAGCAACTGCAGACGTGTCTTTTCTCCTTCAGAGGAAACACTCTCCTCCAGGATCCAGCCAGGACTCCTCCCAGCTTTCTCCTGGAGTCTTTTCACCTCTGCTTCCAGGGACCTGACATCCTGAGGAGCAACCCCGGTCTCCTCCAAGGAAGCTACTCAAGGCGTCTTTTTTCCTTTGGATGAAAACCTCTCCTTCAGGACTCCTCCCACGTGTCGCCGGGAGTCTTTTCACCTCTCTGCGAACCACCAGAAATCCTAAGTAGCAACCCCAGACTCCTCCAAGGAAGCTACTCCAGAGATGTCTTTTCTCCCAGGGAGGAAACTCTCCCCTCCAGTATCCAGCTGAGACTCCTCCCACGCTCCTCCTGGACTCTCTTCCCCTCTTCTTTTGGTCCCTGAGATCCCTAGTAGCAACTCCTCACTCACTCCTTGCAGGCAGCTACTTGAGAGATGTCTTCTCTCCTTTTGAGCAAAATCTCTCCTCCAGGATGTAACCGAGACTCCTCCCATGCTTCTCCCGGAGTCCTTTCCACGTCTACTTTATGGACCTGAGATCCTGGGTAGCAGCCCCGGACTCCTTCAAGGAAGCTCTATGACAGATGTATATTCTCCTTTGGAGGAAACTCTCCCCTCCAGCAGCCAACCAAGACTCCTTCCAGGCATCTCCTGGATCTTTGTTCCTCTCGGTCAGGGTCCTGAGATCCCGAGTAGCAACTCCAGACTCCTCCAAGGAAGCTTCTCGAGAGATGTCTTTTGTCTTTGGAGGAAACTTGTTACTCACACCTCTACTTGAGACACCTCCCAGGAATCCTCTTGAGGCTTTTCACCTTTCTGTTAAGAACCTGATAGGCTGCTTTGCAACCTCAGGCTTCTCCAAGGAAGCTACTTGAGAGACGAGATGTCTTTTCTCCTTTGGAGGAAACACTCTCCTCCACGATCCACCCAAGACTCCTCCCAGGCTTCACCTGGATCTTTTCCCTTCCGCCTTCGGGGGCATGATATCCCAAGAAGCAACCCCCGTCTCCTCCAAAGAAGCTACTCAAGAAGCCTTTCTTCCTTTGCACAAAAATCTCTCCTTCAGGATGCACTTCAGACTCCTCCCAGGCGTCCCCTGGAGTCTCTTCACCTCTTCTTCAACATCCTGAAATTCTGAGTCGCAACCCCAGACTCCTCCAAGGAAGCTACTCGAGAGAGGCCCTTTCTCCAACGGAGGAAACTGTCTCCTCCAGCACCCAGCCAACACTCCTCTCCCACATCTCCTGGACTCTTTCTTCCTCTGCTAGAACAACAGGAGATCCTGGTTAGCAGCTCAAGACTCCTCCAAGGAACATACTGGAGAGATGTCTTCTCCAACGAGGGAAACGCTCTTCTCTGGCATCCCCCAAAATAAACTGCCCAGGCTTCTCCTGCATTCTTTTCACATCTTCTTTATGGACCTGAGATGCTGGGTAGCAGCTCAAGACTCCAGAAAGAAAGCCGTATGATAGTTCTCCTTTGGGGGAAAGCCTCTTTTCCAGGATGCCCCTGAGAGTCACTCCAGAATTCTCCTGGACTCTTTCTGCATCTTCTTTAGGGATCAGAGATTCCAAATAGCAGCCCCAGACTCCTCCAAGGAAGCTACTCGAGAGACGTCTTTTGTCTTTGGAGAAAACTTGTTACCGAAGCCTCCACTTAAAACTCCTGCCAGGAAACTTGTGGAGGCTTTTCACCTTTCTGTTAAGAACCTGAGATCCCGAGCTGCAGCCTCAGACTCCTCCAAGGAAGCCACTCGAGAGATGTCTTTTCTCCTTTGGGAAAATATAACTCCTCCAGGATCGACGCAAGACTCCTCAAAGCTTTACCCTGCGGTCCTTCCACCTGTGCTTTCAGGCACCTGAGATCCTGAGTAGCAACTCCAGACTCCTCCAAAGAAGCTACCCAAGAAGTCTGTTCTCCTTTGAATGAAAATCTCTCCTTCAGGATGCGCTTCAGACTCCTCCCAGGTGTCCCCTGGAGTCTTTTCACCTCTTCTTCAACATCCTCAAATCCTGAGTAGCAACCCTAGACTCCTCCAAGGAAGCTACTCGAGAGAGCTCTTTTCTCCCAGGGAGGAAACTCTCTTCTCTTGCATCCAGCCAGCACTACTCCCAGGCTTCTCCTGCATTCTTTTCACATCTTTGTTATGGGCCACAGATCAAAAGTAGCAGCTCTAGGCTCCTCCGAGGGAGCAACTGCAGACGTGTCTTTTCTCCTTCAGAGGAAACACTCTCCTCCAGGATCCAGCCAGGACTCCTCCCAGCTTTCTCCTGGAGTCTTTTCACCTCTGCTTCCAGGGACCTGACATCCTGAGGAGCAACCCCGATCTCCTCCAAGGAAGCTGCTCAAGGCGTCTTTTTTCCTTTGGATGAAAACCTCTCCTTCAGGACTCCTCCCACGTGTCGCCGGGAGTCTTTTCACCTCTTTGCGAACCACCAGAAATCCTAAGTGGCAACCCCAGACTCCTCCAAGGAAGCTACTCCAGAGATGTCTTTTCTCCCAGGGAGGAAACTCTCCCCTCCAGTATCCAGCTGAGACTCCTCCCACGCTCGTCCTGGACTCTCTTCCCCTCTTCTTTTGGTCCCTGAGATCCCTAGTAGCAACTCCTCACTCACTCCTTGCAGGCAGCTACTTGAGAGATGTCTTCTCTCCTTTTGAGCAAAATCTCTCCTCCAGGATGTAACCGAGACTCCTCCCATGCTCCTCCCGGAGTCCTTTCCACGTCTACTTTATGGACCTGAGATCCTGGGTAGCAGCCCCGGACTCCTTCAAGGAAGCTCTATGACAGATGTATATTCTCCTTTGGAGGAAACTCTCCCCTCCAGCAGCCAACCAAGACTCCTTCCAGGCATCTCCTGGATCTTTGTTCCTCTCGGTCAGGGTCCTGAGATCCCGAGTAGCAACTCCAGACTCCTCCAAGGAAGCTTCTCGAGAGATGTCTTTTCCCTTTGGAGAAAACTTGTTACTCAGACCTCTACTTGAGACACCTCCCAGGAATCCTCTTGAGGCTTTTCACCTTTCTGTTAAGAACCTGATATGCTGCTTTGCAACCTCAGGCTCCTCCAAGGAAGCTACTTGAGAGACGAGATGTCTTTTCTCCTTTGGAGGAAACACTCTCCTCCACGATCCACCCAAGACTCCTCCCAGGCTTCACCTGGATCTTTTCACTTCCGCCTTCGGGGGCATGATATCCCAAGAAGCAACCCCCGTCTCCTCCAAAGAAGCTACTCAAGAAGCCTTTCTTCCTTTGCACAAAAATCTCTCCTTCAGGATGCACTTCAGACTCCTCCCAGGCGTCTCCTGGAGTCTCTTCACCTCTTCTTCAACATCCTGAAATTCTGAGTCGCAACCCCAGACTCCTCCAAGGAAGCTACTCGAGAGAGGCCCTTTCTCCAACGGAGGAAACTGTCTCCTCCAGCACCCAGCCAACACTCCTCTCCCACATCTCCTGGACTCTTTCTTCCTCTGCTAGAAGAACAGGAGATCCTGATTAGCAGCTCAAGACTCCTCCAAGGAACATACTGGAGAGATGTCTTCTCCAACGAGGGAAACCCTCTTCTCTGGCATCCCCCCAAATAAACTGCCCAGGCTTCTCCTGCATTCTTTTCACATCTTCTTTATGGACCTGAGATGCTGGGTAGCAGCTCAAGACTCCAGAAAGAAAGCCGTAGGATATTTCTCCTTTGGGGGAAAGCCTCTTTTCCAGGATGCCCCTGAGAGTCACTCCAGAATTCTCCTGGACTCTTTCTGCATCTTCTTTAGGGATCAGAGATTCCAAATAGCAGCCCCAGACTCCTCCAAGGAAGCTACTCGAGAGACGTCTTTTGTCTTTGGAGAAAACTTGTTACCGAAGCCTCCACTTAAAACTCCTGCCAGGAAACTTGTGGAGGCTTTTCACCTTTCTGTTAAGAACCTGAGATCCCGAGCTGCAGCCTCAGACTCCTCCAAGGAAGCCACTCGAGAGATGTCTTTTCTCCTTTGGGAAAATATAACTCCTCCAGGATCGACGCAAGACTCCTCAAAGCTTTCCCCTGGAGCCGTTTCACCTCTGCTTTCAGGCACCTGAGATCCTGAGTAGCAACTCCAGACTCCTCCAAAGAAGCTACCCAAGAAGTCTGTTCTCCTTTGAATGAAAATCTCTCCTTCAGGATGCGCTTCAGACTCCTCCCAGGTGTCCCCTGGAGTCTTTTCACCTCTTCTTCAACATCCTCAAATCCTGAGTAGCAACCCTAGACTCCTCCAAGGAAGCTACTCAAGAGAGCTCTTTTCTCCCAGGGAGGAAACTCTCTTCTCTTGCATCCAGCCAGCACTACTCCCAGGCTTCTCCTGCATTCTTTTCACATCTTTGTTAGGGGCCACAGATCAAAAGTAGCAGCTCTAGGCTCCTCCGAGGGAGCAACTGCAGACGTGTCTTTTCTCCTTCAGAGGAAACACTCTCCTCCAGGATCCAGCCAGGACTCCTCCCAGCTTTCTCCTGGAGTCTTTTCACCTCTGCTTCCAGGGACCTGACATCCTGAGGAGCAACCCCGGTCTCCTCCAAGGAAGCTACTCAAGGCGTCTTTTTTCCTTTGGATGAAAACCTCTCCTTCAGGACTCCTCCCACGTGTCGCCGGGAGTCTTTTCACCTCTTTGCGAACCACCAGAAATCCTAAGTGGCAACCCCAGACTCCTCCAAGGAAGCTACTCCAGAGATGTCTTTTCTCCCAGGGAGGAAACGCTCCCCTCCAGTATCCAGCTGAGACGCCTCCCACGCTCCTCCTGGACTCTCTTCCCCTCTTCTTTTGGTCCCTGAGATCCCTAGTAGCAACTCCTCACTCACTCCTTGCAGGCAGCTACTTGAGAGATGTCTTCTCTCCTTTTGAGCAAACTCTCTCCTCCAGGATGTAACCGAGACTCCTCCCATGCTTCTCCCGGAGTCCTTTCCACGTCTACTTTATGGACCTGAGATCCTGGGTAGCAGCCCCGGACTCCTTCAAGGAAGCTCTATGACAGATGTATATTCTCCTTTGGAGGAAACTCTCCCCTCCAGCAGCCAACCAAGACTCCTTCCAGGCATCTCCTGGATCTTTGTTCCTCTCGGTCAGGGTCCTGAGATCCCGAGTAGCAACTCCAGACTCCTCCAAGGAAGCTTCTCGAGAGACGTCTTTTGTCTTTGGAGAAAACTTGTTACTCAGACCTCTACTTGAGACACCTCCCAGGAATCCTCTTGAGGCTTTTCACCTTTCTGTTAAGAACCTGATAGGCTGCTTTGCAACCTCAGGCTCCTCCAAGGAAGCTACTTGAGAGACGAGATGTCTTTTCTCCTTTGGAGGAAACACTCTCCTCCACGATCCACCCAAGACTCCTCCCAGGCTTCACCTGGATCTTTTCCCTTCCGCCTTCGGGGGCATGATATCCCAAGAAGCAACCCCCATCTCCTCCAAAGAAGCTACTCAAGAAGCCTTTCTTCCTTTGCACAAAAATCTCTCCTTCAGGATGCACTTCAGACTCCTCCCAGGCGTCCCCTGGAGTCTCTTCACCTCTTCTTCAACATCCTGAAATTCTGAGTCGCAACCCCAGACTCCTCCAAGGAAGCTACTCGAGAGAGGCCCTTTCTCCAACGGAGGAAACTGTCTCCTCCAGCACCTAGCCAACACTGCTCTCCCACATCTCCTGGACTCTTTCTTCCTCTGCTAGAAGAACAGGAGATCCTGATTAGCAGCTCAAGACTCCTCCAAGGAACATACTGGAGAGATGTCTTCTCCAACGAGGGAAACGCTCTTCTCTGGCATCCCCCCAAATAAACTGCCCAGGCTTCTCCTGCATTCTTTTCACATCTTCTTTATGGACCTGAGATGCTGGGTAGCAGCTCAAGACTCCAGAAAGAAAGCCGTAGGATATTTCTCCTTTGGGGGAAAGCCTCTTTTCCAGGATGCCCCTGAGAGTCACTCCAGAATTCTCCTGGACTCTTTCTGCATCTTCTTTAGGGATCAGAGATTCCAAATAGCAGCCCCAGACTCCTCCAAGGAAGCCACTCGAGAGACGTCTTTTGTCTTTGGAGAAAACTTGTTACCGAAGCCTCCACTTAAAACTCCTGCCAGGAAACTTGTGGAGGCTTTTCACCTTTCTGTTAAGAACCTGAGATCCCGAGCTGCAGCCTCAGACTCCTCCAAGGAAGCTACTCGAGAGATGTCTTTTCTCCTTTGGGAAAATATAACTCCTCCAGGATCGACGCAAGACTCCTCAAAGCTTTCCCCTGGAGCCGTTTCACCTGTGCTTTCAGGCACCTGAGATCCTGAGTAGCAACTCCAGACTCCTCCAAAGAAGCTACCCAAGAAGTCTGTTCTCCTTTGAATGAAAATCTCTCCTTCAGGATGCGCTTCAGACTCCTCCCAGGTGTCCCCTGGAGTCTTTTCACCTCTTCTTCAACATCCTCAAATCCTGAGTAGCAACCCTAGACTCCTCCAAGGAAGCTACTCGAGAGAGCTCTTTTCTCCCAGGGAGGAAATTCTCTTCTCTTGCATCCAGCCAGCACTACTCCCAGGCTTCTCCTGCATTCTTTTCACATCTTTGTTAGGGGCCACAGATCAAAAGTAGCAGCTCTAGGCTCCTCCGAGGGAGCAACTGCAGACGTGTCTTTTCTCCTTCAGAGGAAACACTCTCCTCCAGGATCCAGCCAGGACTCCTCCCAGCTTTCTCCTGGAGTCTTTTCACCTCTGCTTCCAGGGACCTGACATCCTGAGGAGCAACCCCGATCTCCTCCAAGGAAGCTACTCAAGGCGTCTTTTTTCCTTTGGATGAAAACCTCTCCTTCAGGACTCCTCCCACGTGTCGCCGGGAGTCTTTTCACCTCTTTGCGAACCACCAGAAATCCTAAGTGGCAACCCCAGACTCCTCCAAGGAAGCTACTCCAGAGATGTCTTTTCTCCCATGGAGGAAACTCTCCCCTCCAGTATCCAGCTGAGACTCCTCCCACACTCCTCCTGGACTCTCTTCCCCTCTTCTTTTGGTCCCTGAGATCCCTAGTAGCAACTCCTCACTCACTCCTTGCAGGCAGCTACTTGAGAGATGTCTTCTCTCCTTTTGAGCAAACTCTCTCCTCCAGGATGTAACCGAGACTCCTCCCATGCTTCTCCCGGAGTCCTTTCCACGTCTACTTTATGGACCTGAGATCCTGGGTAGCAGCCCCGGACTCCTTCAAGGAAGCTCTATGACAGATGTATATTCTCCTTTGGAGGAAACTCTCCCCTCCAGCAGCCAACCAAGACTCCTTCCAGGCATCTCCTGGATCTTTGTTCCTCTCGGTCAGGGTCCTGAGATCCCGAGTAGCAACTCCAGACTCCTCCAAGGAAGCTTCTCGAGAGACGTCTTTTGTCTTTGGAGAAAACTTGTTACTCAGACCTCTACTTGAGACACCTCCCAGGAATCCTCTTGAGGCTTTTCACCTTTCTGTTAAGAACCTGATAGGCTGCTTTGCAACCTCAGGCTCCTCCAAGGAAGCTACTTGAGAGACGAGATGTCTTTTCTCCTTTGGAGGAAACACTCTCCTCCACGATCCACCCAAGACTCCTCCCAGGCTTCACCTGGATCTTTTCCCTTCCACCTTCGGGGGCATGATATCCCAAGAAGCAACCCCCGTCTCCTCCAAAGAAGCTACTCAAGAAGCCTTTCTTCCTTTGCACAAAAATCTCTCCTTCAGGATGCACTTCAGACTCCTCCCAGGCGTCTCCTGGAGTCTCTTCACCTCTTCTTCAACATCCTGAAATTCTGAGTCGCAAGCCCAGACTCCTCCAAGGAAGCTACTCGAGAGAGGCCCTTTCTCCAACGGAGGAAACTGTCTCCTCCAGCACCCAGCCAACACTCCTCTCCCACATCTCCTGGACTCTTTCTTCCTCTGCTAGAAGAACAGGAGATCCTGATTAGCAGCTCAAGACTCCTCCAAGGAACATACTGGAGAGATGTCTTCTCCAACGAGGGAAACCCTCTTCTCTGGCATCCCCCCAAATAAACTGCCCAGGCTTCTCCTGCATTCTTTTCACATCTTCTTTATGGACCTGAGATGCTGGGTAGCAGCTCAAGACTCCAGAAAGAAAGCCGTAGGATAGTTCTCCTTTGGGGGAAAGCCTCTTTTCCAGGATGCCCCTGAGAGTCACTCCAGAATTCTCCTGGACTCTTTCTGCATCTTCTTTAGGGATCAGAGATTCCAAATAGCAGCCCCAGACTCCTCCAAGGAAGCTACTCGAGAGACGTCTTTTGTCTTTGGAGAAAACTTGTTACCGAAGCCTCCACTTAAAACTCCTGCCAGGAAACTTGTGGAGGCTTTTCACCTTTCTGTTAAGAACCTGAGATCCCGAGCTGCAGCCTCAGACTCCTCCAAGGAAGCCACTCGAGAGATGTCTTTTCTCCTTTGGGAAAATATAACTCCTCCAGGATCGACGCAAGACTCCTCAAAGCTTTCCCCTGGAGCCGTTTCACCTCTGCTTTCAGGCACCTGAGATCCTGAGTAGCAACTCCAGACTCCTCCAAAGAAGCTACCCAAGAAGTCTGTTCTCCTTTGAATGAAAATCTCTCCTTCAGGATGCGCTTCAGACTCCTCCCAGGTGTCCCCTGGAGTCTTTTCACCTCTTCTTCAACATCCTCAAATCCTGAGTAGCAACCCTAGACTCCTCCAAGGAAGCTACTCGAGAGAGCTCTTTTCTCCCAGGGAGGAAACTCTCTTCTCTTGCATCCAGCCAGCACTACTCCCAGGCTTCTCCTGCATTCTTTTCACATCTTTGTTATGGGCCACAGATCAAAAGTAGCAGCTCTAGGCTCCTCCGAGGGAGCAACTGCAGACGTGTCTTTTCTCCTTCAGAGGAAACACTCTCCTCCAGGATCCAGCCAGGACTCCTCCCAGCTTTCTCCTGGAGTCTTTTCACCTCTGCTTCCAGGGACCTGACATCCTGAGGAGCAACCCCGATCTCCTCCAAGGAAGCTGCTCAAGGCGTCTTTTTTCCTTTGGATGAAAACCTCTCCTTCAGGACTCCTCCCACGTGTCGCCGGGAGTCTTTTCACCTCTCTGCGAACCACCAGAAATCCTAAGTGGCAACCCCAGACTCCTCCAAGGAAGCTACTCCAGAGATGTCTTTTCTCCCAGGGAGAAAACTCTCCCCTCCAGTATCCAGCTGAGACTCCTCCCACGCTCGTCCTGGACTCTCTTCCCCTCTTCTTTTGGTCCCTGAGATCCCTAGTAGCAACTCCTCACTCACTCCTTGCAGGCAGCTACTTGAGAGATGTCTTCTCTCCTTTTGAGCAAAATCTCTCCTCCAGGATGTAACCGAGACTCCTCCCATGCTTCTCCCGGAGTCCTTTCCACGTCTACTTTATGGACCTGAGATCCTGGGTAGCAGCCCCGGACTCCTTCAAGGAAGCTCTATGACAGATGTATATTCTCCTTTGGAGGAAACTCTCCCCTCCAGCAGCCAACCAAGACTCCTTCCAGGCATCTCCTGGATCTTTGTTCCTCTCGGTCAGGGTCCTGAGATCCCGAGTAGCAACTCCAGACTCCTCCAAGGAAGCTTCTCGAGAGATGTCTTTTCCCTTTGGAGAAAACTTGTTACTCACACCTCTACTTGAGACACCTCCCAGGAATCCTCTTGAGGCTTTTCACCTTTCTGTTAAGAACCTGATATGCTGCTTTGCAACCTCAGGCTCCTCCAAGGAAGCTACTTGAGAGACGAGATGTCTTTTCTCCTTTGGAGGAAACACTCTCCTCCACGATCCACCCAAGACTCCTCCCAGGCTTCACCTGGATCTTTTCCCTTCCGCCTTCGGGGGCATGATATCCCAAGAAGCAACCCCCGTCTCCTCCAAAGAAGCTACTCAAGAAGCCTTTCTTCCTTTGCACAAAAATCTCTCCTTCAGGATGCACTTCAGACTCCTCCCAGGCATCTCCTGGAGTCTCTTCACCTCTTCTTCAACATCCTGAAATTCTGAGTCGCAACCCCAGACTCCTCCAAGGAAGCTACTCGAGAGAGGCCCTTTCTCCAACGGAGGAAACTGTCTCCTCCAGCACCCAGCCAACACTCCTCTCCCACATCTCCTGGACTCTTTCTTCCTCTGCTAGAAGAACAGGAGATCCTGATTAGCAGCTCAAGACTCCTCCAAGGAACATACTGGAGAGATGTCTTCTCCAACGAGGGAAACGCTCTTCTCTGGCATCCCCCCAAATAAACTGCCCAGGCTTCTCCTGCATTCTTTTCACATCTTCTTTATGGACCTGAGATGCTGGGTAGCAGCTCAAGACTCCAGAAAGAAAGCCGTATGATAGTTCTCCTTTGGGGGAAAGCCTCTTTTCCAGGATGCCCCTGAGAGTCACTCCAGAATTCTCCTGGACTCTTCCTGCATCTTGTTTAGGGATCAGAGATTCCAAATAGCAGCCCCAGACTCCTCCAAGGAAGCTACTCGAGAGACGTCTTTTGTCTTTGGAGAAAACTTGTTACCGAAGCCTCCACTTAAAACTCCTGCCAGGAAACTTGTGGAGGCTTTTCACCTTTCTGTTAAGAACCTGAGATCCCGAGCTGCAGCCTCAGACTCCTCCAAGGAAGCTACTCGAGAGATGTCTTTTCTCCTTTGGGAAAATATAACTCCTCCAGGATCGACGCAAGACTCCTCAAAGCTTTCCCCTGGAGCCGTTTCACCTCTGCTTTCAGGCACCTGAGATCCTGAGTAGCAACTCCAGACTCCTCCAAAGAAGCTACCCAAGAAGTCTGTTCTCCTTTGAATGAAAATCTCTCCTTCAGGATGCGCTTCAGACTCCTCCCAGGTGTCCCCTGGAGTCTTTTCACCTCTTCTTCAACATCCTCAAATCCTGAGTAGCAACCCTAGACTCCTCCAAGGAAGCTACTCGAG
This sequence comes from Neomorphus geoffroyi, assembly GCA_033558235.1. Lineage (NCBI taxonomy): Eukaryota > Metazoa > Chordata > Aves > Cuculiformes > Neomorphidae > Neomorphus > Neomorphus geoffroyi. The sequence goes on along the minus strand of JAUMJM010000060.1, from coordinate 109,496 downwards.
AGAGCTCTTTTCTCCCAGGGAGGAAACTCTCTTCTCTTGCATCCAGCCAGCACTACTCCCAGGCTTCTCCTGCATTCTTTTCACATCTTTGTTAGGGGCCACAGATCAAAAGTAGCAGCTCTAGGCTCCTCCGAGGGAGCAACTGCAGACGTGTCTTTTCTCCTTCAGAGGAAACACTCTCCTCCAGGATCCAGCCAGGACTCCTCCCAGCTTTCTCCTGGAGTCTTTTCACCTCTGCTTCCAGGGACCTGACATCCTGAGGAGCAACCCCGATCTCCTCCAAGGAAGCTGCTCAAGGCGTCTTTTTTCCTTTGGATGAAAACCTCTCCTTCAGGACTCCTCCCACGTGTCGCCGGGAGTCTTTTCACCTCTTTGCGAACCGCCAGAAATCCTAAGTGGCAACCCCAGACTCCTCCAAGGAAGCTACTCCAGAGATGTCTTTTCTCCCAGGGAGGAAACTCTCCCCTCCAGTATCCAGCTGAGACTCCTCCCACGCTCGTCCTGGACTCTCTTCCCCTCTTCTTTTGGTCCCTGAGATCCCTAGTAGCAACTCCTCACTCACTCCTTGCAGGCAGCTACTTGAGAGATGTCTTCTCTCCTTTTGAGCAAAATCTCTCCTGCAGGATGTAACCGAGACTCCTCCCATGCTTCTCCCGGAGTCCTTTCCACGTCTACTTTATGGACCTGAGATCCTGGGTAGCAGCCCCGGACTCCTTCAAGGAAGCTCTATGACAGATGTATATTCTCCTTTGGAGGAAACTCTCCCCTCCAGCAGCCAACCAAGACTCCTTCCAGGCATCTCCTGGATCTTTGTTCCTCTCGGTCAGGGTCCTGAGATCCCGAGTAGCAACTCCAGACTCCTCCAAGGAAGCTTCTCGAGAGATGTCTTTTCCCTTTGGAGAAAACTTGTTACTCACACCTCTACTTGAGACACCTCCCAGGAATCCTCTTGAGGCTTTTCACCTTTCTGTTAAGAACCTGATATGCTGCTTTGCAACCTCAGGCTCCTCCAAGGAAGCTACTTGAGAGACGAGATGTCTTTTCTCCTTTGGAGGAAACACTCTCCTCCACGATCCACCCAAGACTCCTCCCAGGCTTCACCTGGATCTTTTCCCTTCCGCCTTCGGGGGCATGATATCCCAAGAAGCAACCCCCGTCTCCTCCAAAGAAGCTACTCAAGAAGCCTTTCTTCCTTTGCACAAAAATCTCTCCTTCAGGATGCACTTCAGACTCCTCCCAGGCATCTCCTGGAGTCTCTTCACCTCTTCTTCAACATCCTGAAATTCTGAGTCGCAACCCCAGACTCCTCCAAGGAAGCTACTCGAGAGAGGCCCTTTCTCCAACGGAGGAAACTGTCTCCTCCAGCACCCAGCCAACACTCCTCTCCCACATCTCCTGGACTCTTTCTTCCTCTGCTAGAAGAACAGGAGATCCTGATTAGCAGCTCAAGACTCCTCCAAGGAACATACTGGAGAGATGTCTTCTCCAACGAGGGAAACGCTCTTCTCTGGCATCCCCCCAAATAAACTGCCCAGGCTTCTCCTGCATTCTTTTCACATCTTCTTTATGGACCTGAGATGCTGGGTAGCAGCTCAAGACTCCAGAAAGAAAGCCGTATGATAGTTCTCCTTTGGGGGAAAGCCTCTTTTCCAGGATGCCCCTGAGAGTCACTCCAGAATTCTCCTGGACTCTTCCTGCATCTTGTTTAGGGATCAGAGATTCCAAATAGCAGCCCCAGACTCCTCCAAGGAAGCTACTCGAGAGACGTCTTTTGTCTTTGGAGAAAACTTGTTACCGAAGCCTCCACTTAAAACTCCTGCCAGGAAACTTGTGGAGGCTTTTCACCTTTCTGTTAAGAACCTGAGATCCCGAGCTGCAGCCTCAGACTCCTCCAAGGAAGCTACTCGAGAGATGTCTTTTCTCCTTTGGGAAAATATAACTCCTCCAGGATCGACGCAAGACTCCTCAAAGCTTTCCCCTGGAGCCGTTTCACCTCTGCTTTCAGGCACCTGAGATCCTGAGTAGCAACTCCAGACTCCTCCAAAGAAGCTACCCAAGAAGTCTGTTCTCCTTTGAATGAAAATCTCTCCTTCAGGATGCGCTTCAGACTCCTCCCAGGTGTCCCCTGGAGTCTTTTCACCTCTTCTTCAACATCCTCAAATCCTGAGTAGCAACCCTAGACTCCTCCAAGGAAGCTACTCGAGAGAGCTCTTTTCTCCCAGGGAGGAAACTCTCTTCTCTTGCATCCAGCCAGCACTACTCCCAGGCTTCTCCTGCATTCTTTTCACATCTTTGTTAGGGGCCACAGATCAAAAGTAGCAGCTCTAGGCTCCTCCGAGGGAGCAACTGCAGACGTGTCTTTTCTCCTTCAGAGGAAACACTCTCCTCCAGGATCCAGCCAGGACTCCTCCCAGCTTTCTCCTGGAGTCTTTTCACCTCTGCTTCCAGGGACCTGACATCCTGAGGAGCAACCCCGATCTCCTCCAAGGAAGCTGCTCAAGGCGTCTTTTTTCCTTTGGATGAAAACCTCTCCTTCAGGACTCCTCCCACGTGTCGCCGGGAGTCTTTTCACCTCTTTGCGAACCGCCAGAAATCCTAAGTGGCAACCCCAGACTCCTCCAAGGAAGCTACTCCAGAGATGTCTTTTCTCCCAGGGAGGAAACTCTCCCCTCCAGTATCCAGCTGAGACTCCTCCCACGCTCGTCCTGGACTCTCTTCCCCTCTTCTTTTGGTCCCTGAGATCCCTAGTAGCAACTCCTCACTCACTCCTTGCAGGCAGCTACTTGAGAGATGTCTTCTCTCCTTTTGAGCAAAATCTCTCCTCCAGGATGTAACCGAGACTCCTCCCATGCTTCTCCCGGAGTCCTTTCCACGTCTACTTTATGGACCTGAGATCCTGGGTAGCAGCCCCGGACTCCTTCAAGGAAGCTCTATGACAGATGTATATTCTCCTTTGGAGGAAACTCTCCCCTCCAGCAGCCAACCAAGACTCCTTCCAGGCATCTCCTGGATCTTTGTTCCTCTCGGTCAGGGTCCTGAGATCCCGAGTAGCAACTCCAGACTCCTCCAAGGAAGCTTCTTGAGAGATGTCTTTTCTCTTTGGAGAAAACTTGTTACTCAGACCTCTACTTGAGACACCTCCCAGGAATCCTCTTGAGGCTTTTCACCTTTCTGTTAAGAACCTGCTATGCTGCTTTGCAACCTCAGGCTCCTCCAAGGAAGCTACTTGAGAGACGAGATGTCTTTTCTCCTTTGGAGGAAACACTCTCCTCCACGATCCACCCAAGACTCCTCCCAGGCTTCACCTGGATCTTTTCCCTTCCGCCTTCGGGGGCATGATATCCCAAGAAGCAACCCCCGTCTCCTCCAAAGAAGCTACTCAAGAAGCCTTTCTTCCTTTGCACAAAAATCTCTCCTTCAGGATGCACTTCAGACTCCTCCCAGGCGTCTCCTGGAGTCTCTTCACCTCTTCTTCAACATCCTGAAATTCTGAGTCGCAACCCCAGACTCCTCCAAGGAAGCTACTCGAGAGAGGCCCTTTCTCCAACGGAGGAAACTGTCTCCTCCAGCACCCAGCCAACACTCCTCTCCCACATCTCCTGGACTCTTTCTTCCTCTGCTAGAACAACAGGAGATCCTGATTAGCAGCTCAAGACTCCTCCAAGGAACATACTGGAGAGATGTCTTCTCCAACGAGGGAAACGCTCTTCTCTGGCATCCCCCCAAATAAACTGCCCAGGCTTCTCCTGCATTCTTTTCACATCTTCTTTATGGACCTGAGATGCTGGGTAGCAGCTCAAGACTCCAGAAAGAAAGCCGTAGGATAGTTCTCCTTTGGGGGAAAGCCTCTTTTCCAGGATGCCCCTGAGAGTCACTCCAGAATTCTCCTGGACTCTTTCTGCATCTTCTTTAGGGATCAGAGATTCCAAATAGCAGCCCCAGACTCCTCCAAGGAAGCTACTCGAGAGACGTCTTTTGTCTTTGGAGAAAACTTGTTACCGAAGCCTCCACTTAAAACTCCTGCCAGGAAACTTGTGGAGGCTTTTCACCTTTCTGTTAAGAACCTGAGATCCTGAGCTGCAGCCTCAGACTCCTCCAAGGAAGCTACTCGACAGATGTCTTTTCTCCTTTGGGAAAATATAACTCCTCCAGGATCGACGCAAGACTCCTCAAAGCTTTCCCCTGCAGTCGTTTCACCTCTGCTTTCAGGCACCTGAGATCCACCCAGCACTACACACAGGCTTCTCCTGGAGTCTTTTCACCTCTGCTTTCAGGGATCTGAGATACTGAATAGCAGCCCTAGGCTGCTCCAATGAATCTACTCACAAGATGTCTTTTCTCGTTTAGAAGAAACGTTTTTGTCCAGAATGCAGCTGAGACTCCTCACAGGTACCTCCTCAAAGCTTTTCATCTCCACTTCAGTGAGCTGAGATCCTGAGTTGCAGGCCCAGACTCTTCCAGGGAAGCTACTCAAAAGATGGTTTTTTGCCTTTTAAAAATCTGCCTCCTCCAGCATCCAGCCAAGACTCCTCTGAGGCATCTCCTGGATTTTTTTCACGTCTCCTTTATGGACCTGAGATTCAGAGTTGCAACTCCAGGCTCCTCCAAGCAAGGTTTCCAAGAGATTTCTTTGTCCTTTGGAGGAAACTCTCCTCTGCAGGATCAACCCAGGACTCTTTGCAGGCATCTCCTGAAATCATTGAATCATTTAATTGGAAGAGACCTTTGAGACCATAGAGTCCAGCTGTCCCTGTCCACTACTAAACCATACACTTGAGCACCTCATCTACTCAACTTTTAAGCATCTCTGGGGATGTGGACTCCACCACTTCCATTGCCAATCTGTTCCCACGCTTGAGAAACCTTTTGGTGAAGAAATTTTTCCCGACATCCAACCCAAATATCCCTGCCCACAGCAGAACTTGAGGTCATTTCCTCTCGTCTTGTCCCTTGTTACATGGGAGAAGAGCCCAGCACCCACCTCACCACAACCTCCTTTCCAGAAGCTACAGAGAGCGATGAGGTCTCCCCTCAGCCTCCTCTTCTCCAGGATACACAGCCCCTGGTCCCTCAGCCACTCCCAGAAGGCCTGGGATCCAGATCCTTCCCCAGCTCCGTTCCCTTCTCTAGATGAGCTCCAGCACCTCAGTGTTCTTGGAGTGAGGAGCCCAAAACTGAACCTAGGATTCAAGGTGCGGCCTCACCAGTGCTGAGTCCAGGGCACAATCACCTCCCTGCTCCTGCTGGCCACACCATGGCTGATCCAAGCCAAGATGCCATTGGCCTTCTCGGCCACCTGGGCCACTGCTGGCTCATGTTCAGACACTGTCGACCAACACCCCCAGGTCCTGCTCTGCCAGGCAGCTTTCCAGCTGCTCTTTCCCAAGCCTAGAGCACTACATGGGGTTGTTTTGGCCCAAGTGCAGGTCCTGGCACGTGGCCTTGTTGGTCTCAGCCCACGGATCCAGCCTGTCCCGACTCCTCTGAAGAGCCTCCCTGTCCTCCAGCACATCGACACTCCCACCCAGCTTAGTGCCATCCACACACCCACTGAGGCAGCACTCAATCCCCTCATCCAGATCATGGATAAAGATATTGAACAGGTCTGGACCAAACACGGAACCCTGGGGACACCGCTGGCGACCGGCCACCAACTGGATTGATCTTCCTTTCCAAGGACTATCTGGGCATGGCCACCCAGCCATTTTTTACCCAGCAGAGGGTGTGCCTGTCCAAGCTAATGGCAGCCACTTTCTCAAGCAGAACGCTGTGAGAAGCAGCGTCAAAGGCTTTACCCTAGTCCAGGTGCACCACATCCGCAGCCTTTCCCTCGTCCATGAGGTGGGTAACCTTATGCTAGAAGGAGATCGGGTCAGTTTGGCAGGACCTGCCTTTCATAAACCCACGCTGACTGGGCCTGATCATCTAGGTGTCCTGTGTGTGCTGTGTGACAGCACTGGAGAGGTTCTGTTCCATGACTTTCCCTGGTACCGAGGTCAGACTGATGGGCCTGGAGTTCCCTGGGTACTGAATTACGGACTAGTAGGCCACTCCTAGCGTAAGTAGGCTGCTTTCAGCATTAATGAATCGCTTTTAGCGTAGCTTGGAAAAAGCTGAAACTATTACATGACAGAAAGTTCTTGGCTAAATGCAATCAAGGTCTGTTTTCTGAAAGATAAATCGAATAGGCATCGCTGCTTCTGCTTCTGTATCGCGCTCCCAAGCAGGGAATATAGGCCAGCAGCTAACTTCAGACAGGGGGTTCCACCCCAGGTACAGGGGGACCCCACCTACACTATGGGAGGGCTCCACCTCAGGTACCCTGCAAGGGTAAGAGATGGACGAGAACGATGGGTTCTGAGCACGCAGGCCGTACTGTCTGCAGAACTATTTAATTTATCTACAATAGACAAAAGACAGCACTAAAGTTATGTAACCCTCACTTATCAGGTACCGACGCAGACTGTACGGCACGTTCCTAGAGAATCACTGAATCACAGAACGTCCTGAGGGACCCACAAGGACCACCGAGTCCAACTCCTGTCCCTGCACAGGACACCCCAACAATCACACCGTGGGACTGAGGGTGTTGGCCAAAGGCTTCTGGAATATCGTCAGGCTGTGCCTGCTTCCCTGGGAGCTGTTCCAGGGCTCCACCACCCTCTGGGGGAAGAACCTCTTCCTCATGCACAACCTAACCCTGGCACATCTCCTTGCCATGTCCTCGGGTCCTGTCATGGGTCACAAAAGAGAAGTGCTCAGCACCCGTTTCACCTGCTTCCCTTGTGAGCAGGCAGTGAACAGCTGTGAGACCCCTCCTCAGTCTCCTCCCCAGGCTCAACAGCCACAGTGACTTCAGCCGCCCCTCACACGGCTGAAAACCAGAGCGCGGAGGTTACGCAACCGAGCGGCGCGCTTACCAGGGACCCACACTGGCTGCACGGCACGTTCCTGCATAATAAATAATATTAGAGATAGATCGAGAATAAAGAGGCTTTACCTTACGTTCCGCCGCGGGTCGATGACTTCGGGTGCCGGGGAGGGGTCCGTGTCCGCGCCCCGAGCGGCAGGGAGCAGCGCTCGGGCTGGGAGCAGCAGCGCCCGCGGGACCGGAGCGCGGGGCACGGGCCCCGGGGGCCCCGGGCGGGCTCCTGTCCCTGTCCCCGGCTCCGGGACATGCTCGGGCCCGGCCCTGCCCGCGCAGGAGGCTCCGACTCTCGGGAGCGCCTGCGGTTGCGGCCGCCCGGCTCCCCGCCTGGGCCGCGACTGCAACGGCGGCGCCGTTGCCCGGCAACGCCCGGGGCTCGGGGCGGCTCGGCTCGGCTCGGCTCTTTTCGGCTCGGCTCGGCTCTTTTCGGCTCGGCTCGGCTCTTTTCGGCTCGGCTCGGTTCCTCCCGGCGTGTTCCGGACCCGAGATCCCGAGCAGCGGCCCCGCGCTGCTCCAAGGAAGCCACTCGAGATCTCTTCCCCTTCGCAGGATCCTCTGTGCTGCAGGAGCCACCCGAAACTCCTTCCGGCGTCTCCCGGAGGTGACGGCCGGCCCCTGCCCGTGCCCCGCAGCGGACACATCCCCAGCTGCCCCCACATCCAGCCCTGCCCTACCGTGGGCACGCAGGGTGCGAGCGTGGGTGCTGCCAGCCCCGTGCTGCTCGTGTCCCCGCGGGGGAGGCACAGCTCTCCCCTCCCTGGAGAAGGGGCTGTCACCCTGCCCGGGGCAGAGCCAGGGAAGCTGGAGGTTTTTGCAGTGCAAACAGGGAGGGTGCTGGCTCTGCAGAGCCCCGGGTGAGCCCTGACTGCCTCAAGCACTGCCCTGGGACACTTTCCCAGCTGTGACGTCACGCAGGTGAGATCCTGATGAGGGGGGGGTGGGGGGGCGAGGGATTCCCTCCTGTTGAGTCCCGAGGTTCAAGATAGGACCCTTGCTCTCTAAGCGTCCCCTCAGAGAGGAGCCCGGGTGCAGCTGGATCCGTCTCCAGTCCAGGTCCCGCTCGACGGTTTCTGACTGATTCTGTGTGTGCTTGTACGTATTTTGCCACAAGTCAGACTCCAGTTACCTGTGAGAGACCGCCACACGTAGGGTTAATAATTGCTGCTCGCAGTCTGACCGGCAGCAGCCGCCTGCAGCAATGCCCTCAGAGTGACAACTTCCCAGCGCTGGAGGCAGCTATTTAATTCAAGTGACAGATGAAAACAAATCCCGGATTGTCATCCACAAATGCACAGAACGAGCAGAACAAGCCCGGAAGCTTGAGGTTTCCTCCGTGAACACCACACAGCTCCCAGGAAAGCCAGTTGCCCCAGTCCGGGTTAACGAAGTGGCCAAAAATTCCAGTCCCATGGAGTTGAACCAGGGCAGGTGCCAGGTTTTGTCCCTGGGCCACGGCAGCCCTGGATCCACAGCTGGGGGGGTGCGAGGCTGGAGAGCAGCCCTGGGAAAGGGACCTGGGGGTGCTGGGTGATGGCGAGTTGAGTCAGCAGGGCCCTGGCAACCAGGAGGGCAACCGTGTCCTGGGGGGCGTCCAGCACCGGGGATTGTCCCGCTCTGCCCCACACTGGGGCGACCCCACCCTGAGCACTGGGGCAATTCTGGGGCCACAGGATGAGAAGGATCTAAAGCTGCTGGAGAGTGTCCAGAGGAGGGCACGGAGTTGGGGAAGGGTTTAGAGGGGAAGTGTGTGAGTTGCAGCTGAAGTCACTAGGTCTGTTCAGCCTGGAGGAGACTGAGAGGAGACCTCATCTTGCTCTGCAGGTTCCTCACATGGGGAGGAGGAGGTGTGGGCACTGAGCTCTTCTCTCTGGACCCGAGGGAATGGCAGGAAGATGCCAGGGGAGGGTTGGGTTGGGCATGAGGAGCACCTTCTTCCCCCAGAGGGTGGTGGAGCACTGGAACAGCTCCCCAGGGAAGCAGGCACAGCCTGACAATATTCCAGAAGCCTTTGGCCAAGTCCCTCAGCCCCACGGGGTGAATGTTGGGGTGTCCTGTGCAGGGACGGGGGTTGGACTTGATGGTCCTTGTGGATCCCTTCCAACTCAGGACATTCTGTGATTCTATGATAAATTCTGTTGGCCTTGGTCTGCAGGGGATTTCTCTTCCCCACAGGAGCCGAGTGTGGTGCCAGCAGTCCCTGGGCTCCTCCTGGCTCAGTCCCAGCAGTAGCCCAGATGGCCAAGAAGGCCAAAGGCATCCTGACCTACATCAGAAATAATGTGGCAAGTAGAAGCAGGGAAGTGATCCTTGCTGTGAACTCAGGGCTGCTGAAGCCGCACCTCGAATCTTGGGTTCAGTTTTGGGCCTTTCACTCCAAGAAGGACATTGAGGGGCTGGCACGTGTCTGGAGAAGCGGAAGGGAGCTGGGGAAGAGGCTGGAGAATAAGCCTTATGAGGAGCTGCTGAGGGAGCTGGGGTTGTCTAGCCTGAAGAAAATGAAACTGAGGGCGGACCTTATCGCTCTCCACAGGTGCCTGAAAGGAGGTTGTAGAGAGATGGGGGGTGGTCTCTTCTCCGTGGTACAGTGACAGGACAAGGGGAAATGGCCTTAAGATGCACCAGGGGTGATTTAGGTTGGACATTAGGAGAAATTTCTTTTCTGAAACGATTGTCAAGCATGGGCAGAGGCTGCCCAGGGAGGTGGTTGAGTCCCCATCCCTGGAGATCTCTAAAAGAGGAGTAGATGTTGTCCTTGGGTGTAAGTAACAGAGGAGCTCACAGATGGGGAGGGAACTTGCCTTAGAAAACCATTGAGTTAATGAGCAAAACCAGCTTCTCTGCTGGCAACAAGCTGTCATGGCCCAGAAAGCCAACTCTGTCCTGGGCTGCATCCAGAGCAGGGGGATCAGCAGGGCAAGGAAGGAGATTCTCCCCCTCTGTTCTACTCTTGTGAGACCCCACCTGGAGCCCTGTGTTCAATTCTGGAGTCCTCCAACACAGGGAGGACAAGGAGCTGTTGGAGCGAGTCCTGAGGAGCCCATGGAGATGATCCAAGGGCTGGAGCACCTCCTGTACGAGGACAGGCTGAGAGAGCTGGGGTTGTTCAGCCTGGAGAAGCCAAGGCTACAGGGGGACCTTAGAGCAGCCTCCCAGTGCTGAAAGGGGCTCCAGGAAAGCGGGAGAGGGGCTCCTGATCAGGGAGTGCAGGGATGGGAAGGGGAATGGTCTTCAGGTGAAAGAGGGGAGATTGAGATGAGAGCTTGGGAAGAAATGTTTTGCTGTGAGGGTGGGGAGGCCCTGTCCCAGGTTGCCCAGAGCAGTGGTGGCTGCCCCATCCCTGGAGGTGTTCAAGGCCAGGTTGGATGGGGCTTGGAGCCCCCTGATCCAGTGGGAGGGGTCCCTGCCCATGGCAGGGGGTAGGCCTGGATGGGCTTTGAGGTCCCTTCCAGCCCAAACCATTCCATGATTCTATGGTTCCATGACCTCCAGCAAAATTTTGTTTTTTGGGTTGAAGACGAGCTTAGAATGGCAGAGTTGCAGAAAGACCTGGAAATCTCTCACTGCAGGCACCGCAATCTCTGCAGGGTGGACATTCGCTTTTCTTTCCCACTCAGGTCTGTCCCCTGCTGCCACAGCTTTCCCTGCTCCTGTAGGACCCTTCTCTCCTGGTCTGTCCCCACCCTGGGTGCCATGGATGCTGTCACTGGCACCAGAGCGAACGCTGTCATTAGGCTCCACAGTGAACAGGTGTGATTGGGCACCGAAGCAAACACCTGTCACTGGGCACCAGAGTGAATGCATCATTGGGCACCAGAGCAAACGCTGTCATTAGGCACCAGAGTGAACGCTGAGCTGAGAGGCACAGGCAGAGCTCAGACCCCTCCAAAAGCGGCTGCTAGAGCTGGCCCAAGGCCAAGGCCACCTCCTCCGGGCTCATGCTGGAACCCACAGCACTCCAAATCCCAAGAGACAGTGGCCTCTGAAGCACAGCAGTGGCAGCAGTTCAGCTCTACTTGGCGCTGCTTGGCCGGGTTTGGCTCTGGAAGGGGAGGGAGCAAGGACAGGGAATGAGCAGGGAGAGTGAAATGAGCCAGGAGAGGGGAATGAGCTGGCAGTGGCTATCACTGAAATAGAGAAACTCCTTAACACCTTTGAGTTACTCCTAACACACTTCAAGAAGCCACAGTCTTTAATCTGGTGTCAGATGTACGGGGGACCTCTCCACTCAGCATGCATGCCGATGGGCATGAGAAGTGGTTATTTACTCACTGAATTTATACACATAGATTATATTTCTCATAAAAATCATGTATATTAATCCCATTTCCCAGCACTCATTACAATAGGTGTCCCGCCACTCGCACACGCTCCCCACAGTCCTTTACTGAGTCCGAGCTTTGCAAAGCAGCCTCTGCTCTATTTCAGTGCCGTCTGGTCTGCTTGGAAGTTTCCATCTTATGTTCAAAACCAGGTTATCCCAATTTCATCTCTTTTGGCTCCTGAAGTGCTGCCCAGATGCCAGATTTCTCATCTTCAAGGTCTTTTCCCTTCATCCTGTCACACCTTCAATTTTATGGCCTTGTTAGTCTTATTCTTCAAATATCGCAGAAAGAGAGGAGGGAGCTGTTCACTGGTTCCTAAGATGAGATGAGATATTAGTACAGGCACTGTGTTCTACACATTCCCCAATAGCAGCTGATACTGGTTTGCTCAGGGGTACAACATGAGGAATGAGCTGGGAGAGAGGAATGAGCTGGGACAGGGAATGAACCAGGACAGGGGCAGAGGAGGGGGACAGGAGGGAGCAGGGGAACAGGGGTCCACCCAGCCCCCGGGTGCCCCCAGTTCCCCTTCCTCGGTGGGTCTCCATTGTCAGGGTGGGTCTCTGCTCTTGGGGTGTCCCCATCACCCCTATTAGGGGAGTCCTACTCCAGATGGGGTCTTCACTACCCAGGTGACCTCAGTGGATTGCCTTGCTTGCTGGGTCCCCATTCTCTCTCCCCCAGGGTGGGGCAGCTCTGGAATGGATGGGCTGCGTGGAGTGGGGAAGGTGGAGTAGGGCAGGGGCACCAGCTTTTGTCCCGGCCCGCGGGCACCACCAGGAGACACCAAGCGGGGCATAGGCTGCCAGACCGCCAGGCACTGGGGCCGGGAACAGCGAGAAAAGGCTTCTATCCTCCAGAGAAAAAGATCCACCTGGGGACCCACCCAAGATTCCTCTTATTCTTCACCTGGAACCTTCTCACCTTTTCTTTAGGGACCTGATATCCTGAACGGGGACTCCAGACTCCTCCAAGGAAGCTCCACCTGAGATGCTTTTTCTCCTCTGGAGGAAAAATCTCTCCTTCAGGATGCACTTCAGACTCCTTTGAGGCTTCTCCTGGAGCAGTTTCATGTCTTATTTATAGACCTGAGATCCTAGGTAGAAGCAACAGAAACTATGCAAGAGACATTCTTTCTCCTTTGGAGGAAAAATGTCCGGTAAGGACCAACTCGAGACTCTTTCCAGGCATCTCCTGGAGCCTTTTCCCTTCTCTATTGGTACAGGAGATCCACAGCAGCAACTCGAGACTCCTCCAAGAAAGATATCCGAGAGATGACTTTTCTCCCTTGGCGGAAACTCTCTTCTCCAGGATCTTCCCAAGACTCCTCCCAGGCATCTCTTGGAGTCTTGCCACCTCTGCTATAACATCCTGAGATTCTGAGTTGCAGCTCAAGACCCATCAAAGGAAGCTACATATCAGATGTCTTTTCTCGTTGGAGGAATATGGTTTTGTAAGGACCCACGTGAGTCTCTGCCCAGAAATCTCCCGAAGTCTCTTCACCTCTCCTTAAAGGAATTGAGATTGCAAGTAGAAGCTCGAGACTCCTCCAATTAATCTATTTGTGAGATGTCTTTTCTCTTTGGAAGAAACTTTCTTGTTGAGGGTCTACCAGAGACTCCTCACAGGCACCTCCTGAAGGCTTCACTTCATCAAGCTGACATCCTGAGCCAGAGACCTAGACTCCTCCAAGGAAGCTACTCGAGAGACGTCTTTTGTCTTTGGAGAAAACTTGTTACCGAAGCCTCCACTTAAAACTCCTGCCAGGAAACTTGTGGAGGCTTTTCACCTTTCTGTTAAGAACCTGAGATCCCGAGCTGCAGCCTCAGACTCCTCCAAGGAAGCTACTCGAGAGATGTCTTTTCTCCTTTGGGAAAATATAAATCCTCCAGGATCGACGCAAGACTCCTCAAAGCTTTCCCCTGGAGCCGTTTCACCTGTGCTTTCAGGCACCTGAGATCCTGGGTAGCAACTCCAGACTCCTCCAAAGAAGCTACCCAAGAAGTCTGTTCTCCTTTGAATGAAAATCTCTCCTTCAGGATGCGCTTCAGACTCCTCCCAGGTGTCCCCTGGAGTCTTTTCACCTCTTCTTCAACATCCTCAAATCCTGAGTAGCAACCCTAGACTCCTCCAAGGAAGCTACTCGAGAGAGCTCTTTTCTCCCAGGGAGGAAACTCTCTTCTCTTGCATCCAGCCAGCACTACTCCCAGGCTTCTCCTGCATTCTTTTCACATCTTTGTTAGGGGCCACAGATCAAAAGTAGCAGCTCTAGGCTCCTCCGAGGGAGCAACTGCAGACGTGTCTTTTCTCCTTCAGAGGAAACACTCTCCTCCAGGATCCAGCCAGGACTCCTCCCAGCTTTCTCCTGGAGTCTTTTCACCTCTGCTTCCAGGGACCTGACATCCTGAGGAGCAACCCCGGTCTCCTCCAAGGAAGCTACTCAAGGCGTCTTTTTTCCTTTGGATGAAAACCTCTCCTTCAGGACTCCTCCCACGTGTCGCCGGGAGTCTTTTCACCTCTTTGCGAACCGCCAGAAATCCTAAGTGGCAACCCCAGACTCCTCCAAGGAAGCTACTCCAGAGATGTCTTTTCTCCCAGGGAGGAAACTCTCCCCTCCAGTATCCAGCTGAGACTCCTCCCACGCTCCTCCTGGACTCTCTTCCCCTCTTCTTTTGGTCCCTGAGATCCCTAGTAGCAACTCCTCACTCACTCCTTGCAGGCAGCTACTTGAGAGACGTCTTCTCTCCTTTTGAGCAAACTCTCTCCTCCAGGATGTAACCGAGACTCCTCCCATGCTTCTCCCGGAGTCCTTTCCACGTCTACTTTATGGACCTGAGATCCTGGGTAGCAGCCCCGGACTCCTTCAAGGAAGCTCTACGACAGATGTATATTCTCCTTTGGAGGAAACTCTCCCCTCCAGCAGCCAACCAAGACTCCTTCCAGGCATCTCCTGGATCTTTGTTCCTCTCGGTCAGGGTCCTGAGATCCCGAGTAGCAACTCCAGACTCCTCCAAGGAAGCTTCTCGAGAGATGTCTTTTCTCTTTGGAGAAAACTTGTTACTCAGACCTCTACTTGAGACACCTCCCAGGAATCCTCTTGAGGCTTTTCACCTTTCTGTTAAGAACCTGATATGCTGCTTTGCAACCTCAGGCTCCTCCAAGGAAGCTACTTGAGAGACGAGATGTCTTTTCTCCTTTGGAGGAAACACTCTCCTCCACGATCCACCCAAGACTCCTCCCAGGCTTCACCTGGATCTTTTCCCTTCCGCCTTCGGGGGCATGATATCCCAAGAAGCAACCCCCGTCTCCTCCAAAGAAGCTACTCAAGAAGCCTTTCTTCCTTTGCACAAAAATCTCTCCTTCAGGATGCACTTCAGACTCCTCCCAGGCGTCTCCTGGAGTCTCTTCACCTCTTCTTCAACATCCTGAAATTCTGAGTCGCAACCCCAGACTCCTCCAAGGAAGCTACTCGAGAGAGGCCCTTTCTCCAACGGAGGAAACTGTCTCCTCCAGCACCCAGCCAACACTCCTCTCCCACATCTCCTGGACTCTTTCTTCCTCTGCTAGAACAACAGGAGATCCTGATTAGCAGCTCAAGACTCCTCCAAGGAACATACTGGAGAGATGTCTTCTCCAACGAGGGAAACGCTCTTCTCTGGCATCCCCCCAAATAAACTGCCCAGGCTTCTCCTGCATTCTTTTCACATCTTCTTTATGGACCTGAGATGCTGGGTAGCAGCTCAAGACTCCAGAAAGAAAGCCGTAGGATAGTTCTCCTTTGGGGGAAAGCCTCTTTTCCAGGATGCCCCTGAGAGTCACTCTAGAATTCTCCTGGACTCTTTCTGCATCTTCTTTAGGGATCAGAGATTCCAAATAGCAGCCCCAGACTCCTCCAAGGAAGCTACTCGAGAGACGTCTTTTGTCTTTGGAGAAAACTTGTTACCGAAGCCTCCACTTAAAACTCCTGCCAGGAAACTTGTGGAGGCTTTTCACCTTTCTGTTAAGAACCTGAGATCCCGAGCTGCAGCCTCAGACTCCTCCAAGGAAGCCACTCGAGAGATGTCTTTTCTCCTTTGGGAAAATATAACTCCTCCAGGATCGACGCAAGACTCCTCAAAGCTTTCCCCTGGAGCCGTTTCACCTCTGCTTTCAGGCACCTGAGATCCTGAGTAGCAACTCCAGACTCCTCCAAAGAAGCTACCCAAGAAGTCTGTTCTCCTTTGAATGAAAATCTCTCCTTCAGGATGCGCTTCAGACTCCTCCCAGGTGTCCCCTGGAGTCTTTTCACCTCTTCTTCAACATCCTCAAATCCTGAGTAGCAACCCTAGACTCCTCCAAGGAAGCTACTCGAGAGAGCTCTTTTCTCCCAGGGAGGAAACTCTCTTCTCTTGCATCCAGCCAGCACTACTCCCAGGCTTCTCCTGCATTCTTTTCACATCTTTGTTAGGGGCCACAGATCAAAAGTAGCAGCTCTAGGCTCCTCCGAGGGAGCAACTGCAGACGTGTCTTTTCTCCTTCAGAGGAAACACTCTCCTCCAGGATCCAGCCAGGACTCCTCCCAGCTTTCTCCTGGAGTCTTTTCACCTCTGCTTCCAGGGACCTGACATCCTGAGGAGCAACCCCGATCTCCTCCAAGGAAGCTACTCAAGGCGTCTTTTTTCCTTTGGATGAAAACCTCTCCTTCAGGACTCCTCCCACGTGTTGCCGGGAGTCTTTTCACCTCTTTGCGAACCACCAGAAATCCTAAGTGGCAACCCCAGACTCCTCCAAGGAAGCTACTCCAGAGATGTCTTTTCTCCCAGGGAGGAAACTCTCCCCTCCAGTATCCAGCTGAGACTCCTCCCACGCTCGTCCTGGACTCTCTTCCCCTCTTCTTTTGGTCCCTGAGATCCCTAGTAGCAACTCCTCACTCACTCCTTGCAGGCAGCTACTTGAGAGATGTCTTCTCTCCTTTTGAGCAAAATCTCTCCTCCAGGATGTAACCGAGACTCCTCCCATGCTTCTCCCGGAGTCCTTTCCACGTCTACTTTATGGACCTGAGATCCTGGGTAGCAGCCCCGGACTCCTTCAAGGAAGCTCTATGACAGATGTATATTCTCCTTTGGAGGAAACTCTCCCCTCCAGCAGCCAACCAAGACTCCTTCCAGGCATCTCCTGGATCTTTGTTCCTCTCGGTCAGGGTCCTGAGATCCCAAGTAGCAACTCCAGACTCCTCCAAGGAAGCTTCTCGAGAGATGTCTTTTGTCTTTGGAGAAAACTTGTTACTCAGACCTCTACTTGAGACACCTCCCAGGAATCCTCTTGAGGCTTTTCACCTTTCTGTTAAGAACCTGCTATGCTGCTTTGCAACCTCAGGCTCCTCCAAGGAAGCTACTTGAGAGACGAGATGTCTTTTCTCCTTTGGAGGAAACACTCTCCTCCACGATCCACCCAAGACTCCTCCCAGGCTTCACCTGGATCTTTTCCCTTCCGCCTTCGGGGGCATGATATCCCAAGAAGCAACCCCCGTCTCCTCCAAAGAAGCTACTCAAGAAGCCTTTCTTCCTTTGCACAAAAATCTCTCCTTCAGGGTGCACTTCAGACTCCTCCCAGGCGTCTCCTGGAGTCTCTTCACCTCTTCTTCAACATCCTGAAATTCTGAGTCGCAACCCCAGACTCCTCCAAGGAAGCTACTCGAGAGAGGCCCTTTCTCCAACGGAGGAAACTGTCTCCTCCAGCACCCAGCCAACACTCCTCTCCCACATCTCCTGGACTCTTTCTTCCTCTGCTAGAACAACAGGAGATCCTGATTAGCAGCTCAAGACTCCTCCAAGGAACATAATGGAGAGATGTCTTCTCCAACGAGGGAAACGCTCTTCTCTGGCATCCCCCCAAATAAACTGCCCAGGCTTCTCCTGCATTCTTTTCACATCTTCTTTATGGACCTGAGATGCTGGGTAGCAGCTCAAGACTCCAGAAAGAAAGCCGTAGGATAGTTCTCCTTTGGGGGAAAGCCTCTTTTCCAGGATGCCCCTGAGAGTCACTCCAGAATTCTCCTGGACTCTTTCTGCATCTTCTTTAGGGATCAGAGATTCCAAATAGCAGCCCCAGACTCCTCCAAGGAAGCTACTCGAGAGACGTCTTTTGTCTTTGGAGAAAACTTGTTACCGAAGCCTCCACTTAAAACTCCTGCCAGGAAACTTGTGGAGGCTTTTCACCTTTCTGTTAAGAACCTGAGATCCCGAGCTGCAGCCTCAGACTCCTCCAAGGAAGCCACTCGAGAGATGTCTTTTCTCCTTTGGGAAAATATAAATCCTCCAGGATCGATGCAAGACTCCTCAAAGCTTTCCCCTGGAGCCGTTTCACCTGTGCTTTCAGGCACCTGAGATCCTGAGTAGCAACTCCAGACTCCTCCAAAGAAGCTACCCAAGAAGTCTGTTCTCCTTTGAATGAAAATCTCTCCTTCAGGATGCGCTTCAGACTCCTCCCAGGTGTCCCCTGGAGTCTTTTCACCTCTTCTTCAACATCCTCAAATCCTGAGTAGCAACCCTAGACTCCTCCAAGGAAGCTACTCGAGAGAGCTCTTTTCTCCCAGGGAGGAAACTCTCTTCTCTTGCATCCAGCCAGCACTACTCCCAGGCTTCTCCTGCATTCTTTTCACATCTTTGTTAGGGGCCACAGATCAAAAGTAGCAGCTCTAGGCTCCTCCGAGGGAGCAACTGCAGACGTGTCTTTTCTCCTTCAGAGGAAACACTCTCCTCCAGGATCCAGCCAGGACTCCTCCCAGCTTTCTCCTGGAGTCTTTTCACCTCTGCTTCCAGGGACCTGACATCCTGAGGAGCAACCCCGCTCTCCTCCAAGGAAGCAACTCAAGGCGTCTTTTTTCCTTTGGATGAAAACCTCTCCTTCAGGACTCCTCCCACGTGTTGCCGGGAGTCTTTTCACCTCTTTGCGAACCACCAGAAATCCTAAGTGGCAACCCCAGACTCCTCCAAGGAAGCTACTCCAGAGATGTCTTTTCTCCCAGGGAGGAAACTCTCCCCTCCAGTATCCAGCTGAGACTCCTCCCACGCTCCTCCTGGACTCTCTTCCCCTCTTCTTTTGGTCCCTGAGATCCCTAGTAGCAACTCCTCACTCACTCCTTGCAGGCAGCTACTTGAGAGATGTCTTCTCTCCTTTTGAGCAAAATCTCTCCTCCAGGATGTAACCGAGACTCCTCCCATGCTTCTCCCGGAGTCCTTTCCACGTCTACTTTATGGACCTGAGATCCTGGGTAGCAGCCCCGGACTCCTTCAAGGAAGCTCTGTGACAGATGTATATTCTCCTTTGGAGGAAACTCTCCCCTCCAGCAGCCAACCAAGACTCCTTCCAGGCATCTCCTGGATCTTTGTTCCTCTCGGTCAGGGTCCTGAGATCCCGAGTAGCAACTCCAGACTCCTCCAAGGAAGCTTCACGAGAGATGTCTTTTCTCTTTGGAGAAAACTTGTTACTCACACCTCTACTTGAGACACCTCCCAGGAATCCTCTCGAGGCTTTTCACCTTTCTGTTAAGAACCTGATATGCTGCTTTGCAAGCTCAGGCTCCTCCAAGGAAGCTACTTGAGAGACGAGATGTCTTTTCTCCTTTGGAGGAAACACTCTCCTCCACGATCCACCCAAGACTCCTCCCAGGCTTCACCTGGATCTTTTCCCTTCCGCCTTCGGGGGCATAATATCCCAAGAAGCAACCCCCGTCTCCTCCAAAGAAGCTACTCAAGAAGCCTTTCTTCCTTTGCACAAAAATCTCTCCTTCAGGATGCACTTCAGACTCCTCCCAGGCATCTCCTGGAGTCTCTTCACCTCTTCTTCAACATCCTGAAATTCTGAGTCGCAACCCCAGACTCCTCCAAGGAAGCTACTCGAGAGAGGCCCTTTCTCCAACGGAGGAAACTGTCTCCTCCAGCACCCAGCCAACACTCCTCTCCCACATCTCCTGGACTCTTTCTTCCTCTGCTAGAAGAACAGGAGATCCTGATTAGCAGCTCAAGACTCCTCCAAGGAACATACTGGAGAGATGTCTTCTCCAACGAGTGAAACCCTCTTCTCTGGCATCCCCCCAAATAAACTGCCCAGGCTTCCCCTGCATTCTTTTCACATCTTCTTTATGGACCTGAGATGCTGGGTAGCAGCTCAAGACTCCAGAAAGAAAGCCGTAGGATAGTTCTCCTTTGGGGGAAAGCCTCTTTTCCAGGATGCCCCTGAGAGTCACTCCAGAATTCTCCTGGACTCTTTCTGCATCTTCTTTAGGGATCAGAGATTCCAAATAGCAGCCCCAGACTCCTCCAAGGAAGCTACTCGAGAGACGTCTTTTGTCTTTGGAGAAAACTTGTTACCGAAGCCTCCACTTAAAACTCCTGCCAGGAAACTTGTGGAGGCTTTTCACCTTTCTGTTAAGAACCTGAGATCCCGAGCTGCAGCCTCAGACTCCTCCAAGGAAGCCACTCGAGAGATGTCTTTTCTCCTTTGGGAAAATATAACTCCTCCAGGATCGACGCAAGACTCCTCAAAGCTTTCCCCTGGAGCCGTTTCACCTCTGCTTTCAGGCACCTGAGATCCTGAGTAGCAACTCCAGACTCCTCCAAAGAAGCTACCCAAGAAGTCTGTTCTCCTTTGAATGAAAATCTCTCCTTCAGGATGCGCTTCAGACTCCTCCCAGGTGTCCCCTGGAGTCTTTTCACCTCTTCTTCAACATCCTCAAATCCTGAGTAGCAACCCTAGACTCCTCCAAGGAAGCTACTCGAGAGAGCTCTTTTCTCCCAGGGAGGAAACTCTCTTCTCTTGCATCCAGCCAGCACTACTCCCAGGCTTCTCCTGCATTCTTTTCACATCTTTGTTAGGGGCCACAGATCAAAAGTAGCAGCTCTAGGCTCCTCCGAGGGAGCAACTGCAGACGTGTCTTTTCTCCTTCAGAGGAAACACTCTCCTCCAGGATCCAGCCAGGACTCCTCCCAGCTTTCTCCTGGAGTCTTTTCACCTCTGCTTCCAGGGACCTGACATCCTGAGGAGCAACCCCGATCTCCTCCAAGGAAGCTGCTCAAGGCGTCTTTTTTCCTTTGGATGAAAACCTCTCCTTCAGGACTCCTCCCACGTGTCGCCGGGAGTCTTTTCACCTCTTTGTGAACCACCAGAAATCCTAAGTGGCAACCCCAGACTCCTCCAAGGAAGCTACTCCAGAGATGTCTTTTCTCCCAGGGAGGAAACTCTCCCCTCCAGTATCCAGCTGAGACTCCTCCCACGCTCCTCCTGGACTCTCTTCCCCTCTTCTTTTGGTCCCTGAGATCCCTAGTAGCAACTCCTCACTCACTCCTTGCAGGCAGCTACTTGAGAGATGTCTTCTCTCCTTTTGAGCAAAATCTCTCCTCCAGGATGTAACCGAGACTCCTCCCATGCTTCTCCCGGAGTCCTTTCCACGTCTACTTTATGGACCTGAGATCCTGGGTAGCAGCCCCGGACTCCTTCAAGGAAGCTCTATGACAGATGTATATTCTCCTTTGGAGGAAACTCTCCCCTCCAGCAGCCAACCAAGACTCCTTCCAGGCATCTCCTGGATCTTTGTTCCTCTCGGTCAGGGTCCTGAGATCCCCAGTAGCAACTCCAGACTCCTCCAAGGAAGCTTCTCGAGAGATGTCTTTTGTCTTTGGAGAAAACTTGTTACTCCCACCTCTACTTGAGACACCTCCCAGGAATCCTCTTGAGGCTTTTCACCTTTCTGTTAAGAACCTGATAGGCTGCTTTGCAACCTCAGGCTCCTCCAAGGAAGCTACTTGAGAGACGAGATGTCTTTTCTCCTTTGGAGGAAACACTCTCCTCCACGATCCACCCAAGACTCCTCCCAGGCTTCACCTGGATCTTTTCCCTTCCGCCTTCGGGGGCATGATATCCCAAGAAGCAACCCCCGTCTCCTCCAAAGAAGCTACTCAAGAAGCCTTTCTTCCTTTGCACAAAAATCTCTCCTTCAGGATGCACTTCAGACTCCTCCCAGGCGTCTCCTGGAGTCTCTTCACCTCTTCTTCAACATCCTGAAATTCTGAGTCGCAACCCCAGACTCCTCCAAGGAAGCTACTCGAGAGAGGCCCTTTCTCCAACGGAGGAAACTGTCTCCTCCAGCACCCAGCCAACACTCCTCTCCCACATCTCCTGGACTCTTTCTTCCTCTGCTAGAACAACAGGAGATCCTGATTAGCAGCTCAAGACTCCTCCAAGGAACATACTGGAGAGATGTCTTCTCCAACGAGGGAAACCCTCTTCTCTGGCATCCCCCCAAATAAACTGCCCAGGCTTCTCCTGCATTCTTTTCACATCTTCTTTATGGACCTGAGATGCTGGGTAGCAGCTCAAGACTCCAGAAAGAAAGCCGTATGATAGTTCTCCTTTGGGGGAAAGCCTCTTTTCCAGGATGCCCCTGAGAGTCACTCCAGAATTCTCCTGGACTCTTTCTGCATCTTCTTTAGGGATCAGAGATTCCAAATAGCAGCCCCAGACTCCTCCAAGGAAGCTACTCGAGAGACGTCTTTTGTCTTTGGAGAAAACTTGTTACCGAAGCCTCCACTTAAAACTCCTGCCAGGAAACTTGTGGAGGCTTTTCACCTTTCTGTTAAGAACCTGAGATCCCGAGCTGCAGCCTTAGACTCCTCCAAGGAAGCTACTCGAGAGATGTCTTTTCTCCTTTGGGAAAATATAACTCCTCCAGGATCGACGCAAGACTCCTCAAAGCTTTCCCCTGGTGCCGTTTCACCTCTGCTTTCAGGCACCTGAGATCCTGAGTAGCAACTCCAGACTCCTCCAAAGAAGCTACCCAAGAAGTCTGTTCTCCTTTGAATGAAAATCTCTCCTTCAGGATGCGCTTCAGACTCCTCCCAGGTGTCCCCTGGAGTCTTTTCACCTCTTCTTCAACATCCTCAAATCCTGAGTAGCAACCCTAGACTTCTCCAAGGAAGCTACTCGAGAGAGCTCTTTTCTCCCAGGGAGGAAACTCTCTTCTCTTGCATCCAGCCAGCACTACTCCCAGGCTTCTCCTGCATTCTTTTCACATCTTTGTTAGGGGCCACAGATCAAAAGTAGCAGCTCTAGGCTCCTCCGAGGGAGCAACTGCAGACGTGTCTTTTCTCCTTCAGAGGAAACACTCTCCTCCAGGATCCAGCCAGGACTCCTCCCAGCTTTCTCCTGGAGTCTTTTCACCTCTGCTTCCAGGGACCTGACATCCTGAGGAGCAACCCCGGTCTCCTCCAAGGAAGCTACTCAAGGCGTCTTTTTTCCTTTGGATGAAAACCTCTCCTTCAGGACTCCTCCCACGTGTCGCCGGGAGTCTTTTCACCTCTTTGCGAACCACCAGAAATCCTAAGTGGCAACCCCAGACTCCTCCAAGGAAGCTACTCCAGAGATGTCTTTTCTCCCAGGGAGGAAACTCTCCCCTCCAGTATCCAGCTGAGACTCCTCCCACGCTCCTCCTGGACTCTCTTCCCCTCTTCTTTTGGTCCCTGAGATCCCTAGTAGCAACTCCTCACTCACTCCTTGCAGGCAGCTACTTGAGAGATGTCTTCTCTCCTTTTGAGCAAACTCTCTCCTCCAGGATGTAACCGAGACTCCTCCCATGCTTCTCCCGGAGTCCTTTCCACGTCTACTTTATGGACCTGAGATCCTGGGTAGCAGCCCCGGACTCCTTCAAGGAAGCTCTATGACAGATGTATATTCTCCTTTGGAGGAAACTCTCCCCTCCAGCAGCCAACCAAGACTCCTTCCAGGCATCTCCTGGATCTTTGTTCCTCTCGGTCAGGGTCCTGAGATCCCGAGTAGCAACTCCAGACTCCTCCAAGGAAGCTTCTCGAGAGATGTCTTTTGTCTTTGGAGAAAACTTGTTACTCAGACCTCTACTTGAGACACCTCCCAGGAATCCTCTTGAGGCTTTTCACCTTTCTGTTAAGAACCTGATAGGCTGCTTTGCAACCTCAGGCTCCTCCAAGGAAGCTACTTGAGAGACGAGATGTCTTTTCTCCTTTGGAGGAAACACTCTCCTCCACGATCCACCCAAGACTCCTCCCAGGCTTCACCTGGATCTTTTCCCTTCCGCCTTCGGGGGCATGATATCCCAAGAAGCAACCCCCGTCTCCTCCAAAGAAGCTACTCAAGAAGCCTTTCTTCCTTTGCACAAAAATCTCTCCTTCAGGATGCACTTCAGACTCCTCCCAGGCGTCTCCTGGAGTCTCTTCACCTCTTCTTCAACATCCTGAAATTCTGAGTCGCAACCCCAGACTCCTCCAAGGAAGCTACTCGAGAGAGGCCCTTTCTCCAACGGAGGAAACTGTCTCCTCCAGCACCCAGCCAACACTCCTCTCCCACATCTCCTGGACTCTTTCTTCCTCGGCTAGAACAACAGGAGATCCTGGTTAGCCTCTTTTCCAGGATGCCCCTGAGAGTCACTCCAGAATTCTCCTGGACTCTTTCTGCATCTTCTTTAGGGATCAGAGATTCCAAATAGCAGCCCCAGACTCCTCCAAGGAAGCTACTCGAGAGACGTCTTTTGTCTTTGGAGAAAACTTGTTACCGAAGCCTCCACTTAAAACTCCTGCCAGGAAACTTGTGGAGGCTTTTCACCTTTCTGTTAAGAACCTGAGATCCCGAGCTGCAGCCTCAGACTCCTCCAAGGAAGCTACTCGAGAGATGTCTTTTCTCCTTTGGGAAAATATAACTCCTCCACGATCGACGCAAGACTCCTCAAAGCTTTCCCCTGCAGTCGTTTCACCTCTGCTTTCAGGCACCTGAGATCCACCCAGCACTACACACAGGCTTCTCCTGGAGTCTTTTCACCTCTGCTTTCAGGGATCTGAGATACTGAATAGCAGCCCTAGGCTCCTCCAATGAATCTACTCACAAGATGTCTTTTCTCCTTTAGAAGAAACGTTTTTGTCCAGAATGCAGCTGAGACTCCTCACAGGTACCTCCTCAAAGCTTTTCATCTCCACTTCAGTGAGCTGAGATCCTGAGTTGCAGGCCCAGACTCTTCCAGGGAAGCTACTCAAAAGATGGTTTTTTGCCTTTTAAAAATCTGCCTCCTCCAGCATCCAGCCAAGACTCCTCTGAGGCATCTCCTGGATTTTTTTCACGTCTCCTTTATGGACCTGAGATTCAGAGTTGCAACTCCAGGCTCCTCCAAGCAAGGTTTCCAAGAGATTTCTTTGTCCTTTGGAGGAAACTCTCCTCTGCAGGATCAACCCAGGACTCTTTGCAGGCATCTCCTGAAATCATTGAATCATTTAATTGGAAGAGACCTTTGAGACCATAGAGTCCAGCTGTCCCTGTCCACTACTAAACCATACACTTGAGCACCTCATCTACTCAACTTTTAAGCATCTCTGGGGATGTGGACTCCACCACTTCCATTGCCAATCTGTTCCCACGCTTGAGAAACCTTTTGGTGAAGAAATTTTTCCCGACATCCAACCCAAATATCCCTGCCCACAGCAGAACTTGAGGTCATTTCCTCTCGTCTTGTCCCTTGTTACATGGGAGAAGAGCCCAGCACCCACCTCACCACAACCTCCTTTCCAGAAGCTACAGAGAGCGATGAGGTCTCCCCTCAGCCTCCTCTTCTCCAGGATACACAGCCCCTGGTCCCTCAGCCACTCCCAGAAGGCCTGGGATCCAGATCCTTCCCCAGCTCCGTTCCCTTCTCTAGATGAGCTCCAGCACCTCAGTGTTCTTGGAGTGAGGAGCCCAAAACTGAACCTAGGATTCAAGGTGCGGCCTCACCAGTGCTGAGTCCAGGGCACAATCACCTCCCTGCTCCTGCTGGCCACACCATGGCTGATCCAAGCCAAGATGCCATTGGCCTTCTCGGCCACCTGGGCCACTGCTGGCTCATGTTCAGACACTGTCGACCAACACCCCCAGGTCCTGCTCTGCCAGGCAGCTTTCCAGCTGCTCTTTCCCAAGCCTAGAGCACTACATGGGGTTGTTTTGGCCCAAGTGCAGGTCCTGGCACGTGGCCTTGTTGGTCTCAGCCCACGGATCCAGCCTGTCCCGACTCCTCTGAAGAGCCTCCCTGTCCTCCAGCACATCGACACTCCCACCCAGCTTAGTGCCATCCACACACCCACTGAGGCAGCACTCAATCCCCTCATCCAGATCATGGATAAAGATATTGAACAGGTCTGGACCAAACACAGAACCCTGGGGACACCGCTGGCGACCGGCCACCAACTGGATCGATCTTCCTTTCCAAGGACTCTCTGGGCATGGCCACCCAGCCATTTTTTACCCAGCAGAGGGTGTGCCTGTCCAAGCTAATGGCAGCCACTTTCTCAAGCAGAACGCTGTGAGAAGCAGCGTCAAAGGCTTTACCCTAGTCCAGGTGCACCACATCCGCAGCCTTTCCCTCGTCCATGAGGTGGGTAACCTTATGCTAGAAGGAGATCGGGTCAGTTTGGCAGGACCTGCCTTTCATAAACCCACGCTGACTGGGCCTGATCATCTAGGTGTCCTGTGTGTGCTGTGTGACAGCACTGGAGAGGTTCTGTTCCATGACTTTCCCTGGTACCGAGGTCAGACTGATGGGCCTGGAGTTCCCTGGGTACTGAATTACGGACTAGTAGGCCACTCCTAGCGTAAGTAGGCTGCTTTCAGCATTAATGAATCGCTTTTAGCGTAGCTTGGAAAAAGCTGAAACTATTACATGACAGAAAGTTCTTGGCTAAATGCAATCAAGGTCTGTTTTCTGAAAGATAAATCGAATAGGCATCGCTGCTTCTGCTTCTGTATCGCGCTCCCAAGCAGGGAATATAGGCCAGCAGCTAACTTCAGACAGGGGGTTCCACCCCAGGTACAGGGGGACCCCACCTACACTATGGGAGGGCTCCACCTCAGGTACCCTGCAAGGGTAAGAGATGGACGAGAACGATGGGTTCTGAGCACGCAGGCCGTACTGTCTGCAGAACTATTTAATTTATCTACAATAGACAAAAGACAGCACTAAAGTTATGTAACCCTCACTTATCAGGTACCGACGCAGACTGTACGGCACGTTCCTAGAGAATCACTGAATCACAGAACGTCCTGAGGGACCCACAAGGACCACCGAGTCCAACTCCTGTCCCTGCACAGGACACCCCAACAATCACACCGTGGGACTGAGGGCGTTGGCCAAAGGCTTCTGGAATATCGTCAGGCTGTGCCTGCTTCCCTGGGAGCTGTTCCAGGGCTCCACCACCCTCTGGGGGAAGGACCTCTTCCTCATGCACAACCTAACCCTGGCACATCTCCTTGCCATGTCCTCGGGTCCTGTCATGGGTCACAAAAGAGAAGTGCTCAGCACCCGTTTCACCTGCTTCCCTTGTGAGCAGGCAGTGAACAGCTGTGAGACCCCTCCTCAGTCTCCTCCCCAGGCTCAACAGCCACAGTGACTTCAGCCGCCCCTCACACGGCTGAAAACCAGAGCGCGGAGGTTACGCAACCGAGCGGCGCGCTTACCAGGGACCCACACTGGCTGCACGGCACGTTCCTGCATAATAAATAATATTAGAGATAGATCGAGAATAAAGAGGCTTTACCTTACGTTCCGCCGCGGGTCGATGACTTCGGGTGCCGGGGAGGGGTCCGTGTCCGCGCCCCGAGCGGCAGGGAGCAGCGCTCGGGCTGGGAGCAGCAGCGCCCGCGGGACCGGAGCGCGGGGCACGGGCCCCGGGGGCCCCGGGCGGGCTCCTGTCCCTGTCCCCGGCTCCGGGACATGCTCGGGCCCGGCCCGGCCCGCGCAGGAGGCTCCGACTCTCGGGAGCGCCTGCGGTTGCGGCCGCCCGGCTCCCCGCCTGGGCCGCGACTGCAACGGCGGCGCCGTTGCCCGGCAACGCCGTTGCCCGGCAACGCCCGGGGCTCGGGGCGGCTCGGCTCGGCTCGGCTCTTTTCGGCTCGGCTCGGCTCTTTTCGGCTCCGCTCGGCTCTTTTCGGCTCGGCTCGGTTCCTCCCGGCGTGTTCCGGACCCGAGATCCCGAGCAGCGGCCCCGTGCTGCTCCAAGGAAGCCACTCGAGATCTCTTCCCCTTCGCAGGATCCTCTGTGCTGCAGGAGCCACCCGAAACTCCTTCCGGCGTCTCCCGGAGGTGACGGCCGGCCCCTGCCCGTGCCCCGCAGCGGACACATCCCCAGCTGCCCCCACATCCAGCCCTGCCCTACCGTGGGCACGCAGGGTGCGAGCGTGGGTGCTGCCAGCCCCGTGCTGCTCGTGTCCCCGCGGGGGAGGCACAGCTCTCCCCTCCCTGGAGAAGGGGCTGTCACCCTGCCCGGGGCAGAGCCAGGGAAGCTGGAGGTTTTTGCAGTGCAAACAGGGAGGGTGCTGGCTCTGCAGAGCCCCGGGTGAGCCCTGACTGCCTCAGGCACTGCCCTGGGACACTTTCCCAGCTGTGACGTCACGCAGGTGAGATCCTGATGTGGGGGGGCGAGGGATTCCCTCCTGTTGAGTCCCGAGGTTCAAGATGGGACCCTTGCTCTCTAAGCGTCCCCTCAGAGAGGAGCCCGGGTGCAGCTGGATCCGTCTCCAGTCCAGGTCCCTCTCGACGGTTTCTGACTGATTCTGTGTGTGCTTGTACGTATTTTGCCACAAGTCAGACTCCAGTTACCTGTGAGAGACCGCCACACGTAGGGTTAATAATTGCTGCTCGCAGCCTGACCGGCAGCAGCCGCCTGCAGCAATGCCCTCAGAGTGACAACTTCCCAGCGCTGGAGGCAGCTATTTAATTCAAGTGACAGATGAAAACAAATCCCGGATTGTCATCCACAAATGCACAGAACGAGCAGAACAAGCCCGGAAGCTTGAGGTTTCCTCCGTGAACCCCACACAGCTCCCAGGAAAGCCAGTTGCCCCAGTCCGGGTTAACGAAGTGGCCAAAAATTCCAGTCCCATGGAGTTGAACCAGGGCAGGTGCCAGGTTTTGTCCCTGGGCCACGGCAGCCCTGGATCCACAGCTGGGGGGGTGCGAGGCTGGAGAGCAGCCCTGGGAAAGGGACCTGGGGGTGCTGGGTGATGGCGAGTTGAGTCAGCAGGGCCCTGGCAACCAGGAGGGCAACCGTGTCCTGGGGGGCGTCCAGCACCGGGGATTGTCCCGCTCTGCCCCGCAGTGGGGCGACCCCACCCTGAGCACTGGGGCAGTTCTGGGGCCACAGGATGAGAAGGATCTAAAGCTGCTGGAGAGGGTCCAGAGGAGGGCAGGGAGCTGGGGAAGGGTTTAGAGGAAGCGGAAAGGGCTTTGCCAACTGCAGGGAGGGGTAAGGAAGTGCCCAGCACCTTTAGCTTGCAGCAGACTGGGGCTGTGCTGGGCTCCCAGCACCAGGGCAGCAACAGTGGCCGGTCTGGGCAGACGACACAGGCTCGGACCCTGCACGGTGCCAGACAGCAAGGACAGGTTTACCAAAAGTGACAAATGCTTGGTTGTAGTTGGTAGAGAGCAGCTTCAGGTCCCTCAGCTGCTCCCAGCTCCCAGGACCCAGACTGCACCTGGAAAGCCAGTTTCTCAAGCAGAACGCTGTGAGAAGCAGCGTCAAAGGCTTTACCCTAGTCCAGGTGCACCACATCCGCAGCCTTTCCCTCGTCCATGAGGTGGGTAACCTTATGCTAGAAGGAGATCGGGTCAGTTTGGCAGGACCTGCCTTTCATAAACCCACGCTGACTGGGCCTGATCATCTAGGTGTCCTGTGTGTGCTGTGTGACAGCACTGGAGAGGTTCTGTTCCATGACGTTCCCTGGTACCGAGGTCAGACTGATGGGCCTGGAGTTCCCTAGATCCTCCCTGTGGCCCTTCTTGTAAATGAGGATCACAGTTGCTGGCCCCCCAGCTGCAGAACAGCCCCCCAGGTGGCAGTTGTGACCACAGCCCCTGCTGCCCCCTCCCCACCGTTGACCTCTGCTTTACTCAATTCCATTATTTATTCAAATTCAACATTAAAACCACACACAGGGCGAGCAGGGACGTGTGGAGCACAGCTCCATCCCTGGTGTCCCAGACGCCACCCCAGGCAGCCCAGGCCCCGGCCCAGACCCTGTGTTCCCTCCCTCGCCGCAGGAGGGTGTGCAGCTTCTCTGGATTCCAGTGTGTGGCCAAGGGCATCCATGGCCACTCCCCCCTGGACAGGGTAGTGCAGCCCTGCTGCCCCAACCAGCACCGCACTGGCAGAAGCAGAAGCCCACCACCTCATGGCCAGAGCTGGGGGTTAGTGGACAGCAGCCACTCGATGGTCTCCAGCAAGAAGGACATGCTGTAGTGCCGGGCAATGTTCTGGAAAACGTTGATGTGCTCCATGAAGGTCTGGGAAGAAGGGAAGGAATAAGTCAACTTGATCCAGTGGGAGGTGTCCCTGCCCACCACAGTGGTTTGGAACTGGGTGGGCTTTGAGGTTCCTTCCAACCAAAACCACTCCATGATTTTATGAGGCTGTGCAGCACCCCAGGGCAGCAGAGGGGGCTCCAGGAAGGTTGCCGGGCAGGGCAGGTGGGGCAGAGAGAGGGCAGCAGAGTAGATCCCAAGGGGACAAGCAGTTAGAGAAGGGGCAGAGGAGACAGAGGGCGGCGCAGGGCTCCTTGCTGTCCTGACTGTCTCAGGTGCTGCTGGCTTGTGGCTGGGAGAGGCAGGAGGGAGCAGGTGTACCTGGGAAGATATGGTCAGTGTGAAGTCTCCAGCGCAGCTGCAGTACATGGGCATGTGCGTCTCCTTCACACCATGACACTTCTTGCACACCTGGAGGCCAAGGAGCTTTACATAGGCCAGGAGCAGAGACCAAGGCCCTCTGCCAGGGGCAGAATGAATGCATCCAGCCTCAGCCAGCCAGGGGCACGGGAAGAACAGGGGAGCCCCGTACTCACCAGGTCCTGCAGCACAAAGGCCATCAGCTTCTTCTGCAGGGCTTCCACCAGCAAGGTTTCAATGGCAGTGGAGTCGTATGGTGCCTGGCAGTTGGAGCAGACCCAGCTGGGCAGCACTGATTCATCCTATGGACAAAGAGGAGGGAGGTGAGCACCAAGTGTCTCAAGCACTGGGATGTTGGAACCAGACTCAGGAGAGGATGGAGCATCAGTCGAAGCCAAGAGATGCTCAGCCCTGTCACAAGCAGCTAGAAAAGGAGGTGAACAGCAAAGATGCTGAGAGGGAGGATGGTCAATGGCACAGAGCAGCCTCCAGCACTTCCATGCTGGGGCCTCTGGTGTCCCTAGGACAGAGACTGCACCTGGGAGAGTGCAGGGTCCTTGCATAGGTCCAAGTCCCTGCAGAAGTTGCAGTTCCTGCAGATGACTTCCGGGAGCACGTAGGAGCGGCAAGGGTCCTGAAACTGGGCTTGTTCTGAGAACTCGCCCACCTCGATGAGGCGCAGCAGGTCCCGGCGCAGTTTGTTCACCTGGTTGGTGATGTTGGTATCCAGGGAGAGTACCTACAAGAATGAAGAGCGAGATGAACCTACCAGCAGAGAAGTGTCCTCACCAGGACAGTTCAAATCCTCATGACCTCACATGGATGAAGGGCAAGACAAAATTGTTTTAAGTCACTCTTGGAGGAAAGCTGTGGCAAATCTGACAAGAATGAGAATTTGAGCTATAACCACAGAACTTCAGAGGAGGGGCCTGGCCCACCCCACTGACCTTGCAAACGTATTTGATGAACTCCAGAGCTGGGTTGTTGAGCGGCAAGTGGGAGCCAGGCAGCACGGGGAATAGGTCTGAAGGCTCAGTAGCATGATGAGACCCAGCCATCTTCTTCTGGATCTTCTGGGTGATGGTGAAGAAGCTCTGTGTGAGCTCATTGGCCACATAATCCTGCGAGAAGGTGATCATGCCTAGAGAGATGGAGCAGAAAGCATTTGAGCCACACAGTGGCACATACAGACCGTGAGGTGGGTGGCTCCCCACCTGCACCAGGGCTGTCCTAGGGCTAGGCATTGCTCCCACTCACCAGGCATTGCTCCCATTTCCCCCAGGGCCTCCTGAGACACCTGGCTGGTGCTCCTCCTCTTGACAGGGGTGCTCCCGGTAGCCTTGCGCCGCAGCTCCTCCTTCATGCTGTGGTACACGGCCACAATGTAGGCTGGAGAGACACGGGAAAGGCTCCAGCTCCAGCTGCCACCCCATGGCAGGTGCTCCCTGCAACCTCACCTCCTCCCTGGGACAGCTCACCTGACACGATCATCAGGAAGTAGCTCTGGCAGGAGGCAGCCTCGGGCAGGAACTGTGAGATGTTCCAGTTGTTCTCCAGCAGCTCCTCCACGTTTGGCTCCCCTTCCTCCTCTTCTTCCTCCCCTGCCTCCTCTTCCTCGCTGTCGTCCTCCTCCACCACCTGCCTACTGCTGGTGTCCTTCTGGAGGAGCCAGTGATATTGCAGTGGTTCCTCATGCCCAGCCAATGTCTCCCCACTTATCTCAACCCCCAACACCCTGTTCCTGGGGGTCTGAGCGCTTCCTGTCTCTCACCTCCCCGTAGTGTACACGAGAATCCACTTTTCCCTTGATGCCTCCATAATTTGCCGGATCCATCCAGAGCAGGAACTCCCAGCAGCGGGAAAAGGAGATGGTCAGAGAGTGGAAAATCTCCTTGGAGTGGATGCTGGAAGGAAGAGACTGCACTGACCCACAGCAGGAGCATTGTCCCTAATTCAGAGCCTTCTCCTTGGAACACCGTGGGGAGGAGGTGGTGCTGGCAAGGAGAGAGAGCGTTCACCCTCTCCCATCCAACCACTGGTGGGGTCCTCAGAAGAAGCCATGGCCAAGGAGACTTGGCTCTATATGGTTGTGTCGAGGTGCCTGTAGAGTGGCTGGGATGTTGAGGGCCAGCCAGGGAATAAGGTGCTGGGTTCCTCAAGTCCTCCTGAAGGTCTCTTCTGGATTGAATGCTATGGGTATTCTTGGAATAACACCTATAGAGAAGAGCTAAGGGACAGAACCCTGCAAGGCAGCGAGAGAACCAGGCAGCTCTGTCCCCTCAGGAGCTTGCCACAGAAAATAAATTCAGAGCTGAGGCCCCATCAAAAGGCAGAAAATCATGGAAAGATGTTATGCTTTGGGTTGGAAGGGACCTCAAAGCCCATCCAGTCCCACCCCCTGCCATGGGCAGGGACACCTCCCACTGGATCAGGGGGCTCCAAGGCCCATCCAACCTGGCCTGGAACACCTCCAGGGATGGGGCAGCCACCGCTGCTCTGGGCAACCTGGGACAGGGCCTCCCCACCCTCACAGCAAAACATTTCTCCCTAAGATCTCATCTCAATCTCCCCTCTTTCAGCTGAAAACCATTTCCCCTCATCCCATCCCTGCAATCCCTGATCAAGAGCCCCTCCCCAGCATTCCTGGAGCCCCTTTCAGTACCCGAAGGCTGCTCTAAGGTCTGCCCAGAGCCTTCTCTTCTCCAGGCTGAAAAACCCCAACTCTCTCAGCCTGTCCTCGTACAGGAGGTGCTCCAGCCCTCGGATCATCTCCGTGGCCTCCTCTGGACTCGCTCCAACAGCTCCATGTCCTTCCTGTGCTCAGGACTCCAGAACCGGACACAGGGCTCCAGGTGGGGTCTCACCAGAGTGGAGCAGAGGGGAAGAATCCCCTCCTACCTGGTCTTTGGCCTTGGCTCCACCACCCAGGAGCACCTCACCTGTTGATGATGTACTCCATGTAGCTGATG
Source organism: Neomorphus geoffroyi (assembly GCA_033558235.1). Taxonomy (NCBI): domain Eukaryota; kingdom Metazoa; phylum Chordata; class Aves; order Cuculiformes; family Neomorphidae; genus Neomorphus; species Neomorphus geoffroyi. The sequence goes on along the minus strand of JAUMJM010000060.1, from coordinate 76,595 downwards.
GCATCCTCAATGCGCCGCTTCTTGGTGCACAGGATGACCCGGTTGAAGTTGGCGTAAACCACTGAGGAGCCCAGACGCTTGAACTCTGCCACCAGCCTGCAGGCAGGGCAGAGGGGTGGGAGTCAGTGGGCAGCAAGGCAAAGCCCGAAGAGCAGATGCCACCCATGGAGGATGTGCTGATCCAGCACAGGAGTCAAGCATGTCAGTGATGCCATGCAAAGGTCACCAGAACAGCAGCAGGGAGGTCCAACCCACTGCCCACCTCTCTGGAGGCTGCAGCAGAGTGTCTGTGGGTGCCAACAGCATCCCACTCATTCATGCCATGCCCACTCCTTCCTCATTGGCCAACCTGGCACCCTCCAGGTGTTACTTACTGCAGGAAAAGCTTCTTCATCATGTTGTGGAGCGTGCGGTGCAGGGCTGGGTCGTAGAGCAGGGAAGAAGGAGAGCGGAGCCAGCGGTAGAAGTGAATGACCTGGTTGTCTGCGTAGACATTGTGGTACTGTGTGATCTCCTTCACCCAGCTCACCACCATACTCTTCAGGATCCTGCCAGGGAGCAGAGTCCAGCATCACCCCACCCACCAGCAACAAGGACATGTTTTCATGCTGGAGGATTCTGAACTGGAACTCCACCAGAGCAGAGATGTGAGCCCTCGGCACATGTGCCACGAGGTAAATATGTGCTTCCATCATCTGGTGAAGCATGAAGAAAGGAGAAACAAGAAAGGGCAAAGTGTTCATCAGCATCCCCATGCATCTGCTGGATAAGCCACCAGGCAGTTCCAAACCCAGGACCGTCAAAAGTCCATTGGAGAAGATGCCTGCCCTACCCTTGAGACCTGGATTTATTTAGATCACCCCACAAGCCCCATCGCTGGCACAAGTCAGGGAAAAGCAAAAGCTGAGGAGAGAGGCAGGACCCCCAAGAGGACCTGCCAGGAGGGAGACCAGACGCTCCACCCCCTGCTGTCTCCTGCAGTCATACCTGAAAGTGTTGGAGCAGAGGGCGGTTTCATCATAGCTGGCCCGGATGTTGGCAGCTTGGTTCCCTGTCACCATGTCTTCTAGGGATGCCTGCTGAATCACGTCAAAGCTGATGCTCATGCTGGAGCCTCCTTCCATATCGTTTATGTGGTGGGACTGCAGGACCGTGTTTACAGCCAGGCTCTGGATGTCTAGCTCGAGGCACACTAAACAGCAAACAATGCTTATCAGGTGGGCAGGGCGATGGACTACAGCCTCCCTGCCCCTCTGCCAGAAGGGCTTTTTACAGTTGTAGAAGTGATTGGTAGATGTTGCCACCATGAGCAGGAAGATGCTTTCACAGGTGTGACCACTTTGACAGGCACTTGTCTCCCAACAAGACTAGGACCTACTAACCCTTTGAGACCATCATTTCTTCCTGAAAAGGAGCTGAGAAGAAGCGATTACCACTAAAGCTGCTTCTGCCCAAGAAAGACCTGTCCTAAGGTCAGCAGGTCCACAGTTGAGCTGGTCCTGTCCTTGAGCTGAGATACTGCAGGTGGTCATTGGATCTCAGAAAGTTTGGGACGGGACACACCAGGATCATCAAATTCAAGTCCTGCCCCTGTACAGGACAATGCCAACATTCACACCATGTGGCTGAGAAAGTTGGCCAAAGGCTTCTAGAATACCTTCAGGTTTGGTGTCGTGACTGCTTGCCTGGAGAACTGTTCCAGTGCTCCACCACCCTCTGGGGGAAGAACCTCCTCCTCATGTCCCACCTAACCCTTCCCTGGCACATCTTCCTGCCATTCCCTCAGGTCCTATCTTTGGTCACCAGAGGGAAGAGCTCAGCGCCCGCTCCTCCCTTTGTGAGAAAGCAGTGAACTGGGATGAGGTCTCCCCTCAGGTGACCACAAGTTGGGAAGGAACCTGGGCCAGGACATACCCTTGCTCAGGTCACTGCTGGAATGCCGAAGCTTCTGGTGACCGGTGTCACCACAGAGACTCTGGAAACTGCATCCATCCCTCCACAGGGCTTGCAGAGAAGGACTCAGCTCTGTCCCCACTCAGCACTAGCACCTTCCTCCCTCCTCACCTGTGGAGTAGCAGCCAGGGTTGTTGATCTCCACAGAGGCCCTCTCATCAAACTCCATGACAAGGCGGTTGTCATCAGCCTCCTTGCCCCCCAGGTCTGGGCGTGCTGTGGGCGAGAGCCACAGCAAGTGGTTGTGACGACGGAGGTGGCGCGAGAAGAAGAGGTCAGAGCCAAAGGTGGAGATGTCATCAGGGAGGTTGCCAATAGGGATGTGATAGTACCTGGGGCACAGAGAGGAGCAATCACTGGGGCAAGTGCAGCTGCAGAGAAGTCAGGGACCCTTGCTTGTCCCCTCAAGGGATGGGGCAGCCTCCTACGGTCCCATCAAGGGCACAGCAGCCCCAGGGAAATGCAGCCACCTTGATTACCTGCTCATCTCAAAAGCCTGGGACAGGCAGGTGTCCAGGTTGAGGTAATGGCGAATCATGCGGCGCGCAGCATGACGCTGCCAGTCCAGGACCAAGTAGCTGATGTCATCTACCAGCTGGATAGGAACCAAGGGGAACTCCTCAATGATGGGGATCCCACTTGCCAACTGTTTAAGGTCCCAGTTAGACTGCACAGCGACCACTGTGGGGCCCCGGCGCTCGTCCTGCGGAAAGAAAAGGACATGTCAGAGAATCATAGAATGGCCTGAGTTGGAAGGGATCCACAAGGATCATTGAGTCCAACCCCCGTCCCTGCACAGGACACCCCAACAATCACACCGTGGGGCTGAGGGCCTTGGCCAAAGACTTCTGGAATATCGTCAGGCTGTGCCTGCTTCCCTGGGGAGCTGTTCCAGGGCTCCACCACCCTCTGGGGGAAGAACCTCTTCCTAATGTCCAACCTAACCCTCTCCTGGCATCTTCCTGCCATTCCCTCAGGTCCTGTCATTGGTCACCAGAGAGTAGAGCTCAGTGCCTGCTGCTCCTCCCTGTTTGAGGAAGCTGCAGACGGCTATGAAGTCCCCCCTCGGTCTCCTCCAAGCTGAACAGACCAAGTAACTTCAGCCGCTCCTCATATGATTTCTCCTCTAGACCCTTCATCAGCTTTTGTGGCCCTCCAGTAGTTCGATGTCCTTTTTATACTGTGGCACCCAAAACTGCATAAAATATTCAAGGTGGTGCTGCCCCAGTGCGGAGCAGAGTGGGACAATCCCCTCCCTTGGGCTGGCAATGCTGTGCTGGATGCCCCCCAGGACATGGTTGCCCTCTTGGCTGCCAAGGCTTACTGTCCTGGTGCACCTCTCTGGTGAGCACACATGCTCAGCAGGGAACGGGCAGCCGAAGGTCTCCGCAGTGGGGACTGCACACCCCAGCACTCCTGAAGCACCTTCTTCCATGCAATCAGCTCTCCAGTTGCGCACAGGGACCGGGGGATACTGAGGTGGCCTTGCTGTTGGCACTGCCCTAGGCCAGCCACCCCAAGCATAACAAAGCCCTTGAGCAACACTCACTTCTACCCTTGACGTTCAGGCCAACAGCTCAGTGCAGGTGCTGCTGGAGCTGGGGCTCCAGTGCTTTCTACAGCATCCTCGCCATCCCATGTGCCTCCATGGACCAGGTCCCACAGAGACCTTCCTCACCCCTTCATCTCACCTTGTAGCCCTGCAGCAGCCGCTGGATGGCTCTGTAGATGACCTTGGGGTCTGTCTCAGCATGCACTTCAAAGTTGTGCTTGTCCGGGGGCAGCAGCTCTTCACCTGCCTTTTCCAGCAGTGCACGACGCTCCGCCGAGAAGAGGGTGTTAAGATTCGGCATCTGATTGCTGCGTACCTGTGCTCAACGGGGAATGGGTGAGAGCTGAGGGGAGAGGGACCCTGGATTGCATGGTCCTGAGGGGGTGGGGGTGTTGTGTCTCCCCTCCATGTATCATGATATGCCTTCCACCCAGACCTACCAAAACATGCTCAGAGAAACCTCCCAGCTTTCTGGGCCCTGAGTGCCCACGGCCGGCTCATATTGAGCTTCTCACCCACCAGCATTCCCATTATCCCTGGTAGGACTGAAGGTCCTCGACCCTCAACGGAGCAGACACACGCATGTTTCCGCAGCAATGTGCTCTCCAGGTGCTCAAGAGCAAGAATAAATCCAAAGGAATCCATCAGGCAGCAGTCTCCTTCCCACAGCAGAAAGCCAAAGAGTGTGTGGTAGGGACCATTCCACTCAGCACTCCCTGGAGACTCCTTCGAGCTTCCAGAATTTGCTGTCTTTACTTAGGCAAGTCTGAATTTTGCCTGAGCTTGACCGAAATGTCCAGCTTTTCACCCCCCAGCCTCTGAAATCCCACCTTACCTTGTCTAGCACAAACACAGCAGCTTTGCGCTGTGAGGGGATGAAGAGGCCCAGGAGTGCCTTGCTGCCCTGGAAGCTGTGGTAGAGGTAGATGTGGCGAATGCTTCCTATGGACACAGAACACAGAGCATCAGTGGTGCCTGTGGGCGTCAGGTCCTGGGTGCCCCATGAACTCTCTCCCTGCGTGCCTCACCTGGCTCCAGGTAGGTGAACTGGGCCAGCGAGCGCATCTCCAGGTGCTCGATATCAAAGGTTTCAGCCTCTCGCCCCTCCAGGTGCCTGACAAGTTGCCTGCTCACCATGCACACACAGCCCAGGTGGATCAGGGCACGGAGGAGTAGTGGCACCTGTAATGATGGAGAGAAACATGGTGGAACTATGTTCTGCTACCAAGTTCCTCTCAGGGTTTTCAGACATAGAACAGCCTGGCTTAAAACCCACAGACAGGCCATACCTGAGGTGCCTTTGGCACGAGATTGGTGTTAGCACCCTTGGTGCTGGTTCCTACCTAGCCCTAGATGTCACTGTCAAGGGCAGCAGCAGGTACTTGGAGGACATGGGGAGTGATATCTGGGTAATTCTGCAGCTTATGGTTTGGCAGACACTCAAGACAAAGGTTTCATCCAAAACCCAGATAATCAGCATAGTGAGAGATGCACCACCAGTTCCCCCCAGTTTATTACCCCATAGATGGATACTCCACTGCTGCAGAGGCCTCCTCCTGAACGACTTGCTGTGGGACCTGATCCCAACACAGTGAGAAGCAGTAACGAGGCATCCACGACTTCACTGGCCCAGGCTGCCCAGGGAAGTGGTGGCTGCCCCATCCCAGGAGGTGTTCAAGGCGAGGCTGGATGGGGCTTTGAGCAGCCTGGTCCAGTGAGAGGTGTCCCCTCTCTCCCCTATTGCAGGGGATTGGAACTGGATGGGCTTCAAGGTCCCTTCCAACCCCAGCCATTCCATGATTCTATGAATAAACATTCCTTTCCTGATCACACTTCCCTCATGCCAGTTTTGATTCTATGGATCTCTAGTAACTCTCATTTTCAGATCTCTTTAGCAAGCAGAAACATTCCTGCATCCCTAAGCCCCCCATCCCTGCAAGGAGGCTTTTCCCTCCCTCACATCTTCCTCATCATTCCATTCTGTTGGTCCTGCTATGTTTTTTGGAGACCATGCTTAGAATTGCCCTGCAGATGTTAAAAATAAAGACAGGTCTGTTCTTGCCCAGGAGTGGGTCCAGCTGGGTTCTCCCTATCTCCAAGGATGGCAACCCCACAACCCTCTGGGCAATCCATCTGACCACCTCTGCAGAAGCGGTTTCTGAGGCTTACACCAAACTTCCTGTCTTTCCGTTTGTGCTAGCCACCTCCTGTTCCCTCCCTGGGCACCACGGAAAAAAGCCTGGCTCCTCTCCTTCGCATCTCCAATGGAGAAGGCCTCCTTCAGCCTCTTTCTCCTCCAAGCTGCACGGCCCCAGCTCACTAAGCTCTCCTTGCATGGCAGATGCTGCTACCCCTTGATCACCTCCATTCCTTTTAGATCTTTAAAACTTCTCCATGGTTTGGGTTGGAAGGGACCTTAAAGCCCATACAGTTCCAACCCCCCTGCCATGGGCAGGGACGCCTCCCACTGGATCAGGGGGCTTAAAGCTCCATCCAACCTGGCCTTGAACACCCACCGGGAGGGGGCATCCACAGCTTCCCCGGGCATCCTGTTCCATGCCCCCTGTTCGACTTCAATCACTGATTTCTATCTCCTCTTAGTTCCCACTCCTTAAACACCACGGAGGTGGAGAGGGCTCGGCTTCAACTCCAAAAGATCTCCTACAGATACACAATCTGGGAACACATCGGTCACTTTGTCAGAGTACTATGAAATCAGTTTTGGCCGTTGCTCACTGAATGAAGTGTTGTGTCTTGTGGGACCTTTCTCCAAATTGTCTAAAAGCAGAATTTTAAGGTGAATGAATATGGTTTCTTCCCTCACGCCCCACTGTAGCACTGGCCAGGTTGCACCAATGGCTTCAGTAGTTGACGCCTCTGAGCTTCACAATGCTCTTTGTGCCCTTGCAGCCTCTCACATCTTACTGCTCACACCAAGCTTGTCTTACTTTGGCAAAGACTTTTGATCCCTAATAATTCTTTGTTACATTTTAGAAGCAAATTCACTTGCCTTTCTCCTGTAACACACAGCTCCGCTCTTACGATGGTGCAACCCGCCTTGCCACTTCCATAAAGGTCAGGTCCTGACACTACAATGTCTTCTTGACCGGCCTTCCAGTACCTGAAAGGGGCCTACAGGAAAGCTGGGGAGGGACATTTTACAAGGGCTTGTAGTGACAGGAGGAGGGGGAACAGCTTAAAATTGGAAGGGGGAAGATTTAGATTCAACATTAGGAAGAAATTCAGAGGCTGGAGAATAAGCCTTATGGGACAGACTGAGGGACCTGAGGTTGTTTAGCCTGGAGGAGGCTGAGAGGAGACCTCATCGCTGTCTTCACCTGCCTGAAAGGAGGGTGTGATGAAGTGGGTGCTGGGCTCTTCTCGCAAGTGACAGCGATGGGGCGAGAGGAAATGGCCACAAGTTGCACCAGGAGAGGTTTAGACTGGGCATTAGGAAGAATTTCTTCACTGAGAGAGTGGTCAGGGATCGGCACAGCCGCCCAGGGAGGTGGTGGAGTCACCATCCCTGGAGGGGTTTAGATGGGTAGATGAGTTCCTTAGGGACAGGGTTTAGTAGGAAAGCAGGTAGAGTTGGACTCGATCTCAGATGTCTCTTCCAACCTTATGATTCTATGAAAATCTTCACAATGAGGGTGGGGAGGCCCTGGCACGGGTTGCTCAGGTAAGTGGTGGCTGCCCCCTTCCTGGAGGTGTTAAAGGCCAGGTTGGATGGGGCTTTGAGCCAGTGGGAGGTGTCCCTGACCATGGCAGGGGGGTTGGGATTAGACGGACTTTAAAGTCTCTTCCAACCTGACCCATTCCATCATTCTATGAACACAGCTATGTTTATACAGGCAGGATACGGCAAGTCAGCACAGCAGGTAAAGAGGGAATTGGTTTATTCAGAGTTAGGAAGCTTTGGGGAAAGAAGACATTTAAGCAGACAGAGTAGTCTTCCTCTTATCCAAACCAGAACCAGCCTGCTGGTGTCTGCACCCAGGGATGGGGCAGTCACCACTGCTCTGGGCAACCTGGGCCAGGGCCTCCCCACCCTCACAGCAAAACATTTCTTCCCAAGATCTCATCTCAATCTCCCCTCTTCCAGCTCAAAACCCTTCCCCCCTCATCCCATCCCTGCACTCCCTGATCAAGAGCCCCTCCCCAGCTTTCCTGGAGCCCCTTTCAGTACTGGGAGGCTGCTCTAAGGTCTCCCCGCAGCCTTTTCTTCTCCAGGCTGAAAAACCCCAACTCTCCCAGCCTGTCCTCGTACAGGAGGTGCTCCAGCCCTCGGATCATCTCAGTGTCCTCCTCTGGACTTGCTCCAACAGCTCCATGTCCTTCCTGTGCTCAGGACTCCAGAACTGGACACAGGGCTCCAGGTGAGGTCTTATCAGAGCAAAGTAGAGGGGCAGAATCCCTTCCCTTATCCTACTGGTCACACTTATTCTGATGTGTCCTTTCAGCTGAGCAGCTTGCCCTTCCCAGTTCCCTGTCTCACCAAGCTGTTGGATTTTTAAGTGCAACTTGTCCTCCTGTGCCACTGGCACTCTGAAAACAAGCCACTGTTCATGAATCCTTAAAAATGAGCACCCAGAGGAGTTACCTGTGTCTCATACACTCCCTCGATGTCCGGAGCGGAGAGGTCGGCATTGATTTCATTGATGTGCTCTTGGTACATGTCTTCAGGGACAGAGTATTCATACAGGTTGTACACCAGGTTTGAGCGGGGCAGGATCCTGTTCACCTGCGGAGGGAAGGAACATGCTGAGCAGGGCACGTCAGCACCACACAGCACTGCTGCCCAGAGCAGGAGTCTGAGCCAGCCCAGCTCCTGGGGCTCCTCCCTCCAAAGGAAATCGGTGGTTCATGCTCATAGACATGGATCTGGAGAAATTGGAGACCTAGGCAATCGCAAACCCCACCTGAACCAGGGCAGGTGCCAGGTTTTGTCCCTGGGCCACGGCAGCCCTGGATCCACAGCTGGGAGGATGCGAGGCTGGAGAGCAGCCCTGGGAAAGGGACCTGGGGGTGCTGGGTGATGGCGAGTTGAGTCAGCAGTGCCCTGGCAGCCAAGAGGGCAACCGTGTCCTGGGGGGCGTCCAGCACCGGGGATTGTCCCGCTCTGCCCCGCACTGGGGCGACCCCACCCTGAGCACTGGGGCAGTTCTGGGGCCACAGGATAGGAAGGATCTAAAGCTGCTGGAGAGTGTCCAGAGGAGGGCACGGAGTTGGGGAAGGGTTTAGAGGGGAAGTGCATGAGGAGCAGCTGAAGTCACTGGGTCTGTTCAGCCTGGAGGAGACTGAGGAGAGAACACCTCATGCTCTGCAGGTTCCTTACAAAGGGGAGAGGAGGAGCAGGCGCTGAGCTCCTCTCTCTGGCAGCAATGACAGGACTCGAGGGAATGGCAGGAAGATGCCCCAGGGGAGGGCTAGGTTGGAAAGGTTAGGGAAAGGTCCTTCCCCCAGAGGGTGGTGGAGCACTGGAACAGCTCCCCAGGGAAGCAATCACAGCCTAACAATATTCCAGAAGCCCTTGGCCAACACCCTGAGCCACACAGTGTGAATATTGGTGGTGTCCTGTGCAGGGACAGGAGTTGGACTTGATGATCCCTGTAGATCCCTTCCAACTCAGGACATTCTGTGATTTTATGAATTCCCGTAATAGAGAACCTGTTTTCTGGGCAGGCTGGGGTCAGCAGAGGAACCAGGGACTGCATGAGTTACATCCATGGAGCAGAAAAGTGTGGCCCTGCGTGGCAGACTCTTGCAATATCTGCTCCTTATCTCAAGGCAAGCAGCTGTTTCCTCTTCCAGAAGGGGAGGTCCTCACCCTTCTGTAGGCTGCTCCCTCTTCTGGCTTTGGGATGCGCTGGTTGACGTAGAAGACCCGGGGGATGCTCAGTCTGATGCAGTGCAGGTCTCTCCCAATCACCGCCCACAACCTGAACAGCCCGGGCTGGTTGGTCTCAGCAATCTGCAGGACATGTAGGTAACAAAGGCAGCATCAGCAAGGGGATAACAATATGTTTTCAGTGCTTACGTCTAAGCTGCAGAGCACTTTGAGGATCATATGGCCACTTGGTGGACACAGAGAGCACAGGGCTTAAAGAGTCATTGCTTTCCAGACCAGAGTTCCCATGTCATAGGATCATGGAATCATTAAGGTTGGAAAAGACCACCTCTAAGCTCATCCAGTCCACCTGTCAGCCCAGCCCCACCATGCCAACTAAACCATGTCCTGAAGTGTCATGGCTACACAGTTTTCAAACCCCTCCAGGGAAGGGGACTCCACCACTGCGCTGGGCAGCCTCTTCCAACACTTGACCGGCACTGGAACACAGCATGTCCTACTGATGTCCCAGGCCACCATGCGGAAAACTCTCTGGCTAAGGCTGGCCACCCAACTCAAGCTGACCATTGATGTCAACCAAGCCACTCTGATGTCCTGGACCTGCCACCCCATCTCAAGCTCAGGAATCCATCTCAAGAAGGGCTGCCAGCAGCTCTGAAGGCTTTGCTGGAAGGTGAAATGGTGACATGTTTGTACATCAGCTGCTACCAGGCATCACTGGAATCCTGTGTCTAACACGGGCACACAGTACTGAGTGCTGGGCTTCCCAGGACAGGAGACACATGGGCACCCTGGAGAGAATCCCACCAAGGGACTAGAGCATCTTTCGTATGAGGAGAGGCTGGGAGAGCTGGGACTATCCAGTCTGGAGCAGGAGGGGATCTCATCAGTGTGCATCAAGATCTGAAGGGAAGTGCAAAAAGGATGGAGTGGGGCTCTTCCCAGTGGTGGCCAGTGGCAGAACCAGAGGCCATGGACACAGAGACTGGAGCAGAGGACGTTCTCTCTGCATGTGAGGGAACACTTTTTCCCTGCAAGGTGACCGAGCCCTGGCCCAGGTTGGCTGGGGAAGCTGTGGAGTCTCCCACGTTGGAGATACTCCAAAGCCATCTGGACATAGTCCTGGGCAGCCTGGTGGAACCCAGATCTGCCTCCAACCTCAGCCTGGGGTTTGGTGGTTCTGTGGCTGCTGCTTGGTGCTGCCTGTGGGCTGAGCTGGAGCTGCCCCACTGGCAGACCTACACCCACGTCCCAGATTCCCCACCTGTTCCCATACAGACACATGTGAGCCTGACACTCTGCAGCCCTGCCTGCTTCCCGGGAGTGACACCAGAGTGGCACTGGCATCAGGGGTCCCCAAACTTCACCATTTGAGCACAGCTAGTGTGAACGTGAGGTGCACGCCCTGGGCTGTCCTCTCATCCCCTTCCTTGTACCTGCACAATCTGCCAGGGCAAGTCCAGGATGCTGCGCGCGGTCCTGCGAAGGTAGCTGCCCAGCCCTTTGGAGAGGGCATCGCGTACCACTCCTCCATCTCCTGTCACTTCAGAGTCCTCCAGACGTCGCCTCTTCCACCGCTCCCTCCGCTGCCGAGCCTGCAGCTCCCACTTCTTCTGGTGGTAGCGCAGCCAGACCAGCCGCTCCTCCTGCGTGGGGCGACAGTGCACACGTCAAGACAGAAACCAGCACAGGCTTCCCAGGCCCCCTACACTAAGCCCTCCATCCTTACTCCAGCTGTGAAGCCACCACCAGCCCACATTGCTCCATCAGTGGTTACATTTCTCCATCTTCTAGTTAAATTCCTCCTTGCAGCCCTAAGCCATTGGCGTGCAGAGGGTTCCAGGAGACTCGCAAATCACTCCTGGCAGCACCCAAGCGGCTTGGGTGGACAAGCACAGCCCCAGGGTATCTCCTGCCCTCTGTGCTTCACCTACCTTAGTGGTGCCCAGGGGTGGAGGTGGACCCAGGATCTCTCGCCAAGACTGAGAAAGCTCCAAGTACTGGGACATCTGTTGGCTTTCCTCTGCTGCAGGCACTCGCTTCCGCTTATTTGCGATGGGTACCAGTGGCTGAAGGGTTTTAGCTGCCCCAAAATCCTCTATGTCATCGATCTGTGAGCTTGGCATCCCCTCTGGGAGCCGGTTAGTGAGGACCTGAGGGCGTGAGGACAGCAGGAGGATGTGGGTTGCAGGAAAAGAGCCCCACCAGCACAGACAGCACCTTTCCCTCCTCCTCCTTACCTGTCTCTTGCCTTCCGAAGTGAAGAGCTCATTGATTTTTTTCTGTTTGTACACATCGTTCTTCTCCAGGAGTTTCTTGTGGAGCCAGTCTGGGTGCCGGACCCGTGGCACCGGGTTCTTTACCTGAAAAGCATCTCCAGATCACAGTGAGCCCCCCAAGCAAAGCCGCCCTCCTGTCCCCCCCATGCTCCAGACCTGCTGCAGGGCGGCAGGAATGGTGATGATTTTCTGGATGGTGCTGCTTAGCCTCTCAATGTAGTAGTCCCAGTCCAGGATCTGTGGAGATGGCAAAGCAGCATGTAGAGAAGATGAGCAGAAAGCCACCAGATGCAGGATCTATATCAGATCTATATACTACTACTATACTGATACTATATCTGTCTGTGGCACCAAGCTGGGTGGGAGTGTCGTTGTGCTGGAGGGCAGGGAGGCTCTGCAGAGGGATCTGGACAGGCTGGATCCATGGGCTGAGACCAACGGGATGGGGTTCAACAAGGCCAAGTGCCCGCTCCTGCACTTAGACACAACAACCCCAGGCAGCTCCAGGCTTGGGGAACAGCAGCTGGAAAGCTGCCTGGCAGAGAAGGCCTTAGGGGTGCTGGGCAGCAGCAGCTGCACATGAGCCAGCAGTGACCCAGCTGGCCACCAGCATCCTGGCTTGGATCAGCCATGGGGTGGTCTCAGGAGCAGGGAAGGGATCATCCCTCTGGACTTGGTGCTGGTGAGGCCACACCTTGATTTCTGGGTTCAGTTTTGAGCCCCTCACTCCAAGAAGGACAATGAGGGGCTGGAGCACATCCAGAGAAATGAACGGAGCTGGGGAAAGGTCTGGAGCCCAGTTGCACCAGGGGAGGTTTAGATTGGATATTGGGAACAAATTTCTTCAACAAAAAAGTTATCGGGCACAGAAATGGCTGGAGGTGAGGTGGACACCTGCAGGTGTTTAAAGTTGGATAGATGAGGTGCCCAGAGATGGTTTAGTAGTGGACAGGTGCAGCTGGACTCAATCCCAAAGGTCTTTTTGAACCAAACAATTCTATGACCTCCCCAGAAACCCCAGCATCCTGCTTTATGAGCATGAGCAGCCACTGCCAAGGTCACACCTCCAAAGGGACAAACCCTTGTCCCAGAGCTGGAGACAGCGGCAGGGTTGCCCCAACTCACCGCACGAATGTTGAAGTCCTGCATCGAGGGGCTCTTCAGCCACTTTCGCAGGTAGTGCTTGCGCACACTGGGCTCGGCTTGGAAGATAGCGAGAGGGATGGCCCTGGAGAAGGCAGGGAAGCACTTATCCACCCAGAGCAAGGTCCTGGCAGCAAATGATCCCCTCTCCCAGGCTGTGGAAACCCTCCAGGCTTCTCTTCCCACCCAAGTGAGGCCACCACACAGTAGCTGTATGGCAGTACCCACTGCCAGTCTTGCTCACGGTCTGAGACAGCAGACAGGTCAGCACTTGGCCAGAATCCCAACTCGCTCACCTCCTGCTGCCTTGCGTTGCCCCTCTTGCTTGCCATCGCATTGTCTAAACCCTGGCCCCTGAGGGTGGGGGTACCTTTCAGTGACCGGAGACCCTTCTGGTTTCTTGGAAATGATGAACCGGCAGCTCAGGCCAGCATCCTTCACCATCTGGTCACCCAGGAACTCTGCCAGCCGCTTGGCAGTGCTGATGGAGGTGGACTTCTGCTCCCCATAGTCTTCCAACTTGCGTGACATGGACCGGTTCTCCGAGATCAGCTCAAACAACTCCGAATCAGGCATGTTGGCAGCCTGGAAGAGAGGACAAAACCCCAAAGCTAGCAAGAACCTAAAGATCAGGCCTTGCTGCTGTCAGATACAGGGAGCATCTACACCCAGCAACCCTGTGCAGCGTTGGAAGGCTGCCTGGCAGAGAAGGATCTGGGGACACTGGTTGACAGCAGCTCAACATGAGCCAAGCAGTGGCCCAGGTGGCCAAGAAGGCCACCAGCATCCTGGCTTGGATCAGCCATGGGGTGGCAGCAGGAGCAGGGAAGGGATCGTCCCCTTGGACTCGGCACTGGTGAAGCCACACGTTGAATCCTGGGTTCAGTTTTGAGCCCCTCACTCGAAGACCTCGAGGGGCTGGAGCGCGTCCGGAGAAGGGAACGGAGCTGGGGAAGGGGCTGGAGCCCAGGGGTTCTGGGAGCGGCTGAGGGACCTGGGGCTGTTTAGGCTGGAGAAGAGGAGGCTGAGGGGAGACCTCCTCGCTCTCTGCAGCTCCTGGAAAGGAGGTTGTGGTGAGGTGGGTGCTGGGCTCTTCTCCCAAGCAACAAGCAGTAAGATGAGAGGAAATGGTCTCAAGTTGTGCCATGGAAATTTCAGACTGGATATTGGAAAAATCCCTCACCAAAAGGGTTCTCAGGCACTGACAGAGGCTGCCTAGGGAAGTCACTGAGTCGCCATCCCTGGAGGTATTTTAAAAGATGAGTGGATGAGACGCTTAGGGATGATTTAGTAGTGGACAGATATGGCTGGATTTGACCTCAAAGGTCTTTTCCAACCAAACAATTCAATGAATCACTTGAGGTAGCTCTTTACTGGGAGCTTGGGAACTGCTCCCTGTTGCAGTAGCAAATGCATCCCAATGAAATGGAGAGGGTTTTGAGGCTGGCAGCAGTTTACACTGCAGCTGGGCTGTGGCAGCACTGTCTTGTGTTGCGCACACAAAGCGGTCACCAGGAACTGGTCGTACAAGGCCTTTGTAAAACAGAAGGAGCAGCCAGGCTCTTGGTCCCTCTCACCCCTTGTATTTGCTCTGCTCTCCCCAATTATTGTACAGCTGGTGTTATCTGTGCCCCTCATAAAACACTGCAAAGCACAGAATGCTTTGGGTTGGAAGGGACCTTTACAGGTCATCTAGTCCAACTCCCCTGAAGGAGCAGGGATATCTTCCCAAAAAATGAGAATTTGCTTAGAAGGGACCTCTGAAGATCACAGAATCAGGGAATCATGGAATTGTTTGGATAGGAGGAATCTCAAAGCCCATCCAGTTCCAACCCCTGCCATGGGCAGGGACACCTCCCACTGGGTCAGGGGGCTCCAAGGCCCATCCAACCTGGCCTTCAGCACCTCCAGGGATGGGGCAGCCACCACTGCTCTGGGCAACCTGGGACAGGGCCTCCCCACCCTCACAGCAAAACATTTCTTCCCAAGATCTCATCTCAATCGCCCCTCTTTGATCCAAAACCCATTTCCCCTTGTCCTATCCCTGCACTCCCCAGCTTTCCTGGAGCCTCTTTCTGTACTGGGAAGCTGCTCTAAGGTCTTCTCGCAGCCTTTTATTCTCCAGGCTGAACAACCCCAACTCTCCCAGCCTGTCTTCATACAGGAGGTGCTCCAGCCCTCGGATCATCTCTGTGGCCTCCTCTGGACTTGCTCCAACAGCTCAATGTCTTTCCTGTGCTGAGGACTCCAGAACTGGACACAGGACTCCAGGTGAGGACTCACGATAGGAGAGCAGAGCAGAGGGGTAGAATTCCCTCCCTTGCCCTGCTGGTCCCACTGCTTTGAATGCAGCCCAGGACATGGTTGAAACAAGTGGCTCTGTCATTCCCTGTCTCAGCAAGTGCTGAAGTCCTTAGCGATGAGGGCCACCACAGCAGCTCCATGAAGGAGACAATTGGAGTAAGACACCACTCGCCCACAGTCATAGCCAACTGAGGAGCTCCTGCACTGAAAGTCCCTGCACAGCAGCCCTGGAGAAGCCAAAGGAGCAGAAATACAATAGAAGCGAACAAGACTCAGCAGGCACCTCTGCCTCGCAAGCAAAGCCCACTGTCTGCACAGCGCCTGACCAATTCTGACACTTCTCTGGCCCCATCTCAAGAGCACAGGTGTGCTGAGCCATGCTCACCTTGCTGTAGAGCACATCCAACCAGTAGTCAGCGACCTTGGCCACAGAAGCATAGACCTCCTCCAGGGTGCTGCCTTTCAGAAAGGCTTCAAACACAGAGGACTGGAATATCTTCACCAGCTGCAGCTCTCCCCGGCGCTTCACCTCGAATCCCTTCAGCTCGGCCAGGGACCCATCCTCATTGAATACCGCGTACCTAGGAGACAGCGTGGGCAAAATCTGGTCTGCACCAGGGGACACATCTTCCAGGATCACACTGGTGTCCCTAATGCCAGGGCGCTTCTCCCCATGCCACCACGTGTCACGGTTCACAGAATCGCTTGGTTTGAAAAGATCTGCGAGATTGAGTCCAACCATACCAGTCCACCACTAAACCAGATTCCTGAGCCCTGGGCAGCTGTTCCCGTGCCTGAGAACCCTTTCAGTTCAACAGAGCCACAGTGCTTGGTGCTAGAGTGGACTCAGAATATCTACAGATGCTCCATCAACCGTTTCAACTTGGTCTGCAAAAGCACATGAGCTTGTGCCGGGGCTCCTCCATAGCAACTGGGAGAATGATCTTAACTGCACACAAGTAAAGAGTGGGAGGTGAGAGCCCAGGTGGGCAAGTGGAGGGAGATATTAGGGAGAGGTCTGAAAAGAAGAAGGAAACTTTGTCAGCTCAGATGCTGACAAAAGGTTTCAGGGAAAGAGGAGGAGCAGGCACTAAGCTCTTCTCTCTGGTGACCAGTGACAAGACTCGAGCAAATGGCAGGAAAATGCCCCAGGGGAGGGTTAGGTTGGACATTAGGAGCAAGTTCTTGCCCCAGAGGGTGGTGGAGCCCTGGAACAGCTCCCAGGGAAGCAGGCACAGCCTGACGATATTCCAGAAGCCTTTGGCCAACGCCCTCAGCCCCACAGTGTGAATGTTGGGGTGTCCTGTGCAGGGACAGGAGTTGGACTCAGTGATCCTTGTGGGTCCCTTCCACATCTGGATGTTCCGTGATTCCATGAGATGAAACTGGATACAGCCATGAGGACTACAAGAACACTCCTCCCTCTCACTTTTGCTCTTGCATTTTTTGCTTTTCACAGCCCTGCCAATTATTTGTGTGTCTCAAGAAAAGCCTTACATGAATATCAGCTGAAGGAACAGAGATGAGAGTCAAACCTACATCACCTGGCCAACCCTTTTCCCACCTGACCACATTCTTAGAATCACAGAATGGTTTGGGTTGAAAGGGACTTCAAAGCTCATCTAGTTCCAGCCCCCTGCCCATTGTAAGGAACCTGCTGTTTCAAGCCAGTGAATCAAGTGTCCTGCCAGCTCCAGGGCAAAGATCATAGAATCATAGAGTGACTTGAGTTAGAAGGGACCCACAAAGATCACTGAGTCCAACTCCTGTCCCTGCACAGAACAACCCCAACATTCACACTGTGGGGCTGAGGGCGTTGGCCAAAGGCTTCTGGAATATTGTCAGGCTGTGCCTGCTTCCCTGGGGAGCTGTTCCAGGGCTCCACCACCCTCTGGGGGAAGAACCTCTTCCTAATGTCCAACCTAACCCTCTCCTGGCATTTTCCTGCCATTCCTTCGGGTCCTGTCATTGGTCACCAGACAGAAGAGCTCAGCGCCTGCTCCTCCTCCTCCCTGTTTGAGAAAGCTGCAGACGGCTATGAAGTCCCCCCTCAGTCTCCTCTTCTCCAGGCTGAACAGACCAAGTAACTTCAGCTGCTCCTCATATGATTTCTCCTCTAGACCCTTCATCAGCTTTGTGGCCCTCCAGTAATTTGATGTGCTTTTTATACTGAAGTGCCCAGATCTGCACTGATATGCTCCACGTGCACAAAGGGAAAGAGCCCCTCCACCTGTTACCTGGGGAAATTGATAATATTTCAGGCTTTGAAATCTCACCTTTTCTTCAGCTTCTTGCCCTCTTCCTTGGAAGCCGGGAGGATCATGGCCAGGTAGGGGCCATCCACTTCAAAAAAGATGCTGTTCTCTGAGCGTGTGATGTAGGTGAGAGATGCTGGGTCCTGCAGTTCCTGGTACTGGTCATTGGTGAAGCCTTCCTAAGGGCACAGCCGCAGGAGAACAGCTTTACTCAACAGCTGGTTGATTACACCAGATGTCCAAAAGGGATCGTCAAGCACCCCTCTCTGAAAGCCACAGCACAATTTCGGAATCAAAAATCAAAACATCTGACCTGCCTGTTGGAAAGAAAAGCACTTTGGATCCTAAAGTTCTATTACTTTGTCTTACAGAAGTGAGAATGGGTTGGACATTGCTGTAGCCTGGTCTCCCAGCCTGCACAAGGTGAGCACGCGCCAACCAGGGCCTCCTGCTTTAGGGATAGTGGAGCCTCTCCCTCCGCTCAGAAGCTCCTGAGCAGCAAGCAGGGCCACAAGCCCCAATGTCCCTCTGGCTCCTTGGGGAGCAGAGGTGGGAGAGAGGCTCCCCTCCCTTGTTAGCCCTTCACCTCTTTTCTCCCCAGGCTGCAGAGCTGGCCTGGCTGGGTGCAAGCCTCACCTTCACCAGGATGTTCAGCATGGCACCAGGGTAGGAGATCGTCACCTTCGGTTTCTTGGCATTGGTGGACTTGATGACAAAGTTCTCTGGGAAGCTGTTAGGGAGGACACACCAAATCCCATCGGTATCCAGTTCCAGAGGTCTCCTAAGGAAGGAAGGAAGGTCACTGTCAGAAGCAGAGTGGATGACAGGTCAGGATTGGCTCCGTGTCCCCTACAAAGGCGGACGCAGCCTGTGGCATCCACCAGTCCCTTCTGCAAAGCAAAACCTCACAATACAGAGAGCAAACACAGCAGCCTCAGAAATCTAAATCACAGAATGGTTTGCGTTGGAAGGGACCACAAAGCCCATCCAGTCCCACCCCCTACCATGGGCAGGGATACCTCCCACTGGATCAGGGGGCTCCAAGCCCCATCCAACCTGGCCTTGAACCCCTCCAGGGATGGGGCAGCCACCACTGCTCTGGGCAACCTGGGCCAGGGCCTCCCCACCCTCACAGCAAAACATTTCTGCCTAATACTTCATCCAAATCTCCCCTCTTTCAATTGAAAACCGTTCCCCCTCATCCCGTCCCTGCACTCCCTGATCAACAGCCCCTCCCCAGCTTTCCTGGAGCCCCTTTCAGTACTGGAAGGCTGCTCTAAGGTCTTCTTGCAGCCTTCTCTTCTCCAGGCTGAAAAACCCCAACTCTCCCAGCCTGGCCTTGTACAGGAGGTGCTCCAACACTCAGATCATCTCTGTGGCCTCCTCTGAACTCTCTTCAACAGCTCCATGTCCTTCCTGTGCTGAGGACTCCAGAACTGGACACAGGACTCCAGGTGGGGTCTCGCCAGAGCAGAGCAGAGGGGCAGAATAAACTCCCTTGCTCTACTGGTCCAACTGCTTTGGGTGCAGCCCAGGACACGGGTGGTTTCTGGGCTGCGAGCACATATTGCTGGCTCATGTTGAGCTTCTCCTCCACCAGCATCCCAAGTCCTTCTCCTCAGAGCTGCTCTCAATCCATTTAACCACAAGAACAACCACAGCAGTGTCAGAAATCTGAATGTATAACATGGCCTGCTGAAAGGGCAGGTGTTTTAACGTGCTCCCACGCCTGCTCTTGACTCAGACCTTTCTTCAGCATGTACTCACCCAATCTGCTCGATCAGTTCCCTGGCCTGGGTGATGATGTTCGCTCCCGTGAAGCAAACTATGCCAGCCATTTCCATGGAATACCAGCGAGCTCTGTGAGCAGAGGAGGCAAAAAGTGAACGTCATGAAGTGCTCACTTCGAAACCCAGCTCCGGAAGGGGCAGGAGGCCCTCCAGAGAAGATGGCAAGAAACACATCAGCACTGGCCCTCATAGGTTGTTCTCCTTGCCATGGTAACAATGCTTCAGAAAAGCTGGAAACCCACTAACAAACAAGATTCCCATCACTTATGCCCAATGCTTAATGTCTGGCAGGAGTATAGAGGATGAGAGGTCATTGATAGAAGCAAGAGGAGAGCATTACAGGAAGCACCTCCCTTCCTCCTGGTGCTTCAGAAGTGGGTGAAGCAAGCAGCAGTCTTGCTAAGACAATACCAGTTTCCAAGGGTCCTCTGAAAGACCCAGCATGGCCCACGGAAGACTCACCCTTTCCGCATGACGTAGCCGTAGAAAGAGTTGAGGATGCATTTGTGGGCCAGTTGCAGGGAATCATAGAGGATTTCCATGTTCTTGCAGCGCTTCACTTCAGAGGCATCTCCCGTCTCCACCGCTGCAGCCAGCTTCTTCTTCCACACCTGCAAGCACAGCCAGGGTGAGGACAATCCCACTTATCAGAGGCGTATCCAACTGTTTCCCCCAGTCTGGTGCAGCATCACAACTCTAGAACAGCATCTTTGCCAAAGATCAGTGGCATGAACTAAACATTCCTTTCTGTCTTGTAGCGGCAGAGGAGTTGGCCAGAGCCTCTTGGCCACACGGTAGGAGGGACCTGCAGCATGAACCGCAACCCTGACAGTGACAATCCCAATTTGCCCAGTGCCAGCAGCGCTGCCTGCCTGCATCAGCTGTGCTGCACAACGCAGAACCAAAGACAGCGCCTGCAGCAATCAGTGGTGGCTGGGGAAACAGCAGAACCACCTGCATAGGAAAGGCCTTGGCAGAAGAGGCAGCTGGGAGTAACCGCAAAGCAAATGGCTCGCTAATTAACTCCACCATAGGTGGAGTCCCAGGGCCTCGTCACTGCTTTCTCTAAAAATAATGTGCCCTGGTCTCCTCTAGCACAAATCTCAACTAGCACAGAACTAGAACATACTCCTGGAATCAACTGTTCCTCAGCCCCAGGTTTAGACCTTGCTCCGCAGCTTGTCTCTTTTCTCCATGTAAGGAGAACACCTCGGGTGGAATGTGGTCAGGTCAGATATATCCGAACAGAGACCGGCTGAGGATTTCCTGAACAGAGAGAAAACCAGAGGCGCAGCTTTGTTTTGGACAGCCCCATAGGGGCAGCAAATGCTGTGGCAGCAGCTGTTGAAGAGCTGGCAGCGAGAACCATAGAATCATAAAGGTTGGAAAAGCCTCTAAGCTCATCCAGTCCAACCGTCAGCCCAACAGTGCCTAATAAACCATGTCCCCAGGTGCCATAGCCACATGGGTTTTGAAAGCCTTCAGGGAAGGAGGCTCCATCACTGCCCTGGGCAACTTGTTCCATCCTTCTTCAAGGATGTCCACCTTTCCTGAACCCCTTTGCCCTTCAGGAGTGTTTCCCAAGGACCTCTCTCAATCAGTGACCTGACCAAGCCAAAGTCTGCTCTCCGCAAGTCCACGGCAGTGGTTTTGTTGGCCACTCCTCTTGTTTCATCAAGAATCGAAAACTCTATCATTTCATGGTCGCTAAGCTCCAACCACCACATCTCTCAAACACAAAGGCTGAACAGAGCAACTCTTTAGGGCTCAGGTTTTCAGTGAGAGATGACAGGTCTCCAGCCTTGGCAAGAGAAGCTGAACCAGAAGTCAAGCTCGGTACCTTGTGCAGCCCCTTGAACTCGTAGCGGCGGTCCCTGAAAGCTCGTACCGTGTCCACATAGAAAGAGTTCTCTCGCTGGCAGATGGTGGTGACTCGTTCCTCCACCTTGGTGACGTGGATCTTCTTGTACGCCTTGCGGCAGTAATCTGGTCAAGGGAAGACAGAGAAATGGGTGTCCCACTAGAGACAGAGGGATGGGCACAGCACAGACAGGGACACATCCAAGCATCAGGCATAGGTGAGCAGGAGACAGTCCTACCACAGTGGGAGGGGAAGGAAGATAGCAGCATAGAGAGAAGCACCACCTTGATCTGGAGATCATAGAATGTCCTGAGTTGAAAGGGACCCACAAGGATCATCGAGTCCAACTCCTGCCTCTGCACAGGACACCCCAACATTCACATTGTGGGGCTGAAGGTGCTGGCCAAAGGCTTCTGGAATATTGTCAGGCTTGGTGCCGTGACTTCTTCTCTAGAGAGCTGTTCTAGTGCTCCACCGCCCTCTGGGGGAAGAACCTCTTCCTAACGTCCAACCTAACCCTCTCCTGGCATCTTCCTGCCATTCCCTAGGGTCGTGTCATTGGTCACCAGACAGAAGAGCTCAGTGCCTGCTCCTTCTCCTCTCTGTTTGAGGAAGCTGCAGACGGCTATGAAGTCCCCCTTCAGTCTACTCTTCTCCAGGCTGAACAGACCAAGTGACTTCAGCCTCTCCTCATATGATTTCTTCTCTAGACCCTTTACCAGCTTTATGGCCCTCCAATAGTTGCTGTCCTTTTTATACTGTGGTGTCCAAAACTGAACACAATACTTGAGGCAGGGTCAAGGCAGGGATAGGTGGAAATAAGCTCCTCATGTGCGTATGGCCCATCCACTCTGCCAGGCTGTGCCCCAACCAGCTGGGTGGTTCTGCTGAACATTGTTGCCCATTCATTAAAAGGCTTTAATTAGCAGTCTGCCAAAAAATGGAGCAAATCATGTTTCAGCTCAAATCCATGGCTCTTGGCAGACAAAATGAAGAAACACTGGTACAGGAACTGGTGCTGGACCCTTCTCCGGATAGCACCCAGGAGCCTGCTGGGATCCTGGAGAAAGTCTGTCCCAAGTGTGGTCTGAGCAAGACCAGACCCAGTCTGAAAGAACTCCTTGGCCATCAGAGGGGTAATTAACAGCGAGTACCGAGCACCAATCACAGCTCAGGTTGCAAAACACCACTGATTAGAAAGTTGCTTCTGTCATTTTTTACCTGCCAGGCGTTTTTTCTCATACTTGGCCTGCTCTTCCCGTGAGAGCTCGTGGAAGGCGCGAGGAGGTCCATCGGGGTCCAACGGAGGGAACTTCTCTGACTCCAGCTGCTGCTGGATGCGGTGGTACTCACTGCGGCTGGCAGGCACTGCAGAGGAGGACAGCTCTCAGATCCCCACGGGAGGAGCTGAAAACTCCTCTCCATCTCTGTAGGTTGGACTGCGTGGTCCACATTGCACTTACTGAACTCTCCTCTCCACTGCCAAGTCATGCGGCGCTGGCAGTTGGCACCCGGCTTGTTGAAGTCGCAGGCAGCGCACGTGGCCTCATCCACTATGGCCGAGGGCTGAATACAAGAAGGGAAACAGGGACGTTAGAGGGGACAGCTCAGGCCAGAACAGGCACTGTGGGGCAAAGGTGCGAGCATCCAAGTTGGTACTCAGCGAGTTCTGTCCAGAGCCTTTCAGGAGCACAAAACTCACAGTAACAATAGCTGTCTAGTCCTAGCTGAAGCTGTAGTTCACCCTCTGCAGACCTGGCATCCATGGCAGCTTGGCTGAATTTCACACCCAGCCTGATCTGATGCCCCTACCCTGAGCAGAAAATTCAGCCCTTGCTGTTGAGGGGACCCAACCAGAGGGAACACCAAAGCCACCTGAAAGCCAAATTAGAAGAGAGGAGGTTGATGTTACCCACCTGCAACCTGTTGGTCAGAATGATGTTGGGGTACATGGCCCCTACGTCCAGATGATAAATCAGGGGACACTCGATTCGGTTTGGAACGTCCTTCAGGGAATTCAGTTTGACCTTGATTTCATCACAAACCTGTGGCAAGATGAGAAGTTAAACTCAGAGAAGAGTTTCATGAGTTAAATACTCATTGAATTTGTTCCTTTACTCCTGCCCAGGGACTCCTGTCACTGATGCTGGGGAAGGATTTAAAGGACCACATCATGGACCCCTCAGCCACCAGTACTCTGGGTTTTGTTTTAGACCTCCAAGTTGGGCTTTATCTGTAGCAGTACGTGGAATGTGAGAGCAGCCACTTCCTAAAGGTTACTCGATCAAGGACAACAGCAAAGACCAGAAGTCTCCAGTCACTGATGGGTGATGCTCTCCAAGAAACTCTAGACCCTGCTTTGGAGAGGGGCAGCTATCATTTGGTAGGTAAAAGACAGGGAACAGGAAGAACATGAGCATCTGGGATATCTGCGGGGTCTGTCTTCTCACTAAATCCCTTCCCAGCTCTCTTTGAACTTTGCTTCTGGTGGAACCTCTAAAGGACAAAGCAGGAACCGCATCACTCAGCTGGGATAGTGACCCTGAGTCCCCAGGCTGCACTCCAGTGGCTGGGCAGGAGGGCCCTGGCTGAGGCTTCCAGAGGCAGCAGCTACTTCTAAAATCCCTTAACACCATCTCCTCTGCAGGTGATGAGCTGCTTCGTCCCTCTCCATAGAGCATAAAATGAAACTAATGGGCATTTTAAAGCCGCAGCCCCAGCCTGGCAGCTTAGCCCTCCTTGCCCAGCCCAGCCGCAGGTGTCGTACCTCCTGGAAGTTGGTGACTTGATCCAGCGGCAAACCCTCCTCCTCCTCGATGGCGTGTCGCAGCGTCTTCTCCACGTGCTGCACCAGGAAGTCGAAGGCGGCAGGATTCTGCAAGGTTGTGGGGACAGCACTGAGACCACAGGCTGGGAACTCCGGTCCCGCTGCTCACAGTCCTGCCTGACACGTGGAATCATGGAATGGTTTGGGCTGGAAGGGACCTCAAAGCCCATCCAGTTCCAATCCCCTGCCATGGGCAGGGACACCTCCCGCTGGATCAGGGGTCTCCATCCAACCTGGCCTTCAACACCTCCAGGGACGGGGCAGCCACCACTGCTCTGGGCAACCTGGGCCAGGGCCTCCCCACCCTCATAGGAAAAAATTTCTTCTTAAGATCTCATCTCAGTCTCACCTTTTTCAGCTCAAAACCCTTTCCCCTTGTCCCGTCCCTGCACTCCCTGATCCGGAACCCCCCCCCAGCTTTCCTGGAGCCCCTTTCAGTACTGGAAGCTGCTCTAAGGTCTCTCCACAGCCTTCTCTTCTCCAGGCTGAACAACCCCAACTCTCTCAACCTGTCCTCGTACAGGAGGTGCTCCAGCCCTCAGATCATTTCCGTGGCCTCCTCTGGACCGGCTCCAACAGTTCCAGGTCCTTCCTATGCTCAGGACTCCAGAAATGACCCAGGGCTCCAGGTGGAGTCTCAGCAGAGCGAGGCAGAGGGGCAGAATCCCCTCCCTGGCTCTGCTGGTCCCACTGCTTTGGATGCAGCCCAGGACACAGTTTGGCTTTCTGGGCTGCGAGCGCATGTTGCCAGTTCATGTGGAGCTTCTCATTCCCCAGCACCCCAAGCCCTTTTCCTCAGGGTTGCTCCCAATTCATTCCCTGCACAGCTTGTGTTTGTGCTTGGGATTGCTCTGACCCAGGAGCAGGACCTCGCACTTGGTCTTGCTGAGCTCCATGAGATTCGTACAGCCCCACCTCTCCAGCCTGTCCAGGTCTCATCCAGCCAATCCCTTCCCTCTAACTTGCCAATCACATCACACAGTTTGGTGACATCAGTAAACTCACTGAGGCTGTTTTACACAGATCCCTTTAAACACCCGGTGCATGCTTCCCTACAGTCACTCACAGGGTGATATCCACCAAAGCTCCCCACACCACGTGCGATGCATCACACGGCAGAGGGTGAAGCCACCCCTGAAATCTTAAGAGTCCATGAGGACAACACAGATGTGAAGCTGGGTAAAAGGAAGGTTATGAAGAAAGCAGTGTGAATCACCAACAGGTGGAGATGTCCAGGAAGGGTTCAGAAGCTTAGTTTGGGTGGAAAAGGACAGAGGGAGGACATGACCCCAAGGAGCCAGAGACATCATCCAAGAACCACTGGCTCCAAACCAAACCCAAACCCCCACTTCACCAGTCTCCATTGCTGTCAACAAGGTCTAGTTTGCTTCCAGTACGTGATACCTATGACACCTGCTCTCCCAGGAAAAACAGCCTCTCGGAAGCTTCCTCCCATCCCTTCCCAGCCCAACTCAAGGTCTCCTGAAGCATGGCAAGTACTCTCCAAGCCCAGGCAGGGACACATAGGAGATGATAACATGAGCAGAGGGTGGTTCCTCACCACTATGCTCCATGAGGAAAGGCTTGGCTGTGTGGCCTCTCACCATTTTGAAGCGGCAGGGGATGTCACTGCGGAAGACCCCAGACTCCAGTGCTTCCACATGGCCTCCCACGTACGTCTCCGAGTCCAACACGTGGCCGTCTTCTGTAAGTTTGTTGAACTCCTGTTCCTGCTTGTTGGGGAAGATGATGTTCGCATGATATGCCTGAACCATCAGCAGTGCCTCGCACAATGTCCCAGATCCTTTCCTTAACACCTGCAGGAGAGACAAAGCCAGTTTTAAAATCAAAGAGGAGATTTAAAGTAGGTAAAAGCAAGACATGTTTTCCTGTGAGGGTGGGGAGACCCTGGCTCAGGTTGCCCAGAGAAGCGGTGGCTGCCCCATCCCTGGAGGTGCTCAAGGCCAGGCTGGATGGGGCTTGGAGCCCCCTGATCCAATGGGAGGTGTCCCTTCCACAGGGGTCTTGGTGATACACTGAGTCCCTTCCAGCTCAAACCACGCTGTGATTCAGCCCAAAATGCTGTACTGACAGGGCAGACCGGCCTGGCCTTACAGACACACCAGATGGCTTGGTGACACACATGACTGTGTGGTGGGCAGTGCTGCAGCCACAGCAAGGATAATGGGAGCAAGTGAGAACCAACACTGACTCCTCCACGTTGCCTGGGAGGAGAGCAGCCTGTGGGCAGTGCAAAGACCTCTGCTGCCATCCTCCCCAGACCCTGAGCCACTGTCGAGTGCCTTTGTAAGCTAAACCATGGGGGGACAGAGGGACATTTCCCATGTGATGACAAAGCACAACTTTCTAATCACCCTCTCTACATCTGACAACAGCCACCAGAAGACCCAGCTTTGAATGGCCACGACTGTGAGTAAACTTGGCTAAGCATGGAGCATCAGCTATACGTTCTCGCTCCAGCTCTGTACTGTCAGCCCTTGGGCCTCAGGTTCTTCAGTTGCTGTGGAGAGAAAGGCAATAGGTTCAAAATCCTCTTCCCTTCCTCTCTGACATGGATGGGAAAGTGCCTGGACAGCAGGAATCAGGTCCATGGCCACAGCGTCTCTGCATCGTGGGAGATGTGGCTCTTGGCCCAGCAAAGAGCTCCTCACTTCAGCAGTGCACCCACCTCATCCGGCTCCATGGGAATGATGGTGCACAAGGCGAAAATGAATGGGTGCACGTACTTCATGTACATGTAATAGGTAGCAACTGCGTCAGACACCGAGTAGGTGGCCAGGGTCTGTCAGAGAAAGGCGAGAGGCAAATTAATCCGTTACACATGGCAGAGAGCTCTGTGACAATCTCTCATTGCTTCCTGCTGGACATGCTTGTATGAACACAATGGGGGTGGTGAGGCACTGGCCCAAGTTGCTCAGGGAGGTGGTGGAGGCCACATCGCTGGAGGTGTTCAAGGCCAGGCTGGATGGGGCTCTGAGAAGCCTGATATGATTAAAGATGTCCCTGCTCCTGCAGGAGTGTTGGACTTGATGACTCGTGAAGATCCCTTCCATCCCAAACTGTTCTATGGTTCTATGATATCAGGAGGAAGAAGGGAAAGGTATATTTCTGCTTAATCTAGGTTGTAAAGAATAATCAGTTTGCTTCTGAGGACATCCTGCTCCAGCTCTAACCACACAGCAATACGTCAGCTTTGAATGAGAAGAAACAGAGAGGAGGAGCTCATGGCACAGGTGCTGCCCCGTTTGGGCATCGAAAGGATGCTACAAGGCTTCAGCAGAAATTACACCTGGAGTACTAAGCCTGTTTCTGGTCCCTCCCATGGCTCTGTGTCATGTTTTGGGCTGTGGTGGTGCCTGCCACCTCGCACCGACCCAAACCAATACAGAAAATACACAGCACAGCACCAGCATGAGAACCACTGCAGAGGAACCCTGTCCTCCCTCTCCATGAGCTCAAATGTTTAAGGAATCTGCAATCTGGGTAGAGAGATTGAGTTCATCTCTCAAACCCACTGGGTTAAGCTGAAACATAAAGATTCAGTGCTATTGCAGCTACTTTAGGCTTGGTTTCCAGCTGCTCAGAGGTGAAGGAATACCTGAGGCTCCTCCGTAGCCATCCGGCACATCTCCTCAGGGTCCAGCTCCACTGGATCGTAACCCAGTTTGGCTTTAGCTGCGGCTTTCAGGTTGTGACTCCCCACTGGTAAGTAACTGTCTCTCTTCACCCACCTGGACAGAATCAGGACAATATCAGTTTGTGCAGGGGAAACAGCCCTGCCCTTCAAAAAGGGGTGCAGGCTTGGGAAGGGGACCTGGATCTCAGCGAGGGCAGCCAAGAGCTGAGCATCCTAACACAGTGGAGTCACAGGTTGCCCAGCTTTGGACACTTGCCTCCCTACCAATGCACTTAAATCCCAGCCAGGACAAACCCCTGTCCACGTCATCTACATTGCTCAGAATTGCCACCTCCCAGCTCCCTCAGAGACTTGAAGATAAACATTTAATGCCAGGAGGAGATACTACCAGGATCACAGGGACAACTGACCGCTCTACGAAGTCCAGCTGCTGCTCCAGAGGAGGAAACTCACATAACCCCAGCTTCTCTCTCTCCCAGGCACACACAATGTCCTTGCTCTTCTGGCTGCACCAGGAGGCTGCTGGGCTGGGATACAGTCCCTTTCCCACTCCAATAGCCCAATCTTATCTCACCTTTTCTCTGCTTCCCCAAATCAGACTACAAACACTCCAGGACAGGCACTGACCAGCAGGGACAGAGACAGCCCTGGCACCCTGCATCTGGCCAAGCGCAAGGAGAAGCAGCATAGCCAAAGACCCGGACTACCATGCCAGGTTGGGGAGGTGCCACACAGGGATGCCCGCAACAGACAGGAGAGGACACTATTCAGATCCAGCTGTAAGGCATCTTACAGAAGTCGAAGAGATAAAGACAAGGTTAGATGGTAGAGGGGCAGCATTTGGTACCTCAGACAGTCCATATGGATGCACTGGGATGCTTTGTACTCTCCCTGGCTGTCCCTTTGGAATCCAGTTTCCTGATACATATTCATTCCATGAGCTGCTGCTCTTGCTTCCACAAATGGCCTAGGGAAGGAGGTAACATGAAGAAAAGCAACAGAGGAGCCTTTCCCTTTATCTCCACTAGTTTCACCACTGCTTTGCTACAAACCATCTAAAGGATCCTTGATGCCATGTGTCTGTGGCAGCTGGCCATGGAAGCTTCCTGGAGGGCAGAGCTGCAGCGCCAAGAGACAAAGCTGCTTGCATGCTGCACCAGGAGATGGCAGCACACGGTTCCTCCCTCGTGAAGCTTTGCCTGCGCCCCACTCCCCAGTACCCTCGAGTATTTTGACTCTCTCCCTGCTCTCCAAGGCTGGGCTCATCCACCCACCAATGCTGCCACCTTGACAAGGGTTTAAAGCAGGTCAGTCAAGTGGATGGGGCTATATAGAAGCTCATGCTTCCGAGCCAGTGATGACAGGATTTGGTGAGGTGCCCAAACGAGCCAGACAGTCACCATGGATCCCACACCATCACTGTATGAGCTATGGAAGGACATCAAGGCTGGTTCCTGACCCTGACCCACAGCTTAGGTGGCACCTTCCCAGCTGAGCTTTCACTCCTGATCTTACCAGTCAAAGAAGTCTCCGTTGTACGTGACAATGATGGTGGGTTTGGTCTCCTGAACGTGTTCAAACCACCTCTGGATTAAATGAGCCTAGGATGAAACAGAAGAGAAGAATAAATGCACCTGTAAAGCAATTTCATCTCTATCAGGAAGAGGTGGTGGATATAGAATTATAGAATCACAGAATGCTTTGGGTGGGAAGGGATCTTCACAGGTTATCCGGTCCCACCCCCCTGCAGAAGCAGGGATATCTTTAACAAGATCAGGTTGCTCAAATCCTCATCCAACCTGGTTTTCAACACCTCCAGGGATGGGGCAGCCACCACTGCTCTGGGCAACCTGGGCCAGGGCCTCCCCACCCTCACAGCAAAACATTTCTCCCTAAGATCTCATCTCAATCTCCCCTCTTTCACCTGAAAACCATTCCCCTCATCCTATCCCTGTACTCCCTGATCAGGAGCCCCTCCCCAGCTTTCCTGGAGCCCCTTTCAGTGCTGGCAGGCTGCTCTAAGGTCTCCCCACAGCCTTCTCTTCTCCAGGCTGAACAATTCCAACCCTCTCAACCTGTCCTCGTACAGGATGTGCTCCAGCCCTCAGATCACCTCCGTGGCCTCCTCTGGACTCGCTCCAACAGCTCCCTGTCCTTCCTGTGCTCAGGACTCCAGAACTGGACACAGGACTCCAGGTGAGGTCTCATGAGAGCAAAGCAGAGGGGTAGAACACCCTGCCTGGTCCAACTGGTCCTGCTGCTTTGATGCAGCCCAGGACAGGGTTGGTTTCTGGGCTGTGAGCGCATGCTGCTGGCTCACGTGGAGCTGCTCATCCCCCAACATCCCATATCATACAGTTTATTCCATCCTTCCCCTCTCCTCCCACCGAGCCCAAATTGGCTCCCTCTTACCCATTACCAATGAAAGCCTGCCCAGCCCTCTTGGTCCCATCGTGATTGCAGTGGGGAAGCCTGCCCAGCATTTAGCTCTATCCAGCCAACAAGGGCCTCTGGCAGGTAAAAGGTCTGCAGGGCAGAGGTGACTTACTTCATCTGGTTCATTAAAGACACAAAACGGACCCTCGTACTCTGGCTTGGGAGTAAACTCGAAGTCTTCAATATCCTCAGAGACTATCTCCCTGTTGGTGATCAGGTAGCCCTAAGGAGGTGAAAACGACGTAGTTAGGAGGACCTGGCTTGCAGGCTACCCAAAAATACTGTCCTAACAAGGACAGCCAGAACTTCTGTCTGGGGACAACTGTTTGGGAGTCATCTGCTGAGCCATCGCTGGCCACAGGTAGACAAAGTGGGAGAGCAGAGTTGTCCCTGGGCTCTCCAGGTTCCTGCTGCCCCTTGGGAGAAGCACAAACAACATGAGGTGGATACCATGAAACTAAACATCTTACACATCAATTGGACTCCAATTTTGTTCCTCAGCCACAACTCAAGAGCAAGCTAAACCACCTCTGATCACCTCATCCACCCATCTTCTAAATCCCTCCAGGGATGGAGATTCCACCACCTCCCTCGGCAGCCTCTGCCAGTACCTGAGAAACCTTTCAGTGAAGAAATTTTTCCCAATATCTAATCTGAGCCTCCCTTGGCACAACTTATAGAATCATAGAATTACTAGGTTGGAAGAGACCTCTGAGATCGAGTCCAGCCGTGTCTGTCTCCCTACTAAACCTTGTCCCTAAGGAACTCATCCACCTGTTTTTTAAACACATCCAGGCATGGCGACTCCACCACCTCCCTGGGCAGCTGTGCCAATCCCTGACCACTCTTTCAGTAAAGAAATTCTTCCTAATGTCCAGTCTAAACCTTCCCTGGCACAATTTGAGGCCATTTCTTCTTGTGAGCAGAGCCCAGCACCCACCCCGTCACAGCCTCCTTTCAGGCAGTTGCAGACAGGGATGAGGTCTCCCCTCAGCCTCCTCTTCTCTGAGCTAAACAACCCCAGGTCCCTCAGTCTCTCCTCACAGGGTTTATTCTCCAGCCCCTCCCCAGCCTCGTTCCCTTCTCTGGACGCGCTCCAGCCCCTCAATGTCCTTCTTGGAGTGAGGGGCCCAAAACTGAACCCAGCACTCGAGGTGCTGCCTCACCAGCGCTGAGCACAGGGGCACAATCACCCCCCTGCTCCTGCTGGCCACGCTGGGTCTGACACAGGCCCAGATGCCACTGACCCTCTTGGCCACCTGGGCCACTGCTGGCTCATGTTCAGCCGCTGTCAGCCAACACCCCCAGGTCCTTCTCTGCCAGGCAGCTCTCCAGCCACTCTTCCCCAAGCCTGGAGCTGCCTGGGGTTGTTGTGACCCAAATGGAGGACTCTGCCCTTGGCCTTGTTGAACCTCATCCTATTAACCTCAGCCCATGGATCCAGCCTGTCCAGGTCCCTCTGCAGAGCCTCCCTGCCCTCCAGCACAACGACACTCCCACCCAGCTTGGTGTCATTTGTAAACTGACTGGAGCATGGAGAAAACCACTTTGCTGTCATTCACCTGCCCATCAATCATGTAGGAGATCATCATGATTTGGTCCGTCTCCGCATCAGGGAACTTCAACGGGAGTTTGGTAGTTTCGATGTCAAAGGCGAGGACAACCGGATCCTGCACAGGACCAAACTCATTAGGAAATATCCTAAAGGTGACTTGAAATTGAAGAGTGATTCACATCAAGCCCAGCAAGTGAACCAAACCCTCCCCAGAGATCACTTTACTTCACCCAAAATCACCACCCAATCCCAGGGACAAAGTTTTTCCCCTGCATCAGAACTGGCTCCTCAGAGCTGCACACCCAAACAAACCAACGCCTGCCTGTCCAACACTAACCGGTCGCTCCACGAGGTCATCTCGGCGGGTGATTTCAGGGGGGAAGGTGCTGCCACGGTACCGCACGTTGTACCAGTGCGCCTGCAGAGAGAGGAGGGCGTGTGGTGCCTGACAGGGGGCCAGTGCCTCATACCCCACCTGCCAGGGACAGAGCTGGGCGAGCTCAGTGCAGCCCAGGCCCAGGCTGTGGCCACACACCAAGCATTTAAATGTTTTACATGTCATTAATTAAAGAGAATCATAGGATCATCTGGTTGGAAAAGACCTTTGAGATCATCACGTCCAACTGTTCCTGTCCACTACTAAACCAGATCCCCGAGAAACTCATCTACTCGTCCTTTAAACACCTCCAAGGATGGGGACTCCACCACCTCCCTGGCAGCCTCTGCCAGTGTCTGAGAAACCTTTCAGTGAAGAAATTTTCCCTGGTGTCCAGTCTAAACCTCCCCTGGCACAACTTGAGGTCATTTCCTCTTGTCCTATCACCTGTCATCTGTGAGAAGAGCCCAGCACCCACCCCGCCACAACCTTCTTTCAGGCAGGTGTAGACAGTGATGAGGTCTCCCCTCAGCCTCCTCTTCTCTGAGATAAAGAGCCCCAGGGCCCTCAGCCACACCCATAACCCTTGGACTCCAGACCCTTCCCCAGCTCCGTTCCCTTCTCTGGACTCGCTCCAGCCCCTCAAGGTCCTTCTTGGAGTGAAGGGCCGAAAAACAAACCCAGGATTCGAGGTGCAGCCTCACCAGTGTTGAGACAAGGGGCACAATCTCTTCTCTGCTCCTGCTGGCCAACCCATGGCTGATACAGGCCAAGATGCCATTGGCCTTCTCAGCCACTTGGGCCACAGCTGTCTCGTGTTCAGCTGCTGCCAAACAACACCTTCAGGTCTTTCTCTGCCAGGCAGCTCTCCAGTCCTTCTGGAGGGCATCCAGTATGGCATTGCCAGCCAGTCGAGGGAGGGCATTGTCCTGCTCTGCTCCACACTGGTGACACCCCACCTCAAGTACTGGGTCCAGTTTTGGGCACCCTGAGATAAAAAGGACATCTAACTACTGGAGAGCGTCCAGAGGAGGCCACAAAACTGGTGAAGGGTCTGGAGGAGAAGCTGTATGAGGAGAAGCTGAAGTTATTTGGTCTGTTCAGCCTCGAGAAGAGGAGACTGAAGGGAGACCTCGTCGCTGTTTGCTGTTTCCTCACAGGAGAAGACAAGCAGGCGCTGATCCCTTCTCTCGGTGACCAATAACAGGACCCGAGGGAATCGCAGGAAGATGCCAGGGGAGGGTTAGGTTGGACATTAGGAACAGCTCCTCAAGGAAGCAGTCACAATATTGCAGAAGCCTTTGGCCAACGGCCTCAGCCCCACGGTGTGAATGTTGGGGTCTTCTGTGAAGGGACAGGAGTTGGACTCAGTGATCCTTGTGGGTCCCTTCCAACTCAGGTCACTCAATGATTCTATGGAATGTCCTGGAGAGGAACCGTTTCTGCCCTGGCAGCAGGAAAGCGAAGCTCTTCCAGTTTCCCTCTACTTACTTACCACATGGATCTTCAGGTCGATGGAGAGGCGAACATGGTAGGGCACATCGTACTCCCGCATGTCCACAATG
This sequence comes from Neomorphus geoffroyi, assembly GCA_033558235.1. NCBI lineage: Eukaryota > Metazoa > Chordata > Aves > Cuculiformes > Neomorphidae > Neomorphus > Neomorphus geoffroyi. The sequence continues at coordinate 43,190 of JAUMJM010000060.1, read as the reverse complement.
TTGTCCATCTGGTTGGCAACCTTCCTGGAGGCCCCTTCCTCATCCATGCTAAGGCTGCCTCCACTCAAAGCACTGCAAGGAGTAGAAGCCACCTTATCGGAGCACACATCTCCACAGGGATGTGGAGACACAAGGCATTGGGGACAGCAGGAGCATACGAAAAAAGGAGAGGCATGAGCAACTTGAGCTCCCTCACTGGATGGGAGAGAACAGGAAAGGTGTCCCCACCATGCAACCCTTCTCTGCTTGCCGAGGTGTCCCCCACACAGCCCTCTTCCCTCACTCAATCCACTCAGGTCTGCAGCTTGGGAAGCACTTTGACCAGGGACAGAAGGGCTTCCAGGGGAGCAGGGTGCACTCATTCTGCTTAATCCTTCCTCACGTTTCAACTGAAATATGACTTAAAGGCCAGAAAATCAGAGAGGGGCACCTTTTTCATGTATGTTTGGTTCACTTTAAAAACCAAGGTTTTTCTGTGTGTATCTGTGGTTCCAATCCTGCAAGCAAGAGCCAAGCTTTTCATTCAGACAGAAAACATTTGATTTTTTTTTTTCCATTTAGTCACAGCTGGAAATAAGGATGCCCTGTACCTCCCAGTATCCTTTCTCAGGGAAGAGGAAACCCATCTGACCAACAGTCAGAGGCATTACCCCAGCACATCCCACCCCAGAGGTTCTGGAGCCTCTTAGAATCATGGGTTGAAAGGGACCTCAAAGCCCATCCAGTTCCACCCCCTGCCATGGGCAGGGACACCTCCCACTGGATCAGGGGGCTCCAAGCCCCATCCAACCTGGCCTTCAACACCTCCAGGGATGGGGCAGCCACCACTGCTCTGGGCAACCTGGGACAGGGCCTCCCCACCCTCACAGCAAAACATTTCTCCCCAAGATCTCACCTCAATCTCCCCTCTTTCAGTTCAAAACCTTCCCCCTCATCCCATCCCTGCACTCCCTGATCCAGAGCCCCTCCCCAGCTTTCCTGGAGCCCCTTTCAGTACTGGGAGGCTGCTCTAAGATCTCCCCAGAGCCTTCTCTTCTCCAGGCTGAACAATCCCACCTCTCCTAGCCGGTCCCCATATGAGAGGTGCCCCAGCCCTTGGATCATCTCTGTGGCCTCCTCTGGACTCACTCCAACAGATCCATGTCCTTCCACTCTTGGTGTGCAAAAGCCACCTTGGAGATGGGTGACGGGGGGGCGCATGGCTGGGGTTAGACCACCAGCAGGATGACCTCTCTCTGAGCACAGCTAAGAAACAACCAAGGGAGCGTCATCATCAACACAAGAGACCAAGTCAACAGCATAAGGACAGCTCCCACCTCGACAACAAGGCCGTGTAGACATCGCTCGCCTGGTCTCGTTCTCTGTTTTTCCTCACAGCAGGAGAGATCTCCTTCCGCACCTTCACCAACTCATCCACCGTGTTGAAGGACAGCTTGATGTAGTTCCTCTTCAGGCCCACCAAGTGGTTTGGCTGCAAAGCAGTGAGATAACGCCAGCTCATGGGGATAGGCACTAGGGGATGGCCACCACAAGAGAGGGTGGGGAAGGCAGAGCAGGCTGATACAGGTGGAAAAATTGGCCAAACAAAGAGGTGCCAATAGGTGGGAGAGTCAAGCACCGAGAAAAGACTCTGGTGGCCACATTAGGGAAGGGCACAAGAGCTGCGCTGGTTCACAGCAAGCATCCAGTCAGCCCTGCTGCCCCAGGAACATGGGTGGGATGCATCATGGGAAGAGGAAGAGCAGGTAAAGAATGAGCTGCATCTCCTTCCCACAGTTTCCTCTCCTTCTCCAATCATTCTTTAATTCATAGAATTCTGATATGGTTTGGGTTGGAAGGGACCTCAAAACCCATTCAGTTCCAATCCCCTGCCATGGGCAGGGACATCTCCTGCTGGATCAGGGGGCTCCAAGCCCCATCCAACCTGGCCTTGAACACCTCCAGGGATGGGGCAGCCACCACTGCTCTGGGCAACCTGTTCCTGCAATTAAACATCTCGAACATGCTGTGAAATAGCTCAAGGAGAAGATTGTAATTAATACTGATAAGCAATTAGCCATAACTAATGAATTTCTAATGGGCACCACAAGGAGACTGAAGTCAAGTGTGCTCTTTCCCTTCACTGCTCCACCCCTTCCTACCTCACTAGAGCTGTGCAAGGCCCATAAATCCCCCACAACTCAAGAGCACCAAGGGCAGAGAGATACAGACCAGGTCCAAGTCTTCTTTGGGGACAGTTTCCAACTTTGCAATCTTCCCTTGGAACTTCTTGGAGAGGAAGGAGGATACTTCGCGTTCGCAGCCCTGTTGAGGGATGCTGGTGCTGAGCTCTATCCCGCAGGAGAAGACCATGCCAAAGCAGGATGCCCAGGAGGTCTCAACTCCCTGGACCTGCTATCCCCTTCCCTAGGGACCTCAACCCTCCCAGCATGCCCTCCTCACCTTCTGGGTGGCAATGTAGAAGTAGGGCTTGTAGGGCATGGCCACCTGGAAGAGAGTGGACAGCTGGTGGCAGCAGGTCCCTTTTGTGGGACCCCACGCCCTGCCCAGACCCCTGGGCCTCACCTTGAAGCGGCTCCCATCTTCCTGGATGAAGTAGTAGTCTACAGCGCTCACTGACCGCCGGTCCTCATCCAGCACCTCAGTCTGGCCGTGGGCACCAAAGGCTCAGTGGGGGTCACCCACACCTCTACAGGCCACACCAGGGGTCTCCCCGGGAGAGACCCACCCCTCCCCAGGTAACTCACCCCTCCTCCTAAGCCCTACAGAGGAGTCTTCCCGGGAGTCAACTACCCTTCCCTGGGCCCTACTGGGGGTCCCCCCAGGGAACATCCACCCCTCCTCGGGCCTCCAACTCACCCTGAGCCCTATCAGGGGTCTCCCCGAGGGTCAGCCACCCTTCCCTGGGCCACACTGGGGGTCTCTCTTGCCAGGGGTCACCCACCCCTCTCCAGGCCTGACAGGGGGTGTCTCTAGAGATCATCCACTCCTCCCTGGCCCTACCAGACGTCTGGCTGGGAGTCACCTACCCCTCTCTGAACCCTACTGGGGGTGTCCTCGTGGGACACTCATACCTCCCAGGGTCTCCCACCTACTCTACGTCCTATCAAGGGTGTCCCTGGGAACCACTCACCCAGGGAACCACCCCCCCGGGAACCTCCACCACTCGGCCCTACCAGGTGTCTCCCTGTGGGTCTCGCACCCTTCCCAAGGTCTCCCACCCTTTTAGATCCCACCAAGGGTGTTTCTGGGGGCCACCCATCCCTCCCTGCATCACCCACCACTCCCTAGGCCCTACAGAGTGTCTCCTCGGGACTCACCCACCCTTATCTGGGCCCCACTGAGGGTCTCCCAAGGGGTCATCCACTCCTCCCCAGGCCCTACAGGGGGTCTCCCTAGGGGACACTCATCCCCCCGTGGGTCACCTATCCCTCTCCAGGCCACACTGGAGGTATCCCCGAGGGCCATTCATCCCTCCCCACAACATCCCCCACACCAGCCCCTACCAGAGGTCTCCCCAGGAGTCATCCAGTCCTCTCCGGGCCACACTAGGGGGTCTCTCTGTGAGACACCCACCTCTCTTCGGGCCCCACCGGGGGTCTCCCCAGGAGTCACCCACCCTTCCCCGGGCCCCACCGGGGGTCTCACTGGGAGTCACCCACCCCTCTCTGGGCCGCATCGGGGGTCTCCCTGGGAGGTCACCTGACCCGGGCCCGACGGGAGGTCTCCGCAGTCCCCCTGGCCCATACCGGGTGCATGTTGACGAGCCAGCCCGTGCGCTCGCCAGGCTCCGCGGGCCGCTCGAAACCGAACAGCGCGTCCAGCCGGTCCGTGCGCTGCGAGCGCTCCAGGCGCTTGAGAGTGGACAGCGCGGGGCCATCGTCCCTGCCGGCCCCTGAGCCCTCGGCCCTCGCCGGCTCCCGGGGCCCCCCGCCCCACCGGCCCCGCCGCGCCGCTTCGGAGGCTCCGCGGCCCCGCTCCGCCATTCCCGTACGGCCCGGCCCCACGGCGCGGATTTCCCGCGCTGCGCCCGCTTCCCGCGAGAGCGACACGGCCCCACCCGCCCCGCAGGGACAGCAACCAATCAGAGCGCGACCCCGTGGGTCCCGGCGGGGAGCTCCCACCAATGGAAGTGAGCGCTCCTCCTCGCCCCACGCACCAATCGGACCGCGGTTCCGCTCCCCTCAGGGTCCGCTCTTCCCTGGGGATAAACGCGGCTCTGCGCCCCCCTCCCCGCACAGGGATAACTACCCCCCCTTCCCTGCACTGGGATCTCACCCTCCCCCCACTGGGATCCTGCCCCCTGCACTGGGACCCCAAGTACCTCCAGAAGCTGCTCTGGCACCCCTAGTCCCTGCAGGAGCTGCGCTGGGACCCGAGTCCCTGCAGGAGCTGCTCGGGGACTGTGCTCGCTCTGGTCGGTGACCCCGCATCATCTGACACGCAGGGCTCTGCAAAGCTGGCCCTTGTTCCTCGGAGCACACGCTCTCGCAAGACAGAGAGTGAGATGGTGCAGAGAAACAGATAATATTTAATATGAAAATACAAAAAGGCAGGACACGCTGTGGTGACCAAGGCTCCATCACTCTGGCCCCTGTTCATACCTGAGTGGCACCTCTTACACTCCTTTCTGCCCCTCTCACCATATTCCTCCTAGTTCCCCCTCTGACCCCCCATTCCCACACCCCTCCCAGGCTGTTTCTGGGTCCCCCTGGTTGTTACGCTCACCAGCTTCAAAGCCCAGGTTGATCCCCTGGCAGGGCCAGCCCTGGGGTGGTTTCGGGACAGCCCATGGATCAGTCTCCTTCCCACACCGGAAAGCCAAGGAGCATGTGGTGGAGGACTGTTCCATTCAACACTCCCTGGAGACTCCTTTGAGCTTCCAGAATTTGCTGTCTCCACTTAGGGAAGTCTGAATTTTGCCTGAGCTTGACCCAAAAGAATCTGTGGATGGAGACCAGAGTAGCCTGCTCCTGCCCTGACCAGTGTGTTCAGCAGCAGGAGGATGCCATCAGTGAAGGCATCCCACACCATCCAGAACAGAACTGACTTTATGGGTATGAAGAATGTGATTTAAAAATTATCTACTGGCTTTCTTTTGAATGTAGAGAGGCTGCTATTGAGTCCAGCTCTCCCTGAAGCTGAATGGATCTTGTATCTCTTCTCTTTGCTGTTTTTAAAGGCTGCTTTGGGAGGCTGCTTTCCCTCGCCAGCTGCTGCAGAGGTCAAGAAACTTGTTTGCTCCTTTAATGAATTTTGGTCATTTGGAAGCTAAAGGAAAACAAGGGTGAGGTTTGATATTGATACAGGTTCACATCAACATCTATGGCTTGCTGGGAGAATTTTGTGTACAACTCTGTGTGGTGAAGCAGCTCCGCTCTTCCACCCATGTGAGGTGCCCATGGACACAGAGGACAGGAGGCTGAGGTGGAGGTATCTGTAGTGATGGAAGTACCTCTGCTAGCAGCTGCCCTGAGCTTCTGGAGAGGCACAGGTCCTGTGTCAGGGAGGCAGGCAAGTCCCAGGTGTTGGCACTGGATTGGGAACCAAGGTCTCCTGTTTCAGCAGCTTCTCACCAGTGGCCTGTGCGATGCTGGGCCTCCAACTGCTGGCAACCAAACCAGCCAAGCAAGGCAGGCCGGAGACCGGGCAGTTCAGATTGCTGCTTTGCGCCATGGGTTTTGCTTCAAAAGGTCAAGATTCTGGTGCTGGTAAATCTGACAGCCTTTTCATGGCTCCTGTAAGCAGAGCAGAAGTGGCTGCTTTTCCTGGCTGGACTCCTGCAGCTCTGTAATGAGGGACAGGTTTTGGTTTGAGCTACAGCAAAACATGTCCTCTGATTTTTCAGCTAAGGCTTTTCTGAGTAACTTCAGCTTTTGAAAGTCACCAGCACATTTTTCAGACAGTGGCTGCCTCTGGAAGTGATCAGCCTGATAGTTCTCATCAGGAATATTGTGCAGGGGCCACTGCTCACAGCTGTTCCTATGTAAATCAAGACCATCCTAGAGCTGGTGGCAATGTGGTGGCACCTGCGGGGAGAGGCAGATAGGACAAGTGACCCAAACCTGGTCCTGGAAGTATTCCATGCCATACAGGTCATACTGGGGATAAAAGCTTAGGGATCATGAGGATCACCCCCACTTCTTTAGTGGCCGATGTTCAGGGAGGGCCTCATTTGTCTGCCTGCCCTGAACCCCTCTGCATGTTTCAGAGTCCAGTTCTTGACTCCAGCTCCTGCCTGACACTGAGTCCAGTGGGGACTTTACATCAGCGGTGACGTTTGGTCATGAGGGACAGTTTAAATTGGTTCTATGTACTTGTGTATATTTATTGTTTTCTTTTTTATGATTATTGTTTCATTAAGGCTTCTTTAGTTTTTGTTTCCAACCCACAGATCCCTTTGTCTCATTTCCTGTCCCCTTTCTCTGGGGAAGGAGTTGGGATACAGCTGCCCAGTTTGGCTGCTGACCTGGCCAGGGCAGGAATGCTAAACCAGGACAGCTTATTGGAGCCCAGCGTGGGCTGAGCAGTGGGAGGAGAAGCTGTCTACTTTCCCAGGCCTAGCTGGAGTTCTCCAGGTCTGCAATGAGGTATGGGTCTTTCTTCCGGAGGATCTGGTAGAGCTGCTCCTGGGCCTTCAGGCCTTTCCTCTCAACTAGCTGTAGCAAGATTCGGTTCTTTCTTTGAGTCGTATCTTGGCCAAGCACCTTGTCTTCTTCGTCGTCGTTGATGACGTTTGCATCCCGTAGGTGTAGCAAAATGGAGTCGACCTGCATCAATCTGGAGCAAAGCTCAGTCTTGTGCTTCTTCAGGAAGGCAGCACCTAGCAGACACCAAGCCCACCTTACTGTGCTGCCTGCAGCCAGGACAGTCCACACCATGGTACCCAGCATCCCGAGCCAGTGGATACCATGGCTGTGCACCTTGTCCTGCAGCCATGTGTCTCCATTCCCCCATCAAAAAGGATGGGAGCACTGGAGGCAGGGCAAGGAAGGGGTGGAAATGGGAAGGCAGAGCTGGGAGAGGTCAGGTTGGTGGCAGCTCCCATCAGCTGCCAGCAACTGTCCCCTCTGGGATTCCTGCAGGGTCTGGGTGTGAAGCTGTTGTACTGCAACTGCCCTGCAAGGTGAGGAGCTGCTGACTCAGCACAGCTCACTCAGAGCCCTGAAACCTTGCAGTATTGCAAGAAGTTTATAAAGAAACAGAGCCTGGAAAGGCAGCCAATGCCAGCAGGGTGCTGAGCAAGCCTGGGGGCAGTGCAGTGGGCAGCGATACCCAACTGCTCGTCCTGAGCCTCCACCCAGTCCTCCTGTGCGAGGCTGAAGCAGGCGGCCAGATGGCACTTCCTTGTAGAATCATAGAATCACCTGATTGGAAAAAACCTTTGAGATCATTGAGTCCAACCATACCTGTCCACTACTAAACCATCCCTGAGAAACTCATCTACCCTTATTTTAAACACCTCCAGGGATGGTGGGCAGCCTCTGCCAGTGCCTGAGAACCCTTTCAGTGATAAAATGTTTCCCAATATCCAATCTGAACCTGTCCTTGTGCAACTTGAGGCCATTTCCTCTCACCTTATCACTTGGAAGAAGAGACCAGCACCCACATCACTACTCTTCCACTGAATTGAGGTGCTCCAAGCCCCATCCAACCTGGCCTGGAACACCTCCAGGGATGGGGCAGCCACCACTGCTCTGGGCAACCTGGGCCAGGGCCTCCCCACCCTCACAGCAAAACATTTCTTCCTAAGATCTCATCTCAATCTCCCCTCTTGCAGCTTCAAAGTGTTGTCCCTTGTCCTGTCCTTGCTCATCTGCCCCTCTACTCTCCTTGTCTCTTGGGCAGGTTGCAGGCCAGTGGGATGACTCCACGTGCATGACAAGAAACACCAAAGTGTCCAACTTTGTGTCTATCTGAGCTGGGTTTGTCTGCCTCAACCTGTGGCTTAGCTGCCTGAGCGTCCACTTGGATCTGGCCTTTAGTTAGGAAGATGAGATGCAAGAGGCAGTGATGAGATGTTGTTGCCCCAGAGAAATGAGGCTGGATACCTGCCAACCTGCTGGGCAGGGTGGTGGTGTTGCTATATTTGAAGCAAGTGCAAAGCAAAGCCCTGTGGTCAGAAACCACTGGAGCTGCTCTACAGGCGGCCCTGCTGTCCCCTCAGCCAAAGCCTGATTGCCGGCTCCTTCCCAGAGGTGTCACTCCCACAGAAAACACTCCCGTTTGGCAGAGGGGCCATCAGCCCCTGAGCTGGCTGTGTGCAATGGAGCAGCTGTGCCACTTACAAGAATCATAGGATCGTGGAATCATTTAGATTGGAAAAGCCCTCTGTGCTCCTCCAGTCCAACTGTCAGCCCAACCCCACCGTGCCTACTAAACCATATCCCCAGGTGCCACGGCCACATGCATTTTGAACCCCTCCAGGGATGGAGACAAGATCTTAACGCTGTCCTGGGGAGCCCCTGCCAGGGCTTCACCACTCTGTCAGTAAAGAAATGTTTCCCAATATCCAATCTGAACCTCTCCTGGTGCAACTTGAGGCCTTTTCGTCTTGTCCTATCCCTTATTACTTGGGAGAAGAGCCCAGCACCCACCTCACCACAACCTCCTTTCCAGGAGCTGCAGAGAGCGAGGAGGTCTCCCCTCAGCCTCCTCTTCTCCAGGCTGAGCAGCCCCAGGTCCCTCAGCCGCTCCTTGAACCCTTGGGCTCCAGACCTTTCCCCAGCTCCGGTCCCTTCTCTGGCCACGATCCAGCCCCTCGAGGTCCTTCTTGGAGTGAGGGGCCCAAAACTGAACCCAGGATTCGAGGTGCAGCCTCACCAGTGCTGAGTGCAGGGGGACGATCCCTTCCCTGCTCCTGCTGCCACCCCATGGCTGATCCAAGCCAGGATGCTGATGGCCTTCTTGGTCACCTGGGCCACTGCTGGCTCATGTTCAGTGAAATATTACATGTGAGGCACGAGCTGTGCCAGCTGCAGCTCATTCTCTATGACAACCACACATCCGTCCCCAGAGAAGGCAGCGCCGTTTGGAGGGTCACCAGCAGGGCACCTCTTCACCCACCATGCAGAGCAGAGTAGGCTGCCACCAACGTGGGCATGGAAGTTTGAGGCTGCAGCTTTCCAGGCTTTTTGTCTAGAAACTTTTATAAGGATGGGAAAAGAGACTGATACGTTCTTTCAGCCAGAAGATAGTAAGCTCCAAAGAAATAGATTCAGACTCCAGAAATGCAGCTCTGAAACACTATACTGACCTGACAAAGTGTTGCAGCCACGGGGAGGAAGATTAAGATCGCCTGAAAGACAAAGAAGAGAGATCACTGAATATGCTGTCAATGAAATCATAGCATCATGGAACAGTTTGGGTTGGAAGGGACCTCAAAGCCCATCCAGTTCCACCCCCTGCCATGGGCATGGACACCTCCCACTGGATCAGGGGGCTCCAAGCCCCATCCAACCTGGCCTTCAACACCTCCAGGGATGGGGCAGCCACCACTGCTCTGGGCACCCTGGGCCAGGGCCTCCGCACCCTCACAGCAAAACATTTCTGCCTAAGATCTCATCTCAATCTCCCCTCTTTCAGCTGAAAACTGTTCCACCTCATCCTATCCCTGCACTCCCCGGTCAAAAGCCCCTCCCAAAAGCCAGTACAGTCAGCCCTAAATCAGAATAACTGTAAGCAATGGTCTCTTGGTGCCACAGGAGAGTAGACCCCCCACCATCAGCAGGCTTGCGGTGTGCCACATCCATGATGCTACTGTGAGCAGAGAGTTGTGGTGAATGCAGGCTTTGGTTCACCGGGCCTTGCCCCAATCCTGGGCCCTCTGGGTGTTGTTTCACACATCAGTGTTGCACCCAGCAGATCTGGAAGAGTAGTGCTGGCTGGCCCGTGTAGTTTTTGAAGATGTTGCTTTTCCCTAAAATTGTGGCATTCTCCTCACCTCCTCTGCATCGCACAGTGGTTGCACCAGCATGTGCATGGGTGTTGGTTACGTTAACAGATGTTTAAAAATAAGTCAGATTTCTACTGAAACAGTAGCCAAGAGAGTACAGAGTCACCAACAGTGCTGTCATACTCTCTTAAACGCCAGTATCTGAAATCCCGCATTCAACTTGAAGCTCTGGTTTACTGACACTGGGGTGTCCTTTCAAATCTCTGTCCTTCATTGGCCAATAGCACACGCAGGGCTTGATTTTCCTGCAGGATGCATGAATGACCATGACCACGACCACAAAATGCGGGAGGTCTGTGTTTGAGTAGTGCCCCTCTGCTTTTGCTAATGCAAATGAGCCCCTGCATGGACCTGCTGTTCCCACCTGGTCTCAGTAATGACTTCCAGACAGTAACCTTCTTGCGCGTGTCTGTCATAGAGAGCTCAGTATCCTTAGCCGTGTTCCTGATGTAGATCTCGACAAAGAGCTGCTGTTCCTTTGAACTCTTGTAGCAAAATGGAAAGGCTTCCTGCAAAGGGAAGAAGCAAGCTGAGTCTCTCAGCATGGGGAGCTGCATGAGATTCACGTACATCATCCCGTAACCACACACAGCCCTATTGGGGCTTTGGGGTGTTCTGCATGCTGTTCCTGAGAATGTTGGAGTGAGTCCAGAGGAGGCCACAGAGATGATCTGAGGGCTGGAGCACCTCCTGTACAAGGGGTTGTTCAGCCTGGAGAAGAGAAGGCTCTGGGGAGACCTTAGAGCAGCTCCCAGTACTGAAAGGGGCTCCAGGAAAGCTGGGGAGGGGCTCTGGATCAGGGAGTACAGGGATAGGACGAGGGGGATGGTTCTGAGCTGAAAGAGGGGAAATTGAGATGAGATCTTGGGCAGAAATGTTTTGTTGTGAGGGTGGGGAGGCCCTGTCCCAGGTTGCCCAGAGCAGTGGTGGCTGCCCCATCCCTGGAGGTGCTCAAGGCCAGGTTGGATGGGGCTTGGAGCCCCCTGATCCAGTGGGAGGTGTCCCTGCCCATGGCAGGGGGGTTTCGGACCTGGATGTGTTTTGAGGTCCCTTTCAACCCAAACCATTCCATGATTCTATGTGTATCATGAAATACCTTTGCCACTTGTAACCAGAACAGGGCCCCAGCACTGTGGTCTCTGAGACCTGGTAAGGCAGATTCTGGCTGCAGGATGAGGCTGAAGGCACAGCCTTCTTTTATTTTCTATTTAAAAAAAATAAAATAAAATAAAGAGGGGAGGGGGGAACAATCCCACTCACGTTAGGTGTTATCTCCACAGAATTTGTGCCAGCTACCTGGTAAGTGGAGCCCAAGAACAGCGTGATATATGGGGGAGGCTTGGGTATAAGCTTTGAATTCCAATCCATTTCTTGGTTTTCAATGGCCTGCAAACATCAAACATTGCTTCTGAGAGAGGAAGAAAATCCAGAGCAATGAACTGGAGACAGCCCTCAGCAAGTCAAGAACAGACGAGACCAACCCAGTCGGAACAGCTCACTGAGTGTGCGTTACAGGCAGAGCTGTGCTTCAGGGGGCAGCTCCCACGCCGTATGGACAGGAACACAGGTAATGCTCGTGAAAGAGGGTAAGGGCTCACACACGACAGGAGAAGGGCTGGATGGAGCCACTTATTGCTGTGCCTGGCAGCAGCCAGCAAGTTCTACATCTGCTCCGTATTGCAGAGCATCCTTTGCCACAGCTTTGCTTGTGTGAGAACACGCTGTCCCAGCCAAAACCACAGAGAGTGATTCCTGAGGGCATCTGGAGGCACCAGTACAAGAAAAATATTGAGCTACTGGAGCATGTCCTGAGGAGGGCAACAAGGCTGAAGAGGGGTGTGGAGCACAGATGTTATGAATACTGAGGGACCTGGGACTGTTTAGCCTGGAGGAGGCTGAGGGGACACCTCATCACTCTCTGCAGCTCTCAGAAAGGAGGTTGTGCTGCAGTGGGTGTTGGCCTCTTTTCCCAGGTAACAAGGGAGAGGACCAGAGGAAATGGCCTCAAGCTGTGCCAGCGTAGGTTCAGATTCGATATTGGGAAAATTCTCTTAATTGACAAGAGTTGCGTAGCCTTGGCAGAGGTTGCCCAGGGCAGTGGTGGAGTCTCCATCCCTGGACGGGTTTGAAAAATGTATGGCTATGGCACTTGGGGACAGGGTTTAATAAGGCAGGGTGAGGGCTTTTCCAACCTCAACGATTATCTGATTCTCTGATTCTCTCATCTGTGAGAGAGGAGAGATGGGGAAGCAGGAACAAGGACGCTGTCCTGGGTGGGAAATGGGGGCACAGCACCATGTGTGACTCAGAGGCCGGTGGCAGAAAAAGTGAGAGGCATCTGTTTATCAAAATTAGTCCCTGCTATTGCAGCCACCCAAGATGTTGTCCTTCTTTGAGCTGGTCAAGCTCCTTTGAGCTGGTCAAGCTCTCTCCATCTTACCTGCTTCACAGATTTTTCATCTGGGATCAGGTAGAGGTGAAGAGTTGTGTTTGCAGCACTGAGCTGATGGAAGATCAGCACCAGGGAGTGCACAGGGATTGAGACTAAGCTTGACCTTAACTTCCTCCACAGCAGCCCAAGCAGTGAGAAGCTGGGATTCTCCAGGACCGCAAAGAAAGGGATCAGTGCATCTGGTATCTTCCGGGTCATCGTCCCAGATTTAAAATGGGCAATGAAGCATGCTTTGTTAAATCCACGCTCTGCAAGAGACAGCAACAAGGTTCTGTTTAGTCATCCTCTCAGGCTGCTTCTTTTCTTGAAGGCTTTAGCAAAGGAATACAAGGGAGTACACGGGACCTTGGAGGGAAGGGAGAATTTGGCCTTGTCTGGAGAGGAGTATCCAAGGAGTTGGAGCTTTCCTGGGGGAGGGTACAGGCTGATGGATGATGACTTGGGAGACCCAGGTCCCTGTGGAGACGTGCGCCCACACATGATGACAGGCTCTGCTTTAGGTCTCATGTGTACCCTGGCCTTTGGGGGGTTTGGCCAGGAGCTGCAGGCTTCTGGCAGTCTTCCTGCAGACTCAGACAATGGATCTGCAGATCTGAAGGTGGCAGTTTGGAACCATGAAAATGGTCAGACTGCATCCATGCAGCATCCTGTGTACCAGCAGTGCACCGCCACATACTGGGGGGCAGGCGGTGGCTGCATGACCTGTCACTCCCGTTTTTGATCACCAGAGCAGCCTGATTATGTCAAAGGATCTAAAGCTGCTGGAGAGTGTCCAGAGGAGGGCAGGGAGTTGGTGAAGGGTTTAGAAGGGAAGGCATGTGAGGAGCAGCTGAAGTCACTGGGTCTGTTCAGCTTCGAGACTAAGGGAGTACCTCAGGAGGATGCCAGAGGAGGGTTGGGTTGGACACGAGGAACAGGTTCTTCTCCCAGAGGGTGGTGGAGCACTGGAACAGCTCCCCAGGGAAGCAGGCACAGCCTGACAATATTCCAGAAGCCTTTGGCCAACACCCTCAGCCCCACGGTGTGAATGTTGGGTGTCCTGTGCAGGGACAGGAGTTGGACTCAATGATCCTTGGTGGGTCCCTTCCAACTCAGGCCATTTTATGGTTTCTATTAACACCCCAAGGTGAGAACCCTAGGGCTGAGGGGGTCACAGAGCTCTGTGCCCAGTCACCTGGATTTTCTTTGGAGCACACCTTGCTATTAACTTGGCAGATTAACATAATTAGAGCACTTTGCTTAGCACAGCTGAGACAGTGAAGAGTATGCAGGGTCACTTTCTGGCCGACACAGCAGTGCTTGTCAGACCCTGCACAGGAGATGGAGCCACACAACAAGAAACTTTTTTCTCAGCCTGCTCAGTTTTGGAGGAGGACACGGATTTGCCAGGGAAAGTCCCTTGGCCAGCAAACCCAGCGACTGAGTTGGGGCCTCCCAGCATGAAGGAGTAGGACTCCTCTGTGAGCTCTGCAGCCCAGTTGTGGGTGCTGATGCTCCTTTTCTGCTCAACAGCGGCTCATTAAGAGCACTGCAGGGCAGAGGACCCAGATCTAAGCCTTGCAGCTCCTCATGTTTCCTGGATCAAAATGGACAATTTAATTCCACTTATTCTTCTGCTCAGGTCAGCTCTGACCTATTCCATCCCAGGGGGTCCAGCCTGTGGGTGGGTGCAGCCAGCCAGCTCCTGTCAAGGTGGAGCAGAGCAGGGATGGCCATTGACATCCTGTGATTTAGTAGTGGACAGGTATGGTTGGACTCAGTGATCTCAAAGGTCTTTTCCAACCAAATGATTCTACGATTCTAGTCACAGCTGCCTTAGATGCAAAGAGCTGGTAAACATTCTGGGGGAGCCCAGGGGCTGATCTGCAGCTGAGCTGGGGTAGAACCTGGTTGACATCATGGCAGTAGGGAGGAGAGGATGGATGAGGAGGGACTGGTGATGTGGAGTGGGATCTGGGGAACGGACCCCTGTGAAGGCTTGATAGAAGTGAGAGAAGATTGAAGGATGTCAAAGCAAAGCAGAGGAATACAAGGGCATACAGGGCACCTTGGAAGGAAGGGAGAATTTGGCCCTGGCTGGAGAGAGGTCTCCAAGGAGCTGGAAATGTTCTGGAGGGGGGTACAGGCTGAGAGATGATGGCTTGGTGTGACTGCTTTACCTGCGAGACAGATGAAGTGGGGGAGAAACACTGCCTGCACGATCCCAGGCTGCACCTCAATGTCGAAGAGGGGTCCGACAGGCTCCCATATGTGCTGGTCAGTCTCACTCAAGTGGCTGGTCCAGTTGTCATATCTGTAGGTGATTGTCACTGCCGACTTCACCTTGAAGGCGAGGCCTGTGATGGAGCACCGGAAGATGCCTTCGGCAGGGAGGTGAGCTCTGCAAGTGAGAGAGACAACAGAATCATACCACCTGTGATAGGGCTTTTGGGTGCTTCTGCTTTGCCCAACAGCTCTTACCGGTACAGGGTACTGTGCTTCGAAGAGTCTTTGGTTATCACTGGTGTCACTTCTGGAAAATCCTGGAACACAAGCGTAGCCAGTTTGGAACTGAGTGGGGTGTTGTAAACTGAGTGCTGCTTGTAGGAGATGTGCTGGAATTTACATTGAAGCACAAGGCAGCCTGATGTAGGAGCTCAGAGCCTCGCAAGCAGCAGCAGGGGCTCAGCAGTTACTGCCTGGTGCCTAGTGAAGAGACCAAAAAAAACTCCTCTGCCCTGGGATCTGAAACAAACACTGACTGTGTCTGAGGCTCATGACCCCTTTAATGTGGATTCCTGTAGCAGCACCCAAGAGACAGAATGCATGCAAGGAGGACTGAACACTTAGCTCCACCTGGGGTGATGCCACTGGGATGGGGAAGGCATCGGTTAGTCCATGCATCACCCGTGCATCAGTAGGAGAGATGATGGGTGTACACACAGATGGTCCCAGAGCTCCAAACCCTGTGTTTCACCCACTGGTTTTTAGGATTTATCTTCTGTAAATGGGATGTCCAGGTGGGAAGTTTTTGTTTCCTGAGAGGGGAAATACTGTTTCTGCTGACTTTCTTGTGAGTAAAGAATGGGCTGTTCCTTCTCTGCCATGGTGAACCAGTGGAGAGGACAGTGGCCGCAGGCAGACACAATGTTTAGCAGTGAGAAAGAGATGCGAGCAAGTGGAATTCCCACAAACCTGAAAACTGGGGCAGTGTGTGCTGTGTTAGTGTACCAAAAAGGACTGGACTCTTCTGGAGGATGAAGAATTGCTGTGAATAACAGGTTTGGAAGGCACATCCAGCCTCCCAGGTGGCAGACAGGGTCAGTCCCAGGCTCCCTGCTCTGCCATTTTCTTTGAGTGTGGCATTGCCCTGCCAGGACTGGCAAAGCCCTCACCCGTCCTCAGCAGCAAAGCTACCTGCCCTTGGCAGCAGAGCCCTCACCTGCTCTTCACAGGCCCAGCAGTTTGTCCGTCGTGGTGAGCCCAGTGTGTTCAGCTGGCAAGAGCTCTCCTGCAGATGGAAAGTTGGATAAGGCACTCCCAAGCTATATTTCATAGTTGCAGTCTTCTGAGGGCAAGAGCAACATCCCCAGCACCAGGTGGAGAGCTGGTCCTGCTCCCTGCACCTGCAGAGATGAAGCAGGCTGGTGCGGGAGCTGTGCCTGCCTGGCCTGCCAAAAGGGTGAGGTCCCTGTCCTGGGACCAAGGGCAGCACCAACCAGATCCTGCCACACAGTGTAGTGCTGTGGTGGTGATGGGCAGTGCCAGACCCACCATGGGCAGAGTTGGCTGGGAGCCTGTGTGCTGTGGCTGTGCCACCCTCCCAGCCCCTCTGTGCTCTTTGCTCAGGCATCGCAGCCTCCAGTATTGTGTCCTGCGAGACCTCACCTTTGCGCTCCCCGAGGCCTCAGGTTTGTCGCTGAAACCTGTCAGCCTCTTCATGGCTAGGGCTAAGTCTAAGTCTGCACCTGGAACAAGAGGAACACATTGTCATTTTTGCCTCAAGTTTGGGAGGAGAAGGCCGTCCTCAATCAGCCTTTGCCCCACCTTCCTGATCCCATTAGCCACACTGGTCTCCCTGTGTGCTGCCACACGCTCCCATATCTACTGCAACTTCCCCATCCTCCTCCATGAACGGTGACAGGGACATGCTCACCACCATGCAGTGAGTTGAGTCCCGTGCTTACCACTGTGCAGCTCCACCAGCCCTGCTGCACCAGGTTGTCAGTGAGGACCAGAGCATGACCTTACCTCCAGGTTGTGATACAACTGCGCCACCACCACCTCGAACTGCAACAGCAACAAAGCAGAGGAGAGCTCAGGAGCCAAGTCATGTCCAGAAGAGTAGCCCATCCTCTGCCCATCCTCTCCCCCTTTGCCAAGAAGCCTCTTGCTGCCAGTTTGATTCCTACAGGAATCTCATCCAGTTGCCCATCCCTGGAGGGCAGCGCACTGCACAGCTGCCGCCTCTCCATCCCTCCCTGCTGCCATGCAGAGCACAGCAGATTTCTTGCTCAGCTTCCAGGAGCAGAGTCCTCTCCCTCCCGCCACCCTACTGCACAGGGACAGTCCTGGGCCCTCACCTTCCTCCCTCCTCCCAGTTCAAGCTGCTCTGGCAGCTCCCTGGTGCACACATAGCCCCAGCTGCCTTGCCCTTTCCCTCCTGCCTGCAGTCCCGCCCAGGGTCCCTCCTCAGGAGACACCCTGATCTGCACCCTCAGCCCCTCTCCCGCCTCCAGACAGATCCTTGCGCACCTCTCCCAAGCCGCACAGCACTTACGCCTTTGCACGTAGTGCAGACGGGAGTCGGGAGTGATTCCATAGCAGTGCAGGGGCTGCCCGGCCCTCAGCACCTTGCCCTGAAAGATCAGCATTCCCAGTTCGAGGCTCACGCTGTTGTCCTTGGCATTGAGCTTGTCCACGAGCTCCTCCACGGTGTCATCCGGAGACACCAACACTGAGGATGTTTTGTTATCCCAAGTGGAAACGGAGATGTGGAACTCATTGGGCCTGACAGCCGCGGCCCGCTGCTCCGCCTCGGACTGCTGCAGTGCCATGGTGCCTCACTCAGCCGTCCCTCACTTCCCAAGAAACTGAAACTGCTGGGTGACGTCAGGGCCGGCCAAAGGGTGTTCTGCTTCCTCCGAGCCCTCCTCCTCCTGCCCAGGGCCCTGCACTGGGCTCTGCCTGCACTGGGCTCTTTCTCTCTGCGCTGGGCTCTGTTCCTGCACTGGGCTTTTTTCTGTCACTGCACCAGACTTCCCTCCTCTGGGCAGCTCCATTCGCACAATCTGTCTCCCTCGTTTCCTTCCCTTTCCCCTTCTCCTCCACCTGGCTCCTCTTTGGGATTTCCTTCTCCAGGGATGGCAGGGCAGGGCAGTGAAGGGCAGAACTTTTTCCCAAGAGAATGCTGCAGCAGAGGCTTGGATCCAGCCTAGAAAGCAGGTTTGGAGGTGCCAGAGCGTCACCCACTGGGTTACAGGGTTCCCCCAGCACCTGCCCTTTGTCCTCTCCCCAGCATATCCCTGCCCTCCCTTTCCTTCCAGCCCTTCGAGTGCCCAGGCTGGGCAGGATGGGGCTCTGTCTGTGCCAGGCTACACTGAGAACCAGCCTGGCCCTGGCCCTGCTGCAGTGGTGGGGCACGAGGGAGGGAGATTTAGGGGTGGTGGGAGGTGCACACCCCACCAGCACCCCAGGATGTCTGGGGAGCCCAGGAGTGGGGCAGGATTTGCCAGAGATGTGCAGGGCTGCCAGGGCAGAGAGGAAACGAGGACATTTCACTAACCAACCCTGCAGTTCTGACAGTGCCCAACACAGTGATGGAGTCGGTGCTCAGAGCCCAAGGCTGCACTCCAAGAGATGGCAATGATGGGGTCACAGACTGCCCAGCAGCTCTGGGGAAGGGAGGACCCAAAACCACTGCTCAGAATCATTGAATTGTTTGGTTGGAAAAGATCTTTGAGGTCGAGGTCCACTACTAAACCATCCCTGAGCATCTCATCCACTCGACTTCAAACACCTCCAGGGATGGTGACTTGGTGACTTCCCTGGGCAGACTCTGCCACTGCCTGAGAACCCTTTTGGTGAAGGATTTTTCCCAATATCTAATCTGAAATTTCCATGGCACAACTTGAGGCCATTTCCTCTTGTCCCTATCCCTTATTACTTGGGAGAAGAGTCCAGCAATCCACCTCACCACAACCTCCTTTCCAGGAGCTGCAGAGAGCGAGGAGGTCTCCCCTCAGCCTCCTCTTCTCCAGGCTAAACAGCCCCAGGTCCCTCAGCTGCTCCCAGAACCCCTGGGCTCCAGACCCTTCCCCAGCTCTGTTCCCTTCTCTGGATGCACTCCAGCCCCTCAAGGTCCTTTTTGGAGTGAGGGGCTCAAAACTGACCCCAGAATTCGAGGTGTGGCCTCCCCAGTGCTGAGTGCAGGGGGACGATCCCTTCCCTGCTCCTGCTGCCACCCCATGGCTGATCCAAGCCAGGATGCTGATGGCCTTCTTGGCCACCTGGGCCACTGCTAGCTCAAGTTCAGCCGCTGCCAACCAGCACCCCCAGATCCTTCTCTGCTGGGCAGCTTTCCAGCCGCTCTTCCCTAAGCCTGGAGTGCTGCAAACAGAGCTGGGGATGCCCACATGGTGCGGGTTCTTGCCCCAGCTCAGTCACTCCATTGCAGGCAGGGCTACATCTCCCACTGGTGCTGGGCAGCACAGCCCCACAGTGTTGCTGGTGTCTTGCCATCCCTGCCCCGGAGTGATGCGCTCAGACCTGTAAGGTGCAGTGAAACAACTCCAAATCTTGTAAGCTTGTAGAATCAGCTGGGCCGGTGGCCCGCCAGGAGCACTTACTGTTGCTGTAATTCCCTGCAAAGCAACTTATTGACTCCTTCCCATGCCCAGTCCTTGCTGTTCGCTTGGCTGCTGCATCGAAGCAGTTTTTCATGTCAGATGTCAAACCCACTACGTGCTCAGTTGGGAAATGGAGATGGCCATCAGCTGCCATGGGTTCCCACTGCCAGCAGTTCTGCATCCAGTGGCATGATCTCTGCACCATGCACAGCCAGCACAGCGCCACGTATGGGGATGCTTGTGCGCCGCTGCCTCCTGACATACCCTGTGGATCGGCTGTCACTTTTCTTGCTTTAAAGCTGAGACTGCTCCGCAAGGATCCACAATCCCTCTTGCAAAGCTGGGAAGGCATGTGGCTCCCTGGTGCTCCTGCATTTGCAGACTCCATCCATTGGCATTTTTTTCAACAGCAGTGGAAATCACAGCTGAACAGCCCAGTTTAGCCTCTTGTCTCATTTGGAGCAGGGGGCAAGGAACTAAAACTGTGAATGAGCCAGCAGTGCCCTGGCAGCCAAGAGGGCAACCGTGTCCTGGGGGGCATCCAGCACAGCATTGCCAGCCAGGTGAGGGAGGGGATTGTCCCGCTCTGCCCCGCACTGGGGCAGCACCAGCTGGAGCACTGGGGGCAGTTCTGGGGCCACAGGATGAGAAGGATCTAAAGCTGCTGGAGAGGGTCCAGAGGAGGGCACGGAGCTGGGGGAGGGTTTAGAGGGGAAGTGTGTGAGGAGCGGCTGAAGTCACTGGGTCTGTTCAGCCTGGAGGAGACCGAGAGGAGACCTCATCTCGCTCTGCAGGTTCCTCACATGGGGAGGAGGAGGTGTGGGCACTGAGCTCTTCTCTCTGGACCCGAGGGAATGGCAGGAAGATGCCAGGGGAGGGTTGGGTTGGGCATGAGGAGCACCTTCTTCCCCCAGAGGGTGGTGGAGCACTGGAACAGCTCCCCGGGAAGCAGTCACAGCCTGACAATATTCCAGAAGCCTTTGGCCAAGTCCCTCAGCCCCACGGGGTGAATGTTGGGATGTATGTGCAGGGACAGGGGTTGGACTCGATGATCCTTGTGGGACACTTCTGAGGGCAGTGAACCCCCTTGGTCAGACGCTGGGAGCTGCATCATCGGGATGTGAGACAGCAGCAACCCAGGACGATCTGTGTCCGGGGGAGAAGGAACCTTGCTCTGTGTCCAGGATGATCTCAAAAGTCACAGAGGGGAAATAAAGGACATATTTGGGGCACGCAGTAAGGAGAGGCGCGCAGAGATGCTGACGCTGCCAAACGGGATGATGGAGAGGGAAAACCGTTCCCCGGGGGGAGCGGAAACGTGCGGGCTGGAGGGGGAGCGATCCCTGACTGCAACGGGAGAGCGGAGAAGGGGTAGCCCAGGAGGGAAACGTGAAATCAAGTGACCCGGGAAAGGGGGACGGAGGATTTCCAGGAGGGCAGGGACAGCGCTGGTGGCCGGCGGCGATGCCCGAGCCCTGCGTGCCCGGGGGCAGCGCGGTCCCTGGTACCGCCCCCGCCCCGCCCCCGCCCGCTGCACCGGCACCGGCAGCGGCCCAGGTGAGCGCGGGGGGGGGCAGCCAGGGCTCATCCCGGGGCCGCAGCCGAGCCTCCGGTCGGGGGGAAGCCGGCGCTGCTCCCCCCACCCCAGGAAGGGGGGGATCCGGGTGGCCGGGAGGGCCAGGCGGGGGGAGTCGGTGCTGCCCCAGACGCGGGGGGATCGGGGGAACCGGCACTGCCTCCCCCAGGAACGGGGGGACAATGGGGGACCGGAGCGGGGAGCCGACACTACCCCCCTCCAGACACGGGCGTCCGGGGGAACCGGTACTGCACGGGGGGGACCGGGCGGGGGAATCCAGCGCTGCCCCGCAGACACTAGGGGACCGGGGGCACGGGTGGGCGCTGCGGTGCAGGAGCCACTCGTTCCCGCATCCCTGGAGATGCGGCAATTGCTTGAGAAAGCAAAGCAGCGCAAAACGGGCTGCGATTGGTGCGGGAAAAGCCGCGTTCCTCCTGAAGCTCCGAGTTTGGGGTCTCTGTGTGTCGTTCCCCTCGCCGTCTTCTCCAAGTTTTTTAACCCTTGGCTGTGGGGCTGGGGGCCCACCAGGCGGGCAGCACTGTGGGGCGATGGGACTGGCGAGTGTGGGTGGCAGCATGATCTGCTTGGAGAAGGGACTGCCCGGGTGACAGCATGGTCTGCTTGGAGAGGGACCCCCAGTTCCGCGTGCAGTGGGTGGGAGCTGGAATTGAGTGGGTGCTTGTGAGCTTCGGGTGACGTGTCCATGATGACCTCCTTCAGCTCCTGCAAGGAACATGGTTTTCTCTTGTGCAATCGCGAACGGGCAGGGACAGCCAGCAAGAGAAGGACCTGGCCAGTGACAGCACTTGAGAATGAAAACTCTTGTATTTCGTGAAATGTATTGGGTTTTGCATCAAGCAGGCTGCACCTGGGGAGAATTTTCAGCATTTGCACTTTGTATTGGTGCACCTTTGAGATCCAAACCAAATCTTGTGTTTAATTATTAATTCGGAATATTTCCAATCCGGCTTGCGGAGGAAGAGTTTGGAGGGGTGGCCAAGCCCGGCACTGCCGAATGAGCCTTTAACCTGGAGCCTATAAACTGCTGAAGCAGCAGCCAGTGAAACAATCTGGGCTGGCTGTGATCTGACAGAGCTCTCCACTGCGCTCCTCTGGGAGCTGGGAGTGCAGCTTTGTGGCTCCCTGTACTGCCCTGACACAAACTCCTGGTGATAAGGGAACAAGGTGGCAAGTTGAAGGGGGCCAGCATCCCTCACTCCCTGTCCTCGTGCATCCTTCCATTCGGCAGGGTGAGTTTTGATCCTGTTTCTTGAGGCCATGCAAAAGCAAAGCCAAAGCCACTGTTTGCTCTGAGTGGGGGCAAAGCAAATCTCCTTCCCTGTCAGGAAGGAGCAGCAGAGGGAAAGGTTTGTTGGGGAGGGGTGGGCTGAGGAGCGGAGAGTGGCTGGGGGCTCCTGGGAAGGCGAGGTGATGGAAGGAGCTGGAGTGAAAGGAGGGGAGCAGTGGGGGTCTGATGGGGTCAGAGTTGCTGAGTGTCATCAGCTGTGGGACCCTCAGAGTGGGGGCCAGACAGCAGGGTTGGCATGGGGAAGGGGCTGGAGATCAAGTCTTACGAAGAGCAGATGAGGGAACTGGGGTTATTTATCCTGGAGAAGAGGAGGCTGAGAGGGGACTGTATCACTGTCTACAACTGCCTGAAAGAAGATTGTAGTGAGGTGGGTGTTGATCTCTTTTTCCAGGTGACAGGTGATAACAGCCTCATGTTGCACCAGGTAGAGGTTCAGATTAGACATTGGAAAAATTTGTTCCCTAAAAAGGTTCTCAGGCACCAGCAGGGGCTGCCCAGGTGGGTGGTGAAGTCCCCATCCCTGGAAGGGCTTAAAAGATGGGCAGATGAACCGCTTAGGGCTGTGGTTTAGTAGTGCACAGGTAGTGGTTGAACTTGACGGTCTCAAAGGTCTTTTCAAACCAAGTGATTCTATGACTCTATGGGTATGGAAAGGGCAGAGGGAAGGGGTAACTGGCTGGAGAGCTTTCCAGGGGGGAAAAAGAGGTGTGAAAAGCGGGAGAGGCAGAGGGGAGGTTGGGGTGCCAGGGAGAGGAGAGAAGGAGGTGCCTGTGTGCTTGAGTTTGGCTCATTGGCTGCGTGGGCAGGGGACGGGCAGCAGGGCATGGGTCCAGCATCCTTGAGGTGGGGGACGGGAGGTGGTTACACTAATGGGGGTGTTTCCCCCCCCCCGAGTTGGGCACTGTGTGTGGGAGCATGGTCTGGGAAAACACTGGGAACTGGGGCTGTGGGGGTGTGGGAGCCCTGCGTTCATCCTTTGTAGTGCAATCCCTGCAGAAAACAACAGCTTCAGGATGGAGCCCCGTCTATTTTCACTCCAAACTTATTTTAAAAATAGAAATTCTCCCTGCCCTAAAAACGTCGTCCCCTGTCATGCTCTCTTTGTGTGCATTGGTTGTCTTCCCACTGGCTCTTGTCAGGCTTCTCTTGTGGTGGGTGAGCCCTGTGCACTTCCCCCGGGGTCAGAGTAGGGCTGATAGCAGAGCGCACCGCCTGTTCTGTTGGGTGTGGAGAAGAGCCTTGGCACCCCCGATGCTCCAACTGCCTGGGCTGTGCTGGGAGTCCTGCATCCAGAGGAGAGACCTGCTTTCCTTGGCAGCAGAGCGCAGCTTGTCCTGGAGATGGGGCAGTTTGACCCTGCTGAGCCAGGCTGTGCTGGGCACTGGAGCTCCTGAAGCTAAACTGGGGGGTTTCTCCTCGTGGTGGTGGTGGGTTGTGACAGCTTGAGGGGTGCGAGTGGAGGATGGACCGAGTGGGCAGACGGGGAGGCCGTGGGTGACGTGGGGCATCAGCAGGGCTTTGTGCCAGCAGATCAGAGGGCAACGGAGATAGCCAAAAGGTGCCTGTGGGCTGCACGAAAGGAAAAGGTTCTTGCCCCAGAGGGTGACGGAGCAATGTAACAGCTCGCCAGGGAAGCAATTATGGCTTCAAACCTGACAATATTCATGAAGCCTTTGACCAAGGCCCTCAGACCCAGGTGTGAATGTTGGGGTTGTCCTGTGCAGGGACAGGAGTTGGACTTGATGATCCTTGTGGGTCCCTTCCAACTCAGGCCATTCTGTGATTCTATGATGCTGTAGGTGTGACCGTGCATAGACAACAGCCAGAGCCCAAATGCCATCTCACCACACTGGGAGGAGTGTGGTCCATGCACTACAGGGCCTTTGCTGGCACCTGCTCTGCCGGGCGCTGCTGCGGTGGACTGAGACTACTCCAGACTGGTAGTGGCCCATGGAATCTGGCTGCTTTTGGGGAGGGAAATTGGTAAGCTGCAAGAGGATGCTGTTGGGCCTCTGGGCTGAAGCCTGGCCCCTGGCAGGGCTGGGGAGGTATGGCAGGGTTGATGCCAGGATTCCTGGAGACCAGCAGGGTGCTGGAGCAGTGGCAGATAGCTTATGGGCAGCAGAGACTCTCAGGATCTACCTTGAGATCCTTGTGAGACCTTACCTGAAGCTCTGCATCCAGCGCTGGAGCCCTCAGCACAGGAAGGACATGGAGCTGTTGGAGCAAGTCCAGAGTGGGCCATGGAGATGATCTGAGGGCTGGCGCACCTCCTGTTCGAGGACAGGCTGAGAGAGTTGGGGTTGTTCAGCCGGGAGAAGAGAAGGCTCTGGGGAGACCAGCAGATGCTGCTGAAATTTGCTGAGGAAGTGGAGGTGAGAAACATTGCCTGAGTTGCCCAATTGAGCAGAGACAGAGAAGAAGTGGGGAATGAGGCTGTGCATGGGAGGACCAAGAGTGAAACAAGAACTGACCTTCAGGAGATGATGGAGGAGGATGGCCTGGGTGTACGCTTCAGGGATGGGGGGATGAGGAGTCACTGCTATTAAATCTTTCTGGCGTTTCTGTGACAGGTATGGGAGGACCTGGTGGAGACTGGTGACCTTCCTTGTGTCCTTGTGTCCTTGGTGACCCCCTTGCAGTCACCATGGGAATCAAACTAGACCAAATCTCCAGAAAAGGCAAATGGGCAGTCCTGGTCTTAGGAGGACACCAGGAGTGTGCATGTGGTGCATGGGGGCTGGTGGCGTGGCGGAGGTGAATGTGGTAGGTCCGTCTGTGTGGGGACATACCTGGGATGGAGCCACGCAGAGTGGTGTGTGGTGGAGACAGGGTCATTGCTGGATGACATCACAGGAGGGCAAGATGTAAGTGGGAAATAGGGTCTCTGGATCCCAGTGAAGTTCAGGACTCAGCAGGCAGAGGAGATGTCCTGCGCCAAAGGAGCAGAACACAGACTGCCCTGCAGAATGGGCTGTGCAGGACATGCACCAGAGAGGCTGTGGTGGGCTCCACGCACCACTTTGTTTGTAGGGTGTGTCCAGAATGGCTCTGCTGCTGGGATTGCTCCACAGTTCCTGCTGGGCCTTGTATTAAAGACAATATTTTTCATGTATGGAGAGTTGGCAAGGAGGCAGCTCTGCAGAAGATAGAGCGCGGCCTGGGGTCATGGGCTGAATTTTTCCACAGTGAGGTCCAGAGTCAGAGCCAGCGCTTCCCTGCGAGTGTGGAGAGGGCCATCAGATACTCTAAGCCTCCTGCCTCCCCCTCCTCTGTGCTCCCTCTGGCGGGGCGCAGCTGCCGGAGCCAGGTCTCGCTGGCTAGAAAAGGCACGTGGTCCTCCCTGCTCTGCAGGGCGGGCAAGGCTGTTTGCAGACAAGCAAGTCTTCCAGGAGATGTGGCATGTTGTGAATGGGGGTGTCCTCTGGTCCCTGGTGTGCCCGACATGCGTGGGAGTGCACGCTGGCAGATAAGGAATCAAGGAGCACTGGGCAGGTTGTATCCAGGCTTATAGACAGGAAAGTTTAGCTTTGTGGGTTTTGAAAATGGATTCTGTCCAGAGTAGAGTTCAGATGGAAAATCAGCCGTGTGTGACAATTGGCCAGAATCTGTCACCTGAACAGTAAGTGTGGTAGAAAAAGGCCATTATTGATAGACATCAGGCGTGTTCCTGCCGCTGCCGGCATTTGTTGGGATGATGTTCCTGAGTACAGGTATCTCTACTGATTTGCTTCTCATGGTTGTGGGGCCTTCTCTCAGACTTGAGCTGAAAGAGGGGAGATTGAGATGAGATCTTAGGGAGAAATGTTTTGCTGTGAGGGTGGGGAGGCCCTGGCCCAGGTTGCCCAGAGCAGTGGTGGCTGCCCCGTCCCTGGAGGTGTTGAAGGCCAGGTTGGATGGAGCTTGGAGCCCCCTGACCCAGTGGGAGGTGTCCCTGCCCATGGGGTTGGAACTGGGTGGGCTTTGAGGTCCCTTCCAAGTCAAACCATTCCATGATTCTATGGTCCTACCTAGGTGTGTTTTGGTCGTTGGTGGGATCTAAGTGTGCAGAGCACAAGGTCGTTGGTGGACTCATTCTAGGTGCCCTTAAACTGAGAAGGAATGTCTTGACATGGACTCTTCAGAGACATCTATGTCCTGAGAAACAAGTACTGAGTTCTTCAAATGGTGATAACATCTCTGTGAGTCCAAAAATTGTCTGCAGTAACTGATAATACTGCTGAAGGACAAAGTCCTTGAGACAGAAATAAGCATGTCTTTGCTGACAACAAAACTCAGATACAATAAAAAGCAACATTTATTGTATGCAGGGGCACCTAAGAACCAGCAGCTGCTGCTCAGTGTGGAGCTGTAGGACGTGTGCTACAAATAACTACAAACTAGAAAAACAAAGCTGCCACAGGGAAGAGAGGTGGAGAGATCATGAACACAGCTGGAGTCCTGGTGCTG
Organism: Neomorphus geoffroyi; assembly: GCA_033558235.1. Lineage (NCBI taxonomy): Eukaryota > Metazoa > Chordata > Aves > Cuculiformes > Neomorphidae > Neomorphus > Neomorphus geoffroyi. Next base: position 16,622 of record JAUMJM010000060.1, on the reverse strand, counting down.
CAGCTGCAGGGAAGCCCTGACCAGAAATGGCTCTGAGGAGCCGGGCAAGGGGCCTTGCTCCCTGCTGCAGAGGAAGACAAAAAACCTCTGCCCAGGGGAAAAATTCCTTCCTGCCCCCAGAGCTGGCATTCAGCTGTTCCCTGAGCATGGGAGCAAGACCTGCGCTTGGCCCCCAGGGCTGCCAAGGGTACAGAGGACATCAGCACTGCCTGACCCCTTCCCTCCCTTCCATGAAGGCACCTCGGGGACTTCCAAGCATTGCAAATACTCCAGCAGTGATAGACCTGGGAGTAAATGTGTCATTCCAAGCCCCTGCAGGAGACCATTGGGTGCTCCAAAGTGCTGAGAGAGTGAAAGTCTCTGAACATCTCCAAACAACTCTACATCCCATTTCTACTCGGTACTGTACCTGGCAACGGAAAAGGTGTGGATGGGAAGCTCTGAGGTGGTCTCCAACTGCCAAGAATGGGTTTTCTTGTTCCTTGTAGACTACTGAGTCTCTGCCTTTCCCACTGACACCCATCTGATAAGGTGTGGTACCCTGGGGACCCTGAGGTGTTCGTGGGTCTTCTCATGCCACAAATGACATTTTGCCCATTCTGCAAAGTTTGGAGCAGGATTAAGGTCCAGTGTCCCTGCCCAGGGTGGAACTGGATGGGCTTTAAGGTTCTCTTCCAACCCAAACCATTCTATGATTCTATTATTTTGGAGTCACAGCAGAGTGTTCAATTAAAATAGGAGCCTGGGACTCAGCAGTGAGCAGAGGTAAATGCAGTGCTAAAATTAGCGCTGTCGGTACTGTGCTGTCTCTCCAAAATGGTGCAAGCTCTGGATTCTGATCTGTGCATGGATTGTCTGAACCTGGCTGGAAACGTGGGCTGAAGTGTCACCCTGTACGCCTGACTTGTTCTTCCGTGCTTGTGATGCATAAGCAGTGTTGGCTGCTGTCAGAGAAGCCGACACCTGGTCTGCTTGATCCTTCTGGTTTTCCATCCTTCGCTGCAGTGGAAACTCGATCTTAGGGAGAAATGTTTTGCTGTGAAGGTGGGGAGTCCCTGGCCCTGATTGCCCAGAGCAGTGGTGGCTGCCCCATCCCTGGAGGTGTTGAAGGCCAGGTTGCTTGGGACTTTGAGCCCCCTGATTCAGTGGGAGGTGTCCCTGCCCATGGCAAGGGGTGGGACTGGATGTGTTTCGAGGTCCCTTCCAATCCAAAACATTCCATGTTTCTATGGTTCTGAGTTCCTCAGAATCACAGCAGTTGTCTCATATTTTGATAAATCATTCCTTATTGCCCTCTTTGAGCGGATGCTGAAGGTGTTCCTGTATAGCTGGGAAGCAAAGAGCATTGTTTTGTTGAGGAAACAGGTGATGAACTGGTTTACCAAGGCATGGCCATCAGCTGCCTGACCATCATCAGTGTGTTACCCTTCATTTTATGAACGAGCCTGGGTTCAATACATAATGTTGTGTTTGAGCTTATTTCCCTCTCAGAGGGGAGATTCCTTGACTCCTGCAGGATCCAGATCCAGATCGGTCCCTCTGGATGCTGCTAGCAGTGGAGCAATCCTGTTGTGTCTCATGAGGTGGTCTGAAAGGGCAGGCTGGTGCTAGGCTCTCAAGTGACTTGCTGAAACATCTTTTACTGGGTCTGAGGCTGTGGACAGCCAGACAGCTTCTCCTCCAGTAGTATCAGCTGAAGTCCTACCAAGAACCATTTTGCTTTTGCCTGGTCCAGTCCAGGAGCTGCGGAAAGACACTCAGCAACAGGCACTGTGCTCTGCTCTGACCTGCTCTAGGAGGTTGTGGGTGGCTCAGTCTGCTGGAGCACCTTGGAATGGCTCGGGGGTGGGGGGGGGGGGGGGGGAGGGGGTGTCCATCAGTGGGGAAATTAAGGGATGTGAAGGGGCCCTGAGGGCATGGGCTGAGATTGCCATCTTTAAAGTCCAAACAAAGCAAAGGCATCTCAGACAAATGGCTAGCACTCAGGGGCAGGAGCCCCGACAACCCCCCAGAGTCCTGTAAAACCAGCCAGACCAGCTGGAAACCGGTCCCACAGCTACTGGACTGCACATCAGCATCTCTGGTGGGGGGTTGGAGAAGACCTAAGCATTCTCAATTGAGGTGCATTTGGGAGCCACCCTTCTGCTCTCCACTCCACTGCCTGCCCTGATGGCTGAGGGTCCCTGCTGTGCTCAACCACGTGCGCAGCATCCAGAAAGCTGGCTCTGATGCTGCTTGGGCATGGCTTGCCTGGAGCATGGACCTGTCCTGCTGGCATGGCCTCCATTTTCTGCTGCAGGAAGCCCAATGCCAATAGTTGCTTTGGGTAGGCAGGTGGCTTGGTTTGTTCCTGGGTCAGCTGTGGGAATCAGCTATTGCTGATTGCCTTCCAGAAGAAAGCCCAGCCTCTGTGCAGGTGACAGTGTCTTTGTTTCAGCTTTGTCTTTGCTCTCACAGAATCCCAGGATGGTCAGGGTTGGAAGGACCTTCTGGAGCTCATCCATTCTACACCTTGCTAAAGCAGGGTCACCTCCAACAGTTGCACAGGAGTGCATCCAGGAGGGTTTGGATTTCTCTGGAGAAAGAGTTTCCACACCCTCCGTGGACAGCCTGTTCCTGTGCTCCATGGCCTTCACAGTAGAGAAGTTTTTCCTCAATGACTTGTGGAATAAACCCCCCCACAACTCGTAGAGTGATGAAATCAGGTATGTTTATTACACTGATGGGCGACAGGTTGGATATTTCCAAAAACCCTGCACCCCGAACAAAGGACAGGCCAGTACTTATTGCCAAGAGACACACATATTCATTACATTTGCTGATCAGTTCTGAGAAATCTTTAACATAAGTTCCCTCCCCGCTCACGAGTGCGCAGTGTCCCTTTGTGGTGGTTGTGCAAGGCACGAGGAGGAAGCCTGAGGGGCCTTCCTGCTGACTGTGAGTTGCCTCTGGTGACAGTGAGTCCTTCACGGCAGGTTCAGTTGGTATCTTGCCGTGGGGTTCTGGGAACTCCTGTCAAGGGTGTTTGAAACTTCCTCCTTATCAGCAGATGCTCCCAGACCAGTCACTCCTTATCAGCAGATGCTTGTAGACTGGTTCCTCCCTACTTGCAAGATGTCCAAGGTTAACTAAAATACAGCCCATCAAAATAGACAAAGGCTTCAAGTCCCACATCATTACGTTCAGGTGGAATGTCCCACCTGACATCCTCCCTTGCCCTGCTGGCCACAGTCTTCTCCATGCACCCAGGACACCGCTTGCCTTCTTTGCCATGGAGACCCAGTGCTGGTTCATTGTCGACTTGTCTGCGAGGACTGCGAGGTCCTTCTCCGCAGAGCTGCTTTCCAGCCTGTCAATCCCTCACCTATACTGATGCAGAGGGTTGTTCCTCCCAAGGTGCAGAACCCTACACTTGCCTTTGTTGAACTTCATGAGGTTCTTCCTGACCCAGCTGTCTGACCTGCCCCGGTCTCACTGAATGGCAGCAGCAGGCTTCCAGTGGGTCAGCTGCTTCTCTCAGCTTGTGTCATCAGCAAACTTGCTGAGGGTACACTCTGTCGCCTCACCCAGGTCACTGATGAAGATGTTGAGCAAGACTGGGCCCAGTAGTGACCCAAGAGAACACTGTGAGCTACCAGCCTCCAACTGCATTCTTCACTGCTGATCCCAGCCCTCTGAGCTCTGCCATCCAGCCAGTTCTCAGTCCACCTCGTCTATTCCACTCGTCTATTCCACATTTCCTAAGCTTGCCTTTGAGGATCTTGTGGGAAACAGTGTCAAAAGCCTGGCTGAAGTGGAGTTAGACAACATCCACCATTCTCCCTTCACCTTCACCTAGTCATGACATCATAGAAGGCTATCAGATTGGTCAAGCATGATTTCCCCTTGGTGAATCCATGTTGACCGCTCCTGACAATCTTCCTTTCCTCCATATGCTTGGAGATGACATCTCATCAGGGCCCATGGATTTTTGGGTGTCTGGTTTGCCTAAGTGACCTCTAACCCCATCCTCCTTGACCAAGGGACAGTATTCCTTTCTCCAGACTTCCTTTCTTACCTCCAGGGTCTGGGATGCCTGAGGGCTAGCCTTAGCAATAAAGACTGAAGCAAAGAAGGCATTCAGTAACTCTGCCTGCTCTGCATTCTCTGTCACCAGGGCACCCACATCATCCAGTAGTGAGTCTGCATTTTTTCCTGGTCTTCCTTGAAGAAGCCCTTCTTGTTGTCCTTGACATGCCTTGCCAGATTTAATTCCAAGTGGGCCTTAACCTTCCTCATCGCATCCCTGCATATTCTGACAGCATTCCCATGTCCCTCCCACATGGCCAATCCCTTCTCCCCATTCTGTAAATTTCCTTTTTCATTTGAACTTCTCCAGAAGCTCATTGCACATCCATGTAGGTCTTCTGCCACCTTTGCTTGATTTCTTACTCTTAAGGATGCATCGATCTTGAGCTTGGAGGAGGTGGTGCTTGAATATTAACCAGGTCTCTTCGTCTCTTCTCCCAAGTAACGAGGGTTAAAATGAGAGGAAATGGCCTCAAACTGCACCAGGAGAAGTTTAGATTGGATATTGGGAAACATTTCTTCACTGACAGAGTGATGAAGAGGCTGCCCAGGGCAGTGGTGGAGTCTCGGAGGGGTTCAGAACCCGGAGGGGTTCAGAAAGTGTGTGGCCATGGACTACATGAGCTTAGACGTCTTTTCCAACCTTAATGATTCTATGATTCTGTGACCCCCCCTACCTTCTAGAGCCCTCACCCATGCGATTCTTCCAACTAGGTCTTTAAGAGGCTAAAGCTGCCTCTGCTGAAGTCCAGTCCTGCTCATTGCCCTGCTTCTGCCACTCAGGAACCTGAACTCCACCTGGAGTGCTGGTCACTGCAGCCAAAGCTGCCCCAACCTTCACATCCCCGACCAGACCTTCTTTGTTAGTACAAGATCCAGCCTCGCCTCGCTGGCTCCTCTCTTTAGTGTGGCTCGCATTACGTCACTGGTACGTTCTGCTCGCAGTAGTTTCCTTTTGGTAGGAACTCACTTATGTGCAGTTTTGCTTTCCTGTCTGGCTTGGTGCTGAGGATGACCTGGATGACGAACATGGGCATGTCCCATTTCCCCCCAGCTCATCCCCCGTTACCTGCTCCTCCTTGGCACTCACCATCTGCCTCCTTTTTTTGCCAGCTTTTGCATGGGATTTAACTATGTTTTAGATTAAACTATTGTCCTGTATCACTGATACATCAATGGCTTGAGACTCTTTCTTTTATACAAACCATTTTCCCTTTCTTCCTGCCGATTATGGCAAAGAGCCGTACCGCAGTCACTGCACATGACTTCTCCACTGTGATTTTCTGCAGTGCTCCCTAATCTTTCCTGCATTTGTGCATCTGATTACATGGCATTTTTTTGCATTTTCTTTTGCATAAATATTAGCCTACTGCTCTCCTTGAATGCTCTTACTGTTGCAAGAAGAGCTCTTTGCTCTTCCTTTCTTCATTTAATGTTCTCTTTTTGCATATGAGGTTGTTGGGCAGCTGCACACACATCTGATCACTCTTTGTAGTCTGCAGGCAAGCTTCTGTGGTTTTTGTGCTGTTAGTAGTCTGTATCAAAGTGGTACCCTCAGTCCCCATTATCAAATGGCACGTGCCAGCTGTGCAACACGCCAAGGCACTGGTCTCCTGTTCCTCTGTAGCCTGGATTACTTATTCAGTGTGCTTCAGGCTTTGAAGGTATCACAGAATCATGGAATGGTTTGTGATGGAAGGGACCACAAAGCCCATCTCGTTCCAACCGCCCTGCTATGGGCAGGGACACCTCCCACTGGATCAGGGGGCTCCAAGACCCATCCAACCTGGCCTTCAACACCTCCAGGGATGGGGCAGCCACCACTGCTCTGGGCAACCTGGGCCAGGGCCTCCCCACCCTCGCAGCAAAACATTTCTCCCCAAGATCTCATCTCAATCTCCCCTCTTTCAGATCAAAACCTTTCCCCCTCATCCTATCCCTGCACTCCCTGATCCAGAGCCCCTCCCCAGCTTTCCTGAAGCCCCTTTCAGTACTGGGAGGCTGCTCTAAGGTCTCCCCAGAGCCTTCTCTTCTCCAGGCTGGACATCCCCATCTCTCTCAGCCTGGCCTCGTACAGGAGGTGCTCCAGTCCTTGGATCATCTCTGTGGCCTCCTCTGGACTCGCTCCAACAGCTCCCTGTCCTTCCTGTGCTGAGGACTCCTGCAAGGTGCCTAGGCCTTGGTGGAGGTGATGCCACGCCCAGCAGAAGGTGTGTGAGAAGGAGAGTGTATGTTTTGGAGAGATCTATCTGCTCGTGGAGGGGTACCTCTGTTTTTTTTCAGTTGGTGCATAAGTGAAGGAGAGAAACCGTAGTGCTGGGCATCTCCTGGCACTGCCATGATTTTTTCTCATCAGAGGGATCTTGATGCACTTGCTAAGCTGCACAAGAGCCTCCTTCACTTATGTCAAAGGATTTTAACTTCTTGCCCAGACCAGCAGGCTTTGTGAAAAATATATGGCAAACACATAGTAAATCGGTTCAAGTACAGGTATGAATGGGCAAAGTGAATTAAGCGTTCCAGTTTATCACCAGTTGTGCTGTATGAATCTTTACTGGTTTCAGTCAAGGAATATAATCAAAAAGCACTTTATCCTAAATCATAATCGGGTACCAAACCTGAGAGCACTGCTTGTCAAAGCCAATGGGATGAACACACCTTGAAGTGGACTGTTTGCCTGTCCAACATTAAAAAATCTTGTCTTAACAGTATAAAAAAAATGGAATTTAGTGCAAAATGACCTGATATTGAAAACCCTTCCTCAAAATATAATTGTTCCAAAACAAATGGGATTTCTGCAGGAATGAGCATTACTGGAAAGGGGGAACTCACAAAACTCGGCAATAAAGTAGATTTCTTTTTTTCCATCATCTAATAATAAAAGAAAAAACCCTGCCTGAATTGTATTTATGGTGTAATCATTGTATCTGGGCTGTGACCTATGTGCTTACAGACTTAATTCCCAAAGGCAGGACTTTGGAAAGTTATTAAAGTCGGAACATAAATGATACAAGGGGTTTTGCCATTTGAAACTTCTCAAGGATGATTGCATTTATAAACTTCAAAGCTGAGTTTCCAAGTGACTACTGGGAAACGGTGGCCCCAGCGGTGCACTGTCCCCTCACCACTCCGGTCCTGGGGGATGCATGGAGCTCAGGGTGCCTCCCCCCCAGCTCCACGTGCCCAGCATTGGCGCAGGCAGCAGCCCTGCTTCCCTCCTTGCTTTCCCCTCCCTGCCCGTACCACTTCTCACGGAGCTTTTCTACCCCACGCAGGTTGGGAAGGACGCCTGGAGATTGGGAGAGCAGTTTGTCATGCCAGGATGTGCCCACGCCCTTGCTGACCTGCCCTCTGTCCCTGTCCCCGCTGCCTGTCCTGGCCGGAGCCATGGGAGGATGTTTTTCCAAGCCCAAACCAGGTAACTGCCCTCTGCCACTGTGCCCCATCCTGCTGGCCCCATGGAGAGAAGTAGGTCAGCGGTGGCGGGCGCTGGCCAGGGAATGTTAATTCCTGGCTCCAGCAGCGAGGATTACTGGCCTGCTAATCCCCTCAAATTCCTGGCTCCCAGGCAGGGAGCTGTGTGGGGGCTGCAGCAGTGCCAGGGGGACATGGGCAGGCGGCAGGACAGCTCAGCCCACACCCTGCAACCCCATCCAGCCACCTGCTGCCAGCTCTTCCCCATCCCGACTCTTTGTGCCCCCACCACCCTCCCTGCTTCTACCTTCCTGCCACACTGGGGGCAGAGCTTGTGCCCTAGGGTGGGTTGATACGACCACTGTCCCTGTATGGACCTGTTTGGCTCCAGCACCTTCCTTGTTGCTGCAGTGTTGCAACTTAATTTTGTGCCTGCTGGAAGGAGCAGGATCACCTACTGTTTGATTTCTTTGTTCTGTCTCAGTCCCACCACCCAGGCCAGACTCTGGGGCTGCTCCACTCTCTGGAGTGCTCACTTAAGCAGCTGGAGACACCTGGGCATCAAGGATGCTCTGCTCACCCTGCACGCTCCTGCTGCAACTGGGTTGGATGGGCTCTTGGTGAAGGTGGACTTATGTAGGAGAGGAAGCGGCTGCAGTACGGGCTGTGTAGGCAAACTGGCTGCTGAGGGATGTCTGGTGTGCAAGTGTCAATGTTCAGCCTTGTCCTGAGCCCCTGCTAGCAATGTGGGCATAAACTGGCACTGCTCATCATGTCCAGCAGTACGCCCATCACTGCAGTGCTGGTCCTCAGGGAGCGATGCTGGTGCAGGCAGGTCTGGTGCAGTGTTGGTGAAGCTCTTTGAGGAGAGCTCTCACCCTGCTGCTTGCTTTGGCCACCTAAGAGGGAGCCAAAGGATGACTCTGTCCTTGTTATCTGCTCGTGCCCAAGGGCAAGGGGAATCAGATAGTTATGCTGGTCTATTGGATCAGTCAGCATCCAGAGGGATCAGTCAGCATCCACATGGAGCCTTTGTGGGTGGAAAAATATCTTCTGAGGACCTTTTCTTGGCAATTTAGCCTCATTGCCTCAGGCAGGAGGGATTTCAGGTTGAAGGACTCAAAAGGTCAGAAGGGGTCTGCAACTCACTGAGCATCCACTGAGTGAGGTCCTCTGCCTTTGGCACAAGAACATGGAGCTGTTGGAGCGAGTCCAGAGGAGGCCATGGAGGTGATTCAAGGGCTGGAGCACCTCTGCCATGAGGACAGGCTGAGAGAGTTGGGGTTGTTCAGCCTGGAGAAGGCTGCAGGAAGACCTTAGAGCAGCCTTCCAGCCTTGCTTTGCAAGGCACAAGGAGGGAATAAAGGAGTTTTCTGGCCTTGCCCTGGGCTGGGATTATTTTCCAGTTCACTGTAGAGCCAGGGTAACAGGTTGGAACACTGAGCTGTATATTTGCTTTGTGAAAGCTCACACTCTTCATATCCTTCCTTGAAACATTTCAGGAGTGAAAACGCATCCAGGAATAAATGCCACTGTTGACCAAACTTGTAACAAACTCTGCTGGCAGTTCCACTTTCTTTTCTATGCCATCAGCAAAACTGTATTTCAGCTTGGCCTGGTGCGGGGATACAAGTGCTCTGCGGGCACGTTTTCTGACCTGCGGATTTTCACGTAGAGCTGTATTTGCATAGCAGGACCAAAAAGGCTGAAAATGCCATCCTGTAATGTCATGCTCTCCCTGCAGCTCTGCTTTTGATTAGCAGCCTTCAAAGGCTTTTGCTAAGCCTTCCACCAGTCCTTGGTTTGCACAGCCCTGGCTGCAGGGCTTTGGCTCACTGCACATAGAATCTGAATGCACTCAGGTAATCAAATGCATTTGCAGCTGCCAATAGTCCTGGCAAAGAGGTTTCACTGCCTTTTTATGATATTTGGCGTTCCTGTTTCTTGCGGGAACTGTGCAGCATCAGAGCTAACTGAAGGGGACTTTGCTCTTTCTACAAACCCACTTATCCCCTGTATGAATGAGAAGCACCACACAGGGACAGAGCAGAGCCATTTTCTCTATTAGTGTTGTTTCACCAGATAGGGAAGATTTTAGATGCAGCCTGAAGTCAACAGAATTATTTAGACACTTGTGAAAGATGTGTAAAAGGTCCTTATCTGCTCCATCTTCCTATATCCAGCCCAGATAGACCCCTTCCTACATGCAGCCCAGAAAGGCAACTGTGTCCTGGGCTGCGTCCAAAGCAGTGGGACCAGCAATATGAGGGACAGGATTCTGCCCCTCTTCTCTGCTCTGGTGAGACTCCACCTGGAGTCCTGTGTCCAGTTCTGGAGTCCTCAGCACAGGAAGGATAGGGAGCTGTTGGAATGGGTCCAGACGAGGCCATGAAGATGGTCCGAGAGTTGGAGCACCTCCCATATGAGGACAGGCTGGGAGAGTTGGGATTGTTCAGCCTGGAGAAGAGAAGGCTGTGGGGAGAACTTAGAGAAGCCTCCCAGTACTGAAAGGGGCTCCAGGAAAGCTGGGGAGGGACTCCTGATCAGGGAGTGCAGGGACAGGATGAGGGGGAATGGTTTTGATCTGAAAGAGGGGAGATTGAGATGAGATCTTGGGGGAGAAATGTTTTGCTGTGAGGGTGGGGAGGCCCTGGCCCAGGTTGCCCAGAGCAGTGGTGGCTGCCCCATCCCTGGAGGTGTTGAAGGCCAGGCTGGATGGGGCTTGGAGCCCCCTGATCCAGTGGGAGGTGTCCCTGCCCATGGCAGGGGGTGGGACTGGATGGGCTTTAAAATTCCTTCTGACCCAAACTATTCTATGTTTCTATGATTCTATGCTTAGAGACCCTCAGTCACCCCGACCACTCTCAGCATTTCTTGAGATAATGTGGACATCGTAAACACATTACTGAGTGCCAGGATGACCTTTTGATGAGCAGATCACCCATGCAAGACCTTTGGGGAGTGGAGCAGCAGCAAAGAATGGGGCAGGCTGTCCTGGAGGCCAGCGCACAGGCTGGCTGCTGCTGCAGTGCCCGACCCCATCGGGATATTGAAGCGTTTTATTAAGAGCTTATGTTCAGTCAGTGAAGTCATCGTCTGTTATCTCTAGTGCTGCAGTCCCGTGGTGCTGGATTCTCTTCTGGAGGCCCAGTTCTCAATCTCTGCATAATTTTTCCTCTTCTGTTTCTCTCTGGGTGTGTGTTGCATATGCAATGAGCTACCAGCTGGCAATCCCGTGGGATCCCATCACCTGCTCCAGGAGAGGCAACCAGGGCAGGATGATGGGTAGAGGCAACCAGTGTGCTCGGTGTGAGCTGCACCAGGCATGGGATAGCAGCTTGCAACCCTCCACAGTTGGGGTTATTTTTCTTTGGACTCTCTGGTGGGCTCAGTGTGTGGTGCTGGGGCAGAGCAGCAGCTCTGGCACAGCACAACCTGTCTGTGGGTGAGCTTTGCCCTCACATGGAGGATGCATTTGGCTAAGAGCAGGGAGCGTGTCCCCTTCGCAGGGATGCTGCACGCTGCTGGGTGAGGTGCTGTCGGCCATATGTCCTTCTGAGGTTGGCTCCACAGTCTTGGCTGACAGGTCCAACTCCTGGTTTTTGGGAGTGTGGTATTTGCTGAACAGGGCATTTGGAGAGGGAGGGTAGAGCCAGGCATGCCTGATATGATGATTTTGTAATCAGAAATAGAAATAGTCTCTTTGAGTCCACTTGAGACAGTTGCCGTTGAGGCTGGGAGTTGAGATGCAGTGTGGGTAAGCCCGAGGCTGCCTGGAAAGTGCAGCTCTCACAGAACAGAGCGAGGCCTTGGATATGGCCTGTAGCGTGGATTTTTTCTGTGCTGGCAGCGGGAAAATAAACCCTGCTGGGGTAACCTGAGCTTTCCGACTGTGCCCTGCGTACCCTGCGGGTCCCTCCATCATCACTACCAGCCATGCTTTGCTGATTCCCATTGCTCTTGGAGCTGTCAGCATCGTGCAGCAGTCCAAGGCTGTTCCCTACTCTCAGGGCTCACTTTCCCTGTGCCTGCAGCAAATCTTGAGGCCTTGCAGGGTTTTATGGAAAGGCTGAGGAAGACAGACACACAGCTTTCCCCTCTGCTGGCCCAGATCCTCCATCCCCTGTGGCCAGGCATGTCAGAGAGTTGGGGTTGTTCAGCCTGGAGAAGAAAAAGCTGTGGGGAGACCTTAGAGCAGCTTCCAGTAATGAAAGGGATGAGGGAGTGCAGGGATAGGAAGAGGGGGAAGGTTTTCACCTGAAAGAGGGGAGATTGAGATGAGATCTTAAGAAGAAATGTTTTGCTGTGAGGGTGGGGAGACCCTGGCCCAGGGTGCCCAGAGCAGTGGTGGCTGCCCCATCCCTGGAGGTGCTGAAGGCCAGGTTGGATGGGGCTTGGAGCCCCCTGATCCAGTGGGAGGTGTCCCTGCCCATGGCAGGGGGTGGGACTGGGTGGGCTTTGAGGTGACTTCTGACTCAAACTATTCCATGATTCTATGATCTGTGTGTATGTAGATAAAAATACATTTATATTAAAATTGTACATAAGCACGTAGAAACCCATACATACACATAGACGTACATGTGATGCTGGTGGCACAGGGAAGCAGGTGTATCTGTATATCTCTCTCTCTAGATGCACACATATACATGCTCAGAGAGCAGTTGCCTAAAACTTTCCAAACAATTTGCTTTAAGGTCAGGAACCTCTTCTAGCAGGTCTAGAAAACAACTGTCAAAGGAATGTAGCACACAACCCACCGCCCTGTGCCAATCCAACTGCAGAACTAAACTGGGGTTTATAAATAGTTCATTTAAATGTCGTTTTCCCTGCTGGCAATTGAAGCTGTTTGCTGGATCAGCTCAGGTGCTGCTGAGCCCCTGGAGGGATCATCCCTTTTGAATGCAGGTCTCTGGCCAGATGGACACCCTACCTGGGGCTGGGGGAGCCGAGGAGGAGGGGGGGATGTAAAGTGTTGGGGAGAGGTGAATGGGAGTTCCTTGCCATGGAGGCCAGTAGGGAAGTAGAAAATAGAAGGAAGGAAGACTTGGTTGCTCTTTTTCTTTTCTTCTGGACTTATGTCCAGCAGTGTTGGTGAGAGCCGGGTGGGGACACTTGGAACACTGTCACACACCCTTGCCAGAGACCTGCTGCTTTCTGCATATGCTTTTCTGACCAAGAAAGTGAAGAGCTCAGAGCTAAATTCCATCCTCATTCCTGCAGATTCACGCACACAGGAATTAGCGAGCACCCCTGGTGCTCACCTGACCCAGATGTAGTTTGGAAAACAAAGATCTGGGGAATCGTGCCAAGGAAGGGCTGGGGGCTGATCCCTGCAGGGGAAACTGACCAGCGTGAACAGTCGGAGCTGTGGGTTTCACTGCTGTCAGCCCGCTCTCGTCCTGCGCCACAGTCAGCATGCGGCCCAGCACTGAGCTCTGGCTGCAGCCGTGTGCGGCTGCTGAGCCACCTCTGATCGCCTGTGTAATCGTATGGGATGAACCCCCTCTTTCTTGGGCTGAAAGAATTTCACAGGGCCTGGCATAAACTGATGTTCATTCTATTTCCTAGCTCTGTCCTGGAGAATCCATGTCAGGTTTTCCAAACATCGTAGGAAACAAGTGCTTATGGAAAGAGCTTCTTTCCTGGGCACCTGCAGGGAGCTGAGCTGCTTCTGTAGAGCTCCCAAACAGCACTCAGAGCAACCTTTTGTTCTCAGTGCTTGGTGCTGGGCTTGTTGGTTTGCAGGGACGCCTGCAGGTGCAGTGGCGTCACAGAAGGTCACATTTTCATAGAACCATAAAATCATAGAAGGGGTCAGGTTGGAAAGGGTGGTTTAGGTTGGAAGTGACCTTAAAGAACTTATAACCCAGACTAAATCTCCTGTCTTGTTCTTTAGAGTTTCTGGAGATGATAATTTGACTTTATAGAATCAAAGAATCATGAAATGGTTTGGGTCAGAAGGGACCACAAAGCCCATCCAGTTCTACCCCCCTGCCATGGGCAGGGACACCTCCCACTGGATCAGGGGGCTCCAAGCCCCATCCAACCTGGCCTTGAACACCTGCAGGGATGGGGCAGCCACCACTGCTCTGGGCAACCTGGGCCAGGGCCTCCCCACCCTCATAGGAAAAAATTTCATCCCAAGATCTCATCTCAATCTCCCCTCTTTCAGCTCAAAACCTTCCCTCTCATCCAATCCTTGCACTCCCTGATCCAGAGTCCCTCCCCAGCTTTCCTGGAGCCCCTTTCAGTACTGGAAGCTGCTGTAAGGTCTTCCCAGAGCCTTCTTCTCCAGGCTGAACAACCCCAGCTCTCTCAACCTGTCCTCATATGGGAGCTGCTCCAGCCCTTGGATCATCTCTGGACCCTTTCCAACAGCTCCCTATCCTTCCTGTGCTGAGGACTCCAGAACTGAACACAGGGCTCCTGGTGGAGTCTCACCAGAGTGGAACAAAGGGGCAGAATCCTCTCCCTGGCCCTGCTGGTCTCACTCCTTTGGATGGGTCCCCTGCCTTGCTGAGCTTGCACAAGAAGCAGAACCTTGGAGGACTCTTAAAGCAACAACTTGCCTCCAGTGCCTGCAAGGCTGTGATCACTTGCTTTTGTCACTTACTAAATGAACAACCTTCCCCCTGACCTGTTCTTACATTTGTCCCTCAGTGGAGTTACAACGAATGGTATGGGGCAACAGATCATGCTGGGAAGACCCAGCACCCTTCTCTTACTGCAGGACTCATCCCACTCTTCTGGGACGTGCTGTTCCCCTCTCTTTGCCCTGCCTTAACACGTTTATAGAATCACAGAATCACAGAATCATTAAGGCTGGAAAAGCCCTCTAAGCTCATCCAGTTCAATCATCAGTCCAACCCCACTGTGCCGAATAAACCCTGTCCCCAAGTGCCACAGCCACACGCTTTTTGAACCCCTCAAGAGAGGGAGACTCCACCACTTCCTGGTTAGTTCATTGCACAGCTTTTCCTGTTCATGACATTGATGGACAGGAAAGCTCAGCGATCTCCCGTTTGTTTGAGACACTTCTTGAAGTCTCTGGCACTCCCCTCCCCCACTCCGATAGAACTCCCCTGGGGTTATTATAAATATTAATGGCTTTGGGTTTTTTGAAGTCCCTAGGAGCTGAAGTGATATTTTTCACTTCATGATGTGAGAGCTCAGCAGCAGCTTCCTCTGATGCTCCTGTTTCCGATGTGCTCCTACTGGACATGGCCGGTGGGTGGATGCTGCCCTTTGGGGAACTCAGGTGAACATCTCCTGGCTTCACTCTGGTGGGTGAGGACAGCCCCTGTGCTCCTGCCCTGTCCCTGCCTGGGGAGGGGAGGACTGGCAGCAATCCAGGTCTGGGAGGGGTAGACAGGTGGCTGCCTTACTCTATCACTGCCCCTGGGCAGAACTCAGGGTGCTGGTGGGGCCAAGGGGACCTGCTGGCTTCCTGTGATATGCGAGGGGATGTACTGTGTTGGCACAAGCAGCTCTCCCATGTCCCTGTGTCCCATGGTCCCCAGGCCAGGGGATGATTTATGGTGTACACCTAAGGAAATGGACTATCCTTGCTTTTCCCACTTGGTGCTGAAGACTAACTCTGTGCTGAAAAACCTCATGCAGAAATAATTTTGGATATTTCTAGTTCCTTATTAATTGGTTTCCATCTAATGAAGCAGCTTTGTACACCATGGGGTGTTGGCTTTCCCTTTCAGTTAATGTTATCTGCAGACAATTAAAGGGGTTTTGAAGTCTATCTGAGCTCTGAAGGCCTTGGCACGCGTTGCATTTAGCTGCCTGAAGCTGTTTTCCACTGAACAGGACAGGAATTGTGGCTGCGGGGTTATTCTGCACTGGTGACTAATGTCTGCTTGCAAGAACACTCACTTTATGCACTTTACGCATGCAAAGGTGCTTGGTGGAGAAAGAACAGTGGAATAATGGATTTGGGTGATCAAGGCGAATCTGATGTTAAATGTTTTATCTTCCCAAGCAAGTCAACAAAAAATGTCTGTTGTGATGTCTGTCAACCACTTTTGAAGTCCAAGGAAGGACAGAAAGGCAGAATGACAGCAACCCTCAGGCTTCAGTTTAATGAAGATTTCTGTTTGATCCTGCAGTTGAAGTGAAAATTGAAGTGGTGATACCTGAGAAGGAGAGAAGCAAGGAGGAGATGTCGCCCAATGGGAAAGCCAGCCCTCTGATCTACAAAGTCAATGGGACTGCCCGGCATTATCACCTTGAGGAGCATCCCATTGCCAGCAATCCGTACCACAACCCAAAGGATATCATGGAAGCATCCGTGTGCCATGTGAAGGACCTGGAGAATGGACAGTAAGTGCCTACAGTTTTTGCAGGTAAAGGTTAAGAGACCTTATAACGCAGACTAAACCTTCAGTCTTGTTCTTTAGAGATTCTGGAGATAATAATTTAACTTCATAGAATCATAGAATCATGGAAAGGTTTGGGCTGGAAGGGATCTCACAGCCCACTCAGTGCCACCCCCTGCCACGGGCAGGGACACCTCCCACGGGCAGGGACACCTCCCACTGGGTCAGGGGGCTCCAAGCCCCATCCAACCTGGCCTGGAACACCTCCAGGGATGGGGCAGCCACCACTGCTCTGGGCACCCTGGGACAGGGCCTCCCCACCGTCACTGGAAAAAGGTATTTGTTTTTCATCTTAAAAAATGACATTGCAGACAAGTAACAACTGGATTTTACTGGAAAGTCTGCTCTTCCTTGCATGATCTGCCCTGGGCCTCCTCTGAGGTGGGTGTGGGGTTCTGTAGGAGCAGTTCTCTACAGGCTCTGCTCAGCTTGCGTTAGACAAGCCTGGCAATTTGTTATAAGTTTACAGCCTTGGTAGCTTTCCAAAGCAGTGTGATAAGGGCTCAGGTGGGGCTGGTGGGGCAGCTTGTGTGCGCCACCCCTTCTGCAGTGCCTCGCTCTTCTAGCCAATCTCATCTCTTCTGAGTTTCTCCTTAACCAAGGATAATGCTGTCTGTGTTTTTTGCTGATAGCAACACTGCTCAGCTGTGAGCGGTTTCACTGCCCTGACTGAAGATTTCTCTAAGAAGTGCTCGTCTTGGCCCCTGTGCTTCACAGGCTGGTTCATTTCTCGGGTAGATGTGCCTTTTC